>JANZXR010000038.1:41973-71804 GCA_027575705.1 Erythroxylum echinodendron | reverse complement strand
CCTCCCATCATAGAGACTACAGATGGTGTGAGGTACCATTTCTTCTCTGGGATTGGGCGAGGAATTGTTTTCACACGGCATGGATTGTTTGGAGCACCACTCCAATTTCTTCCAACCACCGTACCAAGAAGTGCCAAAGGGAATGGCAGCAAGGGATCCATAAAATATAGCAATAGTTGCTACTGTTCTGAGAAGATTTCATGGTCACACAAACCAAAGGAAGATTATAAAAATTTTGGCCTCTTCAGGTCAGATTCTTTACTCGTTCCTTAGCATTGAGGACCTGCAATTTAACCACTGGAAGAGACTAGCTCGAAACCCTTTCCAGTATAAAAACCAGCTGAAGCATTGCCAGGGGACAACCAACGAAATTCTGGTGACTAACTGCAATAAACAGGTCAAGATTCAGTAGTCCAAAAATTACCTAATGAGAGCTTGCATGAACTGAGAAGAATCTTGCTAGCTTTCTTTGGATGATGTTTGAACTACTGAGCCGTGACCTGTTTATCGCAGTTTGTACCCTTACTTCCTCTCCTAAAGATTAAAAAACGATCCATACTCTTACACTAATGTTATCTTCTTCATCAACTCCACCAATGTATATATATAGCGCCTGTAAGCTTACGTATCAGTCCACAACATTGGTCCTTCACCTTACCTAGTTAGTTGAAAGAGTGTTGGCGTCAGTTTTGACCTTCAGGGAAAGAAAGTTGGTATCACACTTTTAGTGCAGATAGGAAACAGTAACAGGCACATCATGCATTTAGTACAGACAGGGAAGAAAGCAACAGGTGTATCATGCATTTAGTGCAGATAGTTAAGAAAGCAAAAGCTTGTATATTCTTGCGTGTATCAGTATTCTGGGATCTTGGATTTTGAAGGTTTAATGAAAGAACAAGTCTTTCTCAGTTATCAACATGGTCATAACAGAAATGGCATACTGAGTGTTTCAAAGTTCCAATAACACCACTTTTCTCATTCCATTGTCTGTGTTCCTCTCCCTCCTATTCTGTTCAAGCAAGTTCTATGACCTGTCTTCTTCATGCAAAGTTACTTTTGTGTCGTGTTCTTCTACAGATTTTAGATCAATTAGACGTTTTCAACACGTCTTTCATTAACTTTCACAAGGGTAATCAAGAATAAAGGCACAGACCAATTTTCATGTGTTCCATAACACATGAAAAGTGCTCCGTGCGACCAATTTTCATGTGTTCCATAACACATGAAAAGTGCTCCGTGCCTTTGTTCTCATCACTTTTGAAAATTGATCTGTAACCCAAAGAGAAGTGAATCAGTACAAGATGCTTTGAACTCATCACATGGAACAGCAAAATTTAATGATCATTATGGTTGTTAGATCAATGTTCTACAGAAAAGGAGAGGAAACTAGAAAAGATAATAAATAATATCCTGTACTCTGCTTCTAAGTCACTGTACAGCATCTATAAGTTATTTGACATGAGGGGATTAGGCCAACACAAAGTCCCCTTCCTCCTGTAGTTCTTCTTCTTGCTCAGGCAGCCGCCCTTGCCGGAAAGGGCGTAGAATACACTTAATCTCTTCCGAACTGAGTGTTTCACATTCCAAAAGTGCATTGGCTAAAGCATGCAATGCTTTCTCATGCTGTAAAAGAACAAAATCCCCCAAGAGCCCAAGAGCAAGCGAAAAAGAAAAGTGATTTCAAGAATCTTCAAAGGGATATAACAGATATCTTCATGTCTTTGCTTAAAACAACACCAGATATCAAACTTGTTCTACTCAATCATCTAGACTAAGCTCATAGGAAAATCTCAAAAGATTCTGATGAACATTGATCTTCTGCAAGAACATTTAAATCCTTTGTCTTTCTATGTAAATTCTGGATGCCATTCAAAAACGGAGCTAAGTTTCTACAGAGTTGAATCATGTGAGCTCAAAAACCTTTGAAAAAGCTAAACCTGGCTGATGCATTTATCAACATATGTTCAAATGGTAGTGCATATTCATAAAGCAAATACCGTACAGGTTAATCGGTACCAACCTTCTTCAAAAGAAATTTTACACGATCATATGCTTCTCTAAGGATTTTCACCACCTACAGGATCAAGCAGACAAATTTCAAATTTGCAAAGGAATTATCACCCTTATGCTATATGGAAAAAAGAAAAAAAGAAAAATACATACTTCTGCATCAATTTGCGATTGCATTTCTGAACTTGATCGCTCTTTTATATGAATAGGTCCAATTGCATCACTCATACCACAATTTGACACCTTTGGAAAGATAAATCAAAGCAAAACACAATTGAATATCTGGTTAACACTTCATTCCATAATGCTGGAGATCAACAATGCAAGAATTGGAAAAATAATTTAACTGGATAACATAGGATATGACAGGACCGAACTTCTATTCATATTACTAACCATGTAATGGGCAAGCTCTGTAGCTGTGTGAAGATCACTACTTGCTCCGGTAGTAATGTGATCCTGACCAAAAACAAGCTCTTCAGCTGCTCTACCTCCCATGCAAACATCAAGACGTGCTAACAACTGCTTCTTGCTAACCGAAGTCTCATCACTCGAGGGAAGTTGGGTGACCATTCCCAAAGCAGATCCACGGGGCAAAATAGTTGCTTTGTGAATTGGATGTGCACCCTCAGTATTTAAAGCTACAATAGCATGGCCACTCTCGTGATATGCAGTCAGCTGAAAAGAAACGCCACAATGTCACAAACTAGAAGATTGACTTGAATATATCATTATTGACTTGAATATATCATTCTGGGAAGCCAACATCGTTAACATCAAGGACAATGGTAAAATTGGATATTTTATATGATTATAGTAAGCTCATTTCCAGCTATTATACGTATATAAGAAGATCATATTATTCACACCAAGAATAGAACTTATCCAAACCCTGTTCAGCTGGATCAAGTACAATACCTTCTTTGACTCTTCAGATAAGAACATTGTTTTCCGCTCAGTGCCCATAATGATCCTATCTTTTGCAAATTCCAATTGTGATGCAGTTAACTTCTCTGCACCTTCAACAGCAGCTTTAATGGCAGCAATGTTTACTAAATTTGCAAGATCTGTTTTCAAGAAAGAATACAAAGTGAAGGGGTTCTAATAATCTTGAGTTGTAAACGAGAGGGCACAGAATAATCAACTATCAATTTCAACAAAAGAATAGAGAATTAAATAAAGATTAACCTGCTCCATTGAACCCAGGGGTGCCACGGGCAATCAATCTTGCATCAACATCATCAGCCAATGGTTTGTCTTGCAAATAAAGCTCTAAAATTTCTTGTCGACCCTGTACATCGGGATTGGGAACAACAATCTGCAGCAGCCAAAGATCAACATCAACATCCAAAAGATATGAAGATATCCAAGAGCAGGAGTTTTTCGTCTGGTTGCTCATGAAATGAGCTCAAAATACAAAACTGAATCTCTTAAATAAATCTTACAAGAAAGCAGATCCAATGAGATAATCCAGCTCAAGAATTCCAAAAGCAGACGTTTGAAGTTTCAGTAAAAGGTTTCACTTTAGAGTTGCTTATAAATTTATTTCCAAGAGAACGAAGGAAAATCAGTAGCTTACATGTCTGTCAAATCTACCAGGCCTTGTCAAAGCTGGGTCGAGGATGTCAGGTAAATTTGTTGCAGCCATTAATATGATTCCCTGCAGTTAATTTTGTAAATTTAGAGATCCAGGAGGAAACTCCTTGATACGAAACTAGTATAGTTAATGGGCACCTCATTCTGTTCAAAACCATCCATTTCAACAAGTAGCTGATGTAATGTCTTCTTTGTATGGCCTTCCCATTGTTTTCTTGTTGAGCCAACAGCATCAATTTCATCAATAAAGATGATGCATGGAGCCTATGATAATTAGCTAAAATTGTCAGCCGTATTATTAGCTTTATGGACCGTAGAATGTGAATACCAGTAATCAATTATAAGAAACCTTTTTCTTGGCTGCTTGAAACAAAGATCTTACACGGCGAGCACCAACTCCAACAAACCTGCCACAAAATGAACGAAGGAAACTTAAACATCTTCAAAACAGCAAATATTGCTTAACTAACATCTTCAGACCATCAGTTCCAAGTGAGAGACAGATACTTTTCTGCAGTAGCACTTGCAGCCTACATCCCAATAGACTAGTGCTACAATAAAAGAAGTATGTTGAAAGTGACATGACATAGAGTTGGGTTTTAGAGAAACAACATTCATTGCCAACTTGTTACTCCAAGAAAAGGGAGGACCTAGAAAAATAACTAGGCCTTATTATCACTAAGCAGCAGCAATTGATTCTCTTACATTTCCTCAAATTCAGATCCCGCTCTATAGAAAAAGGGCACTCCTGCTTCTCCAGCAATAGCCTGAACATTCCAGAAATCATTGCCATTCACCAACATGGATGTAGATAAAGAATATACGTCAAAAGTAACCGCATGAGTTGAGGAAACGAAAAGGTGGAATGTTCGAACAATACATCAAGCGATATGGATATATGAGAAGACGGAGCAAATTTATTGAACTAGGGCATGGAACTAGCGGAACGATGAACTTGCTCTAACAAAACAAAGGAAGCGGGTCACTGACAAGATAGTTGGAATCCCCAAAGCACGTTATATACGACATGCTTAATCTTAAATGGTATAAAGGTCAAACCCATATTTCAATTCTTAAGATGTGCAAAAGCTCATAAGATGGAGTTTTATTTGGTTGTGAACCTTTAAGGTGCATTAAGTTCTGATCAGTCAAACAAGACTATTGGTCAAGAATTTTCCCTAATAAAACAGAGAAAATGCATTACCTTGGCAAGTAAAGTTTTTCCCGTACCAGGTGCTCCTGTCAAGAGAATACCCTGTATAGTAGCATAAAAGTTACAGAACAAGCAAATAATAGATAAACAACAAAATAACTAACTACTAGTTAAAGCATTCTCTAGCTTGTGAATGGATTAATTATGCTTCTACTGAGGTGCCAGAACCAAAGCAGAGGGGTGAAAATCGAACTAACCAATGGTATAAATGGAAAAAGGATCATTTATGCACCATGTTAGCCCATTGAGGCATGCCACTAAATTTGCACAAAGTATTCAGAAAGGTTGCCACAAGTTTAAAATGATGCTTAAAAGAACCTGAAACCATTTATCAACCTGGAATCGATAGCCAAATCTTGCCCCATTACCAACCTTCTGAGCAGTTTTACACTCGACATAGTGCAGTATGGGTATGATAATCTTTGTAATCAATTACCAGATTCTCCCAAAGGAATCCAAATAGATAGATGCTAATTTTATTCAAAAGACAATGTAGAAATGACATTTTCTTCTTCCATTTCTTCAGCAAATAAATGGACTGCACAAACCTTTGGCAACTTTCCCCCAAGGCGAGTAAATTTTGCTGGATTTCTCAGGTACTCCACCACTTCCTCAAGCTCTTGTTTTGCATCATCACATCCTTTGACATCCTTAAACGTTTTGACATTCTGCAAGGGGGAAAAAACTCCAAAGAGAATAAAACAAACCACGTAACCAACTACACAGATAGTGTAGAGCAAGACACAAAGTGGATGATCTGTGTAGAGCAAGACACAGAGTGGATGATGATATCCATTAAGTCGAGGAAAAGACCACAATCATGAGGTGCTACGTTCAACTGAAACTCCATTTTTTGTTTCCTCTTGTTCTAATATTCTCTTTATTAAAGTATTTTCCAACTTCCACATTGATCAAAACAGGAAAAACAACAAAATCCAGTACAGTAAAACAGCTACCAACTCAAAACTACTGACAGAAGAATCTGAAGAAACTAGAAATATTCAGAGTACAATACTGTGACTTACTTTCTCGGGCATAACTTCTCTATTCAACTCCTTAGGTGAGTAAGAAGAACCTGAACCGACACCAGAAGTTCCAATACCACCTAGGCTCCCTATATACTTTTGAAGAAAAGCAGCTCCCAGTAACCTGAAAATCAACTTCTACAAATAAGCAAATTGGCAACAAAATTTTAACCATAAAGAAAAGAACTGTAGAACAGAAAGACAACAACCCATACCAAAGTAATCCAACAGCAACAGTAAACAAGACAGTCAACATAAGCTCGTGAGCGAATCGTGACTTGCTTGACACTTTCTTGTCAACCTTCCATAAGAATAACATCAAACAATGCCAAAACAGAGCACTCAAACTCCTGAATTAAGGTAAACTACGTAATATCTATAGAAATCTCACCATCACCACATGCAATGGTTGCTTCTCAGACACTCCAGGGTTGCAAAAGGGCTCGTCCGAATTCCCTGAAGCTCGTTGCTTCAATTCTTGCAACAATGAAGGAAGAGTTGAAGGTTTTCCTGAATGTTGATCAGGAAGAAAATCTGCAATAGCATTGGTAACAACAAGAGCTCGAAGATACTCCACCACTCCACCGCTATCGACTGTGTGTTCTCTTCTCTCAAACCTCCTAATCACATGCTCAGGACTACCCAACAATTTCACTTTTTTTCAATTACCAATTCATTTTCATTGTTAATTCTATCAGAAGGATAGTAGAAAGTAGAATAACAATAAGAGACCTGTGTTTATTGAGCTCAACCAACAGAGCTGTCTGCTTGAGGGCGTCCTTAGGATTGGCGTCCGCCTCCGCCATCAGACGGTCCAGACGCTTTTTCTCTTGGCGCCAGAGCGGCCACCAGCTCAACCAATCAGAACTCAACAGTTCATCCACGGCTCTTCTAGTGGTGGCCCACAATCCCGTCAAGAACACAAGTAACGGCAGTTTCCGATCAACTCCTTCACTATCCGACAGCTCCACCTCGATTTTGGGCTCCTCCTCCTCGGAAACCGAAGCAGGCAAGTAATCGAGCTTGGAAACATCGGAATCGGAACTGGAAACGACATTGTTGTCCGGGTGCAACGCAGACCAAGCCAAGGGAAAATCAGATTTGAGAGAAGTGAAGAAACAAAGCCGAGAGAGAGAATGAGAGTAGTGGTGGCGGCGGCGGAAGAGTCGAGAAGGAGGTTTACAGAGAAGAGAAGCTTGTAGAGTAACAATGGCCATTGTTACTAACAAATCAAAACCAAACTCTCTTATCTCTCACTCTCTCTGTATCGGGTGCGTTTGCTTGAGGAGAGGAGAAGAAGAAGAGAGATTGGTCGAGAACCATAAGAATGGAGTAAGAAGAAAAGTATTAGAGAACAGTAAATCTTATCGTCATTGAAAATGGCGCCGCCAGTTCCTTGCTTCCTCATTGGTGTTACATCCTAACACATTTTATACCATAGACCCGCAAAGTTTGTACTTTTTTGGACCTTTCTGTTTCCATTGTACTTCCAACATCCTTAAATTTATCGATTCTGAAGTCAATTATAAGTAACAAGATCTACGTGCCCATAACTCTGTTCCATTCACACAAATACGTAGGACGTAGAGAAATGTGTGGATAGAATGGTCTTATCGGCATCCCAATTTTAGCTTCTTTGTTCTTTCCAAAAGAGGCTAAGTTACGTGAAGAACATAAAGAAGACTCAGCACCTACACTACCATGAACGTACCTAAAGAGCATTTCAGATTCTAAAGGAGAAAGTAGGCATAAAGAGAAGAAACATAGCTCATGCATTATCACCTGAGCTTTCCCTGCCCAAGGGTAAAGTTCAACCCTCTTGGCCGATTTCATAGAAACAACAAACACTTGTATTTTCACAATCCAAACATAATGTCTGCATTCAAATACTTCACAATATCTAAGAAATCATAATTCGATAGCTGGGCAGAGTAAAGCAGCTCGAATCTAAATGTTTGCATGACAAGGCCTCAGAAAATTTGAAAGAAGAGATAATATTCAAATTGTCAGATTTCTGCTGGTACAATATTCCAGGGAGAAGCTCTCTCCAAATTGTTCATCCCAACGTTTGCAAGTCATTAGGTCGACATGACTAAAGATCCAATACCGTAAGTGCTATTGCATCCAGTTAGGTCTGTACGGTGGCATTGCAGCTGGGTGTTGTGGGCCAGAATGAGGAGCTATTTGCATCATTCGATGCCCCATTTGTGGTGGCATAATTCCAGAAGGCATGTAAGGATGGCCGTTCATCGACATAGAATTAGGTCCCGTGGACCATCCAGCAGAAGGTGGAGGCATTGCTGGATGCTCAGTGGTTGGGGCAAAGTGAGTTCCTCTGTATGGATGAGGAGGGCCAAATTGTTGAACTGGTTGGTGCCCCAGAACTGGAGGCTGAGGGTTTAATATGGCGGGGTTCGGAATTGTATAGTCTCTGCTCCGATCATTATTGACCTGTAATCATTATAGCAGGCTCAAATAAATGATGTTCTGAGGAACTTCTGGATCCCATATAGATCAACAAAGAATAGAATATCCAAAATAGAAATCACCCCAGGATCTTCAGAAATCAGCCGATCACTAGGCAATTCCTTCTTTCACTTAATAAGACAATTTGTTGGCACCTTATGCATAAATAGTAACTGATTAAAAAAAGATATAGTTGCATACCTTTATGCTAAGATCATTGTGACGAGAGTATGATATATGAAGTTTGCAAAACCCTCCATCATAGATGCAGTGACCTTCCAATGCTTCCTTGGCAACAATAGCCATCTGAACATCTTCAGGTAACAGAACAGTCAACACCCCAATTTCATAGCTAAGGGAACACATTACTAGATGTGTCAGATTTATTAAATCTATCATTTCTAACCTCAGTCTTCCAAGCTTTAACTATCATTCTGGAAGAACAATTGTGGGAATAAAATTTGACCTCGCTTACCGTTTCATATGCTATTACTCAAGTTTAAGTCAGCTTGTTAAACCTTTTCTACCTAAATTCTACTAATTCTACTAAAGGCATCAGACATTGAGGTGACGGAACAAAAAAATAAGGATGTTGAAATCCTTCTCCAAAAACTGACCTAAGGTGTGCCACACGTATAGAGAGAGATCTAGAATTTAAAATGAATCTTGGGGAGCTCGTAATGGCAATAGGCTAAGGTATTAGCAAATTTGAAGAAGAATCATTGTTTTAGCTTAAAATCAGAGGCAATGGTACATACCAGGGTATTGAATTAAAGCCTGAACACCACCATTCTTATCAAACATGGCAATCTTCTGAACAGGTCCAAAAGCAGAAAAAACCTAGCATTGCATTCAGGATTTAAGACAACTTATTAACAAAAGCACAGCCAACAAGCTATTTCAGTTAATTTAGTATTGATGTGAATACCATGTGTAAAGCATCCAAAGTGACAGCATATTGCATGTTCTCAATTGATGCAAGAAGAACATTACTCTCAGGTTCTAGTTTCTTTCCATCAGCACCAAAATTCACCTACAACGACGGTAAACAAATTCTATCAGGATGAGCCAATAGACTCGGAATTAAATGAATAGAAGACCCTTAGGCCTAAAAACAAAGAAAGGACAACCAATTTAAATCCTGAAAACATATTACACAATCAAATATACAATCATGAATAACTAAAAAAGGCTGTCACCACTTTTAACATGATGAAGACTTGTTACGGCTGCAACATCTTTTAACATGCTAAAGATTTGTTTTAGAGCCCTACCAGACCACTTCCATCCATAGCTGATGGAGCAACAGGAAGGTTTGGGTTGGTGTAGTCCCTGTTTTCGGAAAAAATAAGTTAGACTAGAGGAAATATTTGAGCACATTCTTAGAGAACAAATCTGGCAAATTAAACAGCAAAAATCAAACACAAATGCCCAGTGGATAGCAGGAGCAGAACTAGACTAGCAATAAAACAACACTGGAAGAGAAACAAATACACAGAAATAAAAAATAAATGACCGCAAAATGCAAAGAGAGATATATTACCTGCTCCGATGGCTTTGGAATTTTACACTCAAATCAGTATGAGCAGAATACGTGATCCTAAGGGTACATGGTCCAAGATGATCAGGGAGAAGGTAACTGAAGCAGAAGAAAGTAAAAGGTTAAAAAATCATAAAATGGTGACATCTGAGAAACCTTTTAAGTAATATTCAAGTTCCCACTACTTGAATCAGTTGTGCTGTGAAAAAGAAAAGATGAATACAAAATATTAACTCTCGTAACATTTTGAAAACTAATCAAGCTTTAAGAAAAGCTAAATGAAAGGTTTCAAGAGTGCATCAGCACTTTTGCTTAGGATCTATATTAGGAAAAGTCAGATCTATATGATTTCTTATTTATTCCTAAGATCAACTCCCCTTATGTAATTGGTACTCTCCTTATGTAATTGGTTCTTACTATTATATAAAAGTGCCACGAATTGTATTTTAAGTAAAATAACTAATTTCGATCATATCTTTCCTTTACTACTTCTCGTTTATCATTGCTAATGGATCTACTGCCACCATTAAAGGTGTTGGATCCTCTCAACTTTATCCCTCTCTTACTTTACGTTATTTGTACCAAAATTTCGTGGCAATCTTATATATGTGAGCAAATTGACTAAACAACTAAATTATTCTGTATGCTTCTACCCTAATAATGTCATTATCCAGTATTTGAAGAGCAAGATTATGATTGGAGAAAGGCAAGAATCAAATAGGATGTAGTACTT
Source organism: Erythroxylum echinodendron (assembly GCA_027575705.1). NCBI lineage: Eukaryota > Viridiplantae > Streptophyta > Magnoliopsida > Malpighiales > Erythroxylaceae > Erythroxylum > Erythroxylum echinodendron. The sequence continues at coordinate 61,221 of JANZXR010000038.1, read as the reverse complement.
TGGCGAGTTGTAATCATTTGTCACATGTCCAGCATTGGTCTATCCAATTGATATTTACAATCAATTGAGTCATCCATCATTGGAAATTCTCAAGAAATTAGTGCCAGGTTTAAAGTCTATTTCTAGCTTAAATTGTGTCATGTCAACTCAAAAAACATCATCGTACTTTGTTATTCCCTCGAGTCAATAAAAGGGTTGAGAACCTTTTATTCAGTACATACAGATATTTGGAGTCCAAGTCGTGTCAAGTCCAAGTTCGGATCTTAGTATTTCATAATTTTTGTTGATAATTTCTCTCGAATAACTTAGTTATATCTAATAAAAGTTCGTTTAGACTTATTCTCCATTATTTATTCTTTCTGTGCTAAAATTCAAAATCAATTTAATACCCAAATCAATATTCTTCGTAGTGATAATACTAGGGAATATTTCTCTAGTTCATTCTCCAGCTACTTGCAGAAATAGAATATTCGATCATTCTTTCTACCCACACACTCCTCAACAAAATAGGGTAGCTAAAAGGAAAATCCAACACAGTAAAAGTTTTTTGGGAGATGTTGTACTCACTACATGTTTTCTTATTAACCGAATGCCATCACCTATGTTGACACGTAAAACTCCATTCTCTAACCTCTATCCCCATCAAGATCCTTTTTATATTAATCTTCGGGCCTGGCATAAACAATTAGACCCAAAGGCTATAAAAAAATTTCTTAGGTACTCTCATTTGCAAAAAGTATAAAAATGTTTCAGCCCTCCTTTGAATCAATTTTTTGTGTATACTAATGTTATATTCTTTAAGACACATCGCACTTTTGTTATGCTCAATATGTCTCTACTGACACTAATGAATATCTACCAATTCCCTTTTTTTTTTTTCCTTTCCAAACAACTCCCAATTATGTTACCGCAGATCCTAATTCTACCACTTTTGAGCTTGCTCCTGACACTCATCCTAATCCTTTGGAACATCTTATCTTGTCCTGATTTACAGGTTTATACTTGACGCACTCATCATGAATTACAAACAAAAGATTCATGATCATTACTATCATATTCTTCATCAACACCACCACCATATGATGTTCATGATTAGCAAATTGCCCTCTGTAAAGGAAGAAGGTCTTGTACATTTCACCCTATCTCAAAATTTCGTTTTTTATGATTCATTATCACCATCATATGTTGCTTTTGCCTCCATTTTGTCTTCTAGACCGGTACCTAAGTTTGTGTTAGAAGCTTTGAATCATCTTGGATTGGGACATGCCACGAAACAAGAGATGTTGGCTTTACAGGCTAACAATACATGAGAATTAGTTACTCTTTCACATGGTTAGATAGTGGTGGGTTGTTGTAGGGTGTTCAACATTAAGGTCAATCTTGACAGCACAATTAATTGTTTAAAAGCCTGATTGGAAGCTAAGGGATATACACAGATGTATTGTATGGATTTATTGCTTTTGGTTGTTTATGTTGATATTCTTATTACTAGAGTTGATAAAGCAAGAATCCAATCTTCAAGTCGTTCTTGCAAACCAAGTTTCAAACAAAGGACCTTGGCTCACTAAATTATTTTTTTTGTTATTGAGGTAGCAAAGTCGAAGATGGGAATTTATCTATCCCAAAGAATATATCCTTGACCTTCTGAAGGAAACAGCCTATTGAGAACTAAGCTAGTTGATAGTCCTATGAAGCCAAATGTTAAATTTGATGTTGATAAAGGAGAGCATTTGGAAGATCCAAGTAGGTATAGAATGCTTGGTAAACTGAATTATTTGAATGAGTCAATTTATGGAGTCTCCACAAACTAGCCATTGGTATGCAGTTATTAAGATTTTGGGATATTTGAAAGTTTCATCAGGGTAAGTTCTATATCAAAATCATGGCCATACTCAGATTCAAGGATGCACCAATGCAGATTAGGCAGACTCTTATGATCGACATTCTACTTCAGGCGACTATGTATTTATGGCCATACTCAGAGAAGCAAGAAGCAATATTGTTGCACATTCCATTGCTGAGTCCGATTACAGGGCATGGCATATACTCAATATGAGTTGATTTGGTTGAGGCATCTTCTCAAGGAACTTGGTTTTGAGCACTCAACTCAAATGAAGTTGATGTGTGATAACCAAGCAACCATTCATATTGCCTCGAATCCAGTTTTCCATGAGAAAACCAAACATATTGAGGTGGATTGTCACTTTGTTCATGAAAAGCTTCAAGAAGGATTGATTAAGACACCATATGTCAAGTTAGGAGACCACCTTGATGATTTATTCACCAAGGCTTTGGGGGGTCTTAGGTGAAATCTATACGTAACAAGCTTGAAGCTTAAGATATGTATGCTCCCACTTGAGGGGAGGTACTAGGATCTATATTAGGAAATGTCAGATCTATGTGATTTCCTATTTATTCATAAGATCTAGTAATTGGTTCTTACTATTATATAATGGCTATGCGGGTCTTAGAATTGTTTCAATTTTCTAATATTGTCAATAACAATATGTTCACTATTTTCCTGAAACAGCTGTAATAATTACAAGCTTCATTACCATGCACCCTATTAAGCCTATATGTTCCATGACAGTTCAACTAAATACCATGTCAGACAATTAATACAACTGTCACCTAGGGATGTTCCTTCCATCCAAGGCATCTTTTGCAGACGAAGCAGTTTCTGCATCAGAAAATTGCACCAATGCCTGGAAAAAGATCAATGAAAAGCTTAATAATGAAAGATGAAGAAAATTAGAAATTTGGAGTCATATCATCAATCAGACCTGAAACCCAGCTGTCTTCTCAAAGGTAGTAATCTTATGAACAAACCCAAATGTAGAGAAAACCTGCACCAGGGAAAGCAACACAGTATAAGGTTTTCACGATCTATATCATAAAACTTCCAATACTAAGGCAAACTAAGTTAAGATATATGTTATCCATCATGAGTTCATGTGGCACAACACTATAATCTAAAGTGTTAACAACCAAAAAAGCTAAAGCAATAGGATAAACATTGGATCTGTAGAACCGCAAAGGGAACAATGAGATTCACTCCTTTGCTAGCAGCCAAAAATCAAGTCCATGCAATATTTCACGTAAAGAGCAAAAATTGCTGATTATTGACGGATTATAAGAAACAAGCAATATTCAAAAACTAATGAACATTCACCAACAAAAAGGCTGACAAAGGAATAGAACAATTAAGCTCCTATGTCAATTGATAACAAGAACTTTCTCCCTGCTTCAATATAAGGAGCAATTATCCTAGTCCAAATAGTCAATATGAGACTATACTAAAGTACACAATCAGTAAACCCATCATATTTAAAAACAACTAAAAAACAAGAATGGAACAAGTTAAGACTGCTTCTCCAAGAAAACAAGAGGTGTGTTAGAATTCCATTCAACATGCATGCAATAAGAAGTCATTAACCAAAAGTGTTATTGGTTTAAAAGTAAAGTGAAGACCTTAATGAACTGAAAAAACATATATAAGGAAACAAAAGAAAAAAAAATACATGAAAATGATGCAAATATTAAAGGCTGAGTGGTCTCAAAAAAGCTAAAATGGAAATACTACCAAGTAACTTAAAGGTGGGAATTGGACGTTTGAGGAGGAAGAGTAGGGGAAGAAAGAGACAGTGTTAAGGAAAGGAGAAAGAAGACAAACACACATGTGCTCTTTCTCCCGATGCACAAAGCTGCCATTGCAGATATTTCCTTGACATGGGCCTGCTGATTCATTTACATTTACGTTAAGAAAAGCTTTGCAAAGCATGACAAAGTACAGCCTAAGTATAGAACACTTTATCATCCTTTAACAGTATGCTTGCTTCTTGTAAATATAATAGGAAAGCTTGCAATTAGCTTACAAGATGCAAAACATCAATACTGACAAGGCGTGCATCTGGCCCTTCAATTGTCACCAACAAAACGTTTCCAGCAACATCAGCTGTTGTCTTGTTGTTAACTATTTCTTGCCTATTAGAATATTGAAGGTAAACAGTCTTCCCCCGTACTTGAGCAGGCTCAGAGGATGAAGCATAATAAGATATCATTGCAATAGCTTGATTCAAATCTGCCTAAATCCATTAATAACAGTAAAGGGTGAAAAAAATCAATAATATTTCTGATTAACATTAAAAGAAATGAAAGAAAGAACTGCCCACAAAAAAACAAACTCACAAATTCAATAAAAGCTTGATTTTTGTTTGCTCCAACATTACACTTTGTGTTGACAACTTTACCAAAGGGCCTTCCAAGCTCAATTAACTCCTCCTCTGTGCAATCCCATGGCAAGTTTCTTAAGTGGAGCACCTTTGACGGGGTTTGGGTGAGACGGAACTGGGGCTGACCCGAAACAGATGCCATTTCTACAAGAGCAACCTCCTCCAAGAATCTGCAACACAAACAAACATTTTCAATCAAAATGAATAGAATCTCAAAAGGCAACAATGACAATAATACTTCACTCCACGCTAAAGAACCATGCTTCCAAGCTCTTTATTTTAAGGTAAAAGTAGCCTGAAAACACATTGAATGTCTTCAAATAGGATAATTCAGTGATCAAAGTGCTCGGGTAAACTTCTTAATTTCCGTTAACAAAACCCTAACTTTTTGAGATCCACCACCCAAAACTAACACTTACGAAGAACCCCAACCGGAAAACTATCCGATACCATACATCACCCTTTTTGATCGGAAACACAACAGGCCTACACATAAAAAAGAAACTAACTTTACTACCAAACCACAAAGAACCAGCCGTCCCCAGTCACATGAAAACGACACAACCAATACCCAAGTCAAAGCATGCAAATCATCAGCAGATAAAACTGTGTACTAAGAAAGAAAAAAGATTGAATTAGGGCAAATTACGAGCTAATTGAAGATTGAACAACGCCTACGAAAGGCTCCCGAATCGCAAACAGAAGATAGAGAGAGACCAAGTAAATCAAGAAAGAAGCTGCGAAGCACGGTTCGACACTCGTGCCTACACTTACCCAATATATTTTCAATATATATATATTAAATTATTAAAAAATACATTTAATCCATTAATTTTAAATTAAACCAAAATTAAAACCATATTTAACTCTTAAATTTTCGGATTAAATCAAACCTAAAAAGGTTAATTTTGTAATTTCATATGATAAAAATAAATTTTAATATTAGTTATTAAGTGAAAAAAATTATAAAATATTGTAATTACATAATATGGTAATAGTGCGTTCTCTATTCCAATTACTCTGTTCCAACCCTATTCTATTAAATCTTATCCATACATTTATTTAGGATCCATGTAAATATATACATGAGATTTAACCGAAACAGAAGATCTAATCTTATAATTATAGTTCAATAACTATTCCGAAACTAATATAATATGTGATTTCACTCTAAATACTTTTCAGCTTACTCAAAAGAAGAACTTAAGTGAGAGAGCAATGTGAGAAAGTGAACCTTGACACTTGAAAATTGTCAAAGGGCATTCCTGCCTTTTCTCCTACTCCCCAACTCTCTCACCTAAAAATCCTTTCTATTTTTATACCTACTTTTTTAAACCTGCGATTTATGGGAAAAGCTACTTGCCATTTCTAGCTTTCTCCCCTTTCAGATGTTGACATTCAGCCACCTTGTCAGTTCTGATTTTTCGGATTTGTCCACCCGTCTTTCCCCACCTTCTCCTTTCCCAGATGTGCCTCCGGCATCCCCTCCCGTCGTTCAACCCCATGCAGCCTTGCGAAAAGTTGGAAACAAGTGATCGGGCACCCCATAGCTACTAATCTTTCTTATTGACCACCCAAAGAGACTGAAGGCAAACTCATAGTATGCCCAGAGATAGAAGTCTTAGCAGAAGGAGCCAAGAGTTGGGAGGCTACTCTGGTTGGTTTCTTCTTTGAGCACCGACCTCCATTTCCTCTCATCCACCGATGGACTTAAAACCAATGGAAAGGTAAGGAATTGATCAATATACTCCTCTTTGAAGATAAACTTATTTTGTTCAAGTTTTCAACAAAATCTAAAGCTCACAAAGTTCTTGAGGATGGACCATAGGACTATGAAAACCAACCCATTTTCCTCCAACTGTGGCAACCAAGTCTTAACTTAGAAACTATCAAAGTATAGAGTGTTCCAGTGTGGATTAACTTTCACAATGTCCCATTTGAGTACTGGACCACCCAAGGCTCAGCTCGCTTGCTAGCTTCGTAGGGAAGCCTATGTGTTTTGATGAGAATGCAGCAATGAAGAAGAGAATCGGCTACGTGAGGATTTGCGTGGAATTATTGAAGGAGCTCCGTGATGCCATACCCATTATGAGACTAGATGAAGGCCACAACTTGTCGGAGGATACAATTGCAATCTCGTACCACTGGAAACCTCCGACAATGATTCCTGAGAGAACCTGGAAAGCAACAGGGAAAGTGTTCAAAATGGGATCTTATTAAGAACTAATGCATATGGAGCAGAAGATACTGGAAGACTCTCCTCAATATGCAACTGAACTCCCCAAGATGGATGACAACAGATCTGTCAATTTGGAATCCTCACTGACTACCATCTTGCAGGAACCTGAACCACACTCGGACCCCACCACCCTTGGACCAAACCCCCCTCAGCCTTTCAACTGAGGGAAACATCAGACCCCAACCGATTGAAACCACCCCCTTTTGATGGTTGAGAGCAATTGTTCCTTGGTCTTACTGGACTCAAGCTTGGAAGTCGGCTCTCCCTTAGCTTCTGTTGATAACATAGCTTCAAATAACAAGTCCTTAACAACACCTGACAATTTCCAGACAGTGGAGAGAAGACGCTAACAACAGAGTAAGAAGAAAAACTCCAGATTTACTCGTTGATGTCCATCATCGTATGGAATGTACAAGGATTAAACTACCCAACAAAGCAACTGGCTTTGCAGGATTTTGTTATACGAGAAAAGCCTCACATAGTAGGTCTTTTGGAAACCAAAATAAGAAATGATAAGGTGGACAAATTGAGGATCCTTAGCCCTCAATGGAAACTTATTTCCAACCACTCTCATCATGCTTTAGGTAGAATAATTGTCTGTTATAATGATCAAGCTAGATACTCTTCACAAAACAAACCAGGTGATGCACCCCCAGGTCCACTTTCTCCAGCAGAATATGACCACCCTTATATCTTTCATTTCCGCCAGCAACTTTGGATTTCATAGGCGCACATTATGGAATGACCTCGTGTCTTTCGGCTCTCACATTACATTCCCTTGGTTGATATATGGTGACTTTAATTGCACGTTATATCCTTCGGAAGCTCAAGGAAACTGTAACCTCAAGAACTTCTCACTAGACCTTAAAGATTATGTAGACTTTCTTGGAGTGGCTGACTTGAAATATATAGGGTACATGTTTTTTTGGACAAACAAGCAAAGCTCTAGATGGTTCATTCAAAAGAAACTCGATAGAGCCCTCGTCAATGTAAATTGGTTGTCCTCTTTTCCAGATAGCTTTGCCACTTTTAAAGAACTCCTATTTTCAGGCCTTACTCCGGTTGTAATCACCAACTTTTTTCAGTATACATATCAAAGATACTCCTTTTGGTTCAACAATTTTTTGGCCAGGGATCCCAGATTTATTGAAGTTTGTCGAACTAGTGCTGCAGTGGAGATACGAGGTACCATGCAATATAGGTGTGTTCACAAACTCAAGAGCATTAAATCTGAACTAAAGATCCTTAATTCCTCAACACATTCAGATATCGTGTTAGCGGTCCAAGCTACCAGAAATGAACTAGTTAACATCTAGAGGACTTATGACTAATCTCCCCAGGATCCTATTCAATAGACCGAGAAAAACATGCATTGTTGAAGTTTATGGCTGCTGTTCAAAACCACTCCTCCTTACTCCAATAGAGCTCAAGGATCAATTGGCTCAAAGATGGCAATAGGTGTTCGAAAATTTTCTTTAATGCAATTATGGCTAAAAGAAATCAAAACCGTATCCACCTTATCAATAAGGAGGATAGTAGCCAACTCCATGATCTGAAAGATATTCAATATGAAGCAATTTGCTACTTCTCCAACTTACTTGGAACTCCTAGCACAGTTTAGATCTCTCATGAGGACCTCTCTGGGAATATCTTCAAACGGCTTTCCCCTGATAAGGCGATTTCCTTAACTAGACCAGTAGGGGGCAAAGAGATCAAGGAAGTGTTGTTTGCTGTGGATGGCAATAAAGCCCTTAGATCAGATGGACCTCTTATTAAAGATGCGATTCAGGAATTTTTTTCCCAGGGTCGTCTACTTAAGAAGGTCAACAAAACATTCTTGTGTTTGATTCCTAAATGCTTTAACCCCCTAGATTTTAGTGATTTTAGGCCAATCACTTGTTCAAATGTTTTATACAAAATCATCTCGAAGATTCTGGTAAGGAGACTGAAAACGACTCCTCCCCCTTTTATCAGTGATACTCAACGTGAGTTCTTGTGCAATAGACAAATTGGGGATAATATACTTATTGTTTAGGAGCTTTTAGAAGGTTATACTAGGCACCATTCCATGCGCAACTACACTATCTAAGTTGATTTCCGTAAGGCTTTCGAAAGTGTTAGCTGGAATTTTCTCTGAGTAATGTTGGAAGCACATGGTTTTCCTACTGCTTTCATTCACTAGCTGCAAGAGTGTATCTTTACAGCAAGCTTTTTGGTGCTCATCAATGGAAGCCCTTTGGATTGTTTCAAGACTGCTAAAGGGCTAAGGTAAGGTGGCCCCTTGTCGCCCTACTTATTCATTATATGTATGGAAATATTGAGTGCCCTTATCACTAAAGAAGTGGCGGCCAACTCCAATTTCAGCTATCACTCACACACTGAAAAAGGTAAACTTGACTCACCTCTCCTTTGCGGATGACCTTTTATTATTTTTTGGAGCGAAGCTAGAATCCATTGACACCATTATGCGAGCCTTGATGCGGTTCACTTCTCTATCGGGCTTAGAGATTCATTTTCACAAAAGCAATTTCATTCTTTCTCGAGGTGCTCTTCACTTGGAAGAGTCCCTAACACAGGCCACTAGAATGTCTCCCACTCATTCTCAACCAAGAGGTTACAATATTCTGAATGTCACCAACTCATTGAAAAAATCCAAAAAATGTTATATTACTGGGTTAACAGGTTTATCACTCATGCAGGAATACTCCAACTCATTAAGTTAGTCCTTAACTCCCTCTACATATATTGGAGCTCTCATGTTTTTTTATCAAAAAATGTGACCAAGATGGTGGAGCGTTTATTTAGAAATTTTATGTGGAACAACTCCATTGGAGTTAGAGGAATCGCTAAGGTTAGATAGACTAATATTTGTGTTCCTAAAGTAGAAGGCGAATTGAACATCACTCGCTTAAAACTAATGAACCAAGCTCTCATCCTTAAGAGGTTATGGTGGATTCTGGATGACAAACAATCGGTATGGATTCGTTGGCTCCACTAGTATTTCCTCAAAGGAAATAGTATGTGGGAAATGAGTGTCCGCCCTTCTCATTCATATTTCCTTAACCAGTTGATCCTTCTTAAGAACTCAGTATAGCTTGATGTCGTATGCAAAGTCGAGGATGGGTCCTTCTTTTGGTTTGATAACTGGACAAGACATGGTCCTCTTATCCAGCTCCCAAACTTGGCTCCGAGCCTCCTGGCAATTCCTATACCACTAAGATGAGTTCCTTTATCAGGGGGAACTCTTGGGACTTCCCATAATATCTACACCATCTCCAACCCCATTTTCCCCTATCCACGTTCCCTGATTTATTCTTTTGGAAGAACCGTCCTATAAACCAGCTGAAGAGCAGAGGTATGATTGAACTACTTCGGGTGAGACAACCTTGAGTGGCCTGCAGCATCATTATTTGACATAAGAGTTTACCTCCGAAGGTGTCTTTCCTCTTCTGGCTGACCATAAAGAACAAGCTTAGCACTGCTGACCGTGTCTCCTACATTGAAATGAATAAAACCTGCCCTCTCTGCTCGATGCAACCAAAATCACGAGACCACCTCTTTTTCTTGTGCCTCACGGCCACCCTGATTTGGACACAGGTTAAATCCTTCTGTGGAAGACATCTTTCAGACAACTCACTAAATGGTATCATCCATTGGTTGACATCTTCCCCAACTATTCCAAGAGCTGAACGAGTGGCATTAACTATTGCTGGGGGTTTGACAGTACAGACCATATGGAAGGAACGAAATGTGTGAAGGTTTCAGGCCACACACAAAACCTGGGGAATGATAACTGCGGACATTATAAGAGGGATTCGAGAGCTACTCTTAATGCAGAACCACATCTCGTCTAGTTAGGAAGATCCAACTGGAAGTCTATATATTGCGTCCTTGTATTTGATATGGTAGTCGTAGTTGAGCATGTTATGCCTTCCCTGGGCAATCTAGACACTGTAACTGTATTTTTTTTATTAATTCAAAATTTCTATTTTCGAACTCGAAAGAAGTGATCGATCCGGTTATTTAACTCTATGTACTTATGAATTATCCTGAACACGTGATTTATAGAATATTAAGTATAATCATAAAACAAACAATCCTAGACAACTCATGAATTGAAGTGATGTTTCTAAGTGGTTTGACGAAGAAGCACGTCCTTGTAAGGAGTTGGTATTGGAACTGGATCTTCTTGAGGTATTAATCTCTTGTTCCTATGCTCTTCTACTACAATAAATGGCATTTGACCTTCCCTTTCTCGTACCAATCGTTCCTGAGCACCTCCTCTCAGTTTCTCTAACCTTAATCCACTCACTTGCTGCATCTTGAACACTTTTACCACATTCATCAACCCCCCCACGAACAAGAACATGCTCCCGAACACCGCCATCCAAATCAGATTCGATCCCTGCATTAACATTTTCGGAATGTCAAACCGGCGATTACGGATCCAGGCTAGATATGTTTCTTACCAGGAGCTCTAGTCCGCGCTGGTCCTTTCCGGTTTGATAACGGATATTGAGGATGGCACCAACTAAGAACAACAAGCTTCCGAGTAGAAATGGAAGGTGTACGCTCTCCTGTAAGATTTGAACGTGCCCGTCGGCTCTCTCGTATATCTGGCAGGAATTGTGGATGGACCCGAGCACCCATAGAACTGGTCCTGCAATCAGCAGGTTCAGGGCATGATTCTCCAATCTATAGTAGCCTGATCCTTTCTCTTCCTGCATGGAGACAAGCCAAAATGTCAATCAATACAAAACCTTAGTAACTAGAATAACAAATCATTAAGCTTGTGATATGATAGATTCCGCAGCTAGAAAATTAAAAATTGCAGAGATTACGACGATTATATTACTCTCGATTTGTCCGACCTGCAATATTACATTCATGCAACTTTCAGAAAGATATCGCACACTCCTTTACAGATTAACAAGGATATACTAGTAACCTATGTCGAAGAACACGTACAATCCTAAATGGAACTGCAGAATACAACTTATTCTACAGTTACAGATGATTACAATGGATCGAGACGGATCAGACTGCGACTGCAATATTACATTCCTGCAATTTCGAGAAGTGCATACACTTCTTCACAGATTAAAAAGGACATACTAGTAAACTATTTCAAACTACACGTACAATCCTGAATGGAATTGCAGAATATCCAGCAGTTACGAGCGATTACGATTACGATAAATCACGGCAATGATCCGATTAAGAGTATATGTACTAACAGCTTAAGCAAAATTAGTTTTTTTTAATCTTTTATTGGCGTTAGAATTACCTGAATGAAGAGGAAAAGCACACCCAAGAACAGAAGCAGAGCTCCGAATGCTTGAACAATAGGAACTCCAAACTCAACAAGAGCAAGCTGAACATCGTACTCCGTCAAAGACAAACGGTAATCGATCCCGGCGAGATGGGCAAAAAGATCATGAAGATTGACGGCCATTATTAATCCGAGAGCTATGAGCAAAAGCACAAGACCAGACTTGGGTTCCATGGAGAATCCGGTGGCAACAAACCCGCTTATAAGCACGACGGTGGCGAACAAATAAAGGCCTGCGTTGATGTACTCCGCTCTGCTTCTAGCCCGTGGAGGACCGTAGGTTCTGCAGTCTCGAGACGAAGCTAGCTTCACCATGTTTAGGACAGGTCAGAGAAATCTGAAACTAACAGGATCCAAGATTCAGGAGAATCGATCAGTCGTATGTTTATGTTCGGTTTCGGAGCAGAAGGTTGTTTGAACGGAGGCACGTGGCTTTCATGCACGAGCTTGTGTTTCCAAGCTGAACTATAACACGCGGCCTTTTGTTAACAAGAAAACTAATCCTGTAAGGATGGCAATTGGGCCGAAGGTATGACAGTTGGTCCGGATCCGGTCTTTAGGCGCAGACTCGGTTCCAAAGATATGGAAGAACTTTAAACATATGTTTCTCATTTTTCACGAAATCCTAAGATTCAACCACGAAACAAATATATTTTCGTTTTTTTGTTATAAAAATAAAAGAAAAATTTGGCGTGATCTTTTACTATAATTTTTAATATGAGTAGAGCGTAAAGTTCATTAATAAGAATTGAGCATGAATCTAACCATTGTCAAAATAACTATAACTAGTCATTTGGTTAATCAACCCTTGCTATTTATTAAATCTTTAATATTTTTATTTTTAATCAATGTGAAATATCCTAACACTCTCCCTCGAATACAACTAGGACTAAACATTCAGTTATTACTTGAAATAAATACAACGGTAATCAGACTGAGCTGTTAAAACTGTACATCTAAACGAGAACATAACCATTTGGTCATTTAACTCTTACCATTTATTAACCATTTAATATTTTTATTTTTAATGAACGTGAGATACCTAATATCTTTGTTTTTGTGTCTTAGAATGTTGTGTGATAGCAATTGTGTATTAATAGCGTATATTTATTATTAATGATACTTACCTAAATTACACATATCCTTGTGAAATATAAATAGGGTTTATGATACTTACCTAAATTACACATATCCTTGTGAAATATAAATAGGGTTTGTCAATTTTAATTAATATAAATAGGGTTTGTCAATTTTAATTATCTTTTTTTATCAATTCTCAACATGGTCGTGACATCAATGCCATACCAAGTCTTCAACTTTATGCTTTCGATGATTCAGAGTTCCAATAAGGCCACTTTCTCTGCCGTATCAAGCATCTATATATGCTCATGCCATTCTCTGTTCAAGCAAGTGCTATGACCTGTCTTCCTCCCGTAAACTTACTTTTTTGTCATATTCTCCAACAGTTTTAGAACAATCTGATGTCTTCTTCAACATGTATTTTAATCTGTTAGCTGTTCATCCAAGTCACGTACGTATTAATCTTAGAATTTGATTATTCTGATAGTTCCTAATGATGAGTAAGACCTGAATAGCTTAATCTTGTTCTTTTATGCTATAAAATTCAATATTCGGGTTTTATTTCTTATTAATTAAAAGCTAGGAATCCTTTTTGAATATTTTTAACTTGTAATCACTATCTTTTGATAACAAAATGATGGTCAAAGATTCATTGCATAAAGTTGGCATCACGACCTATGACCTTTTTTTTATCCAAACAAGAAGAAAATGTAGTTATTAAACTCAAATTTATTAAAGTAATAACAAAAAATAGAATTAATTAAATTTCGGTTAAATTTAAATTTTTTTAAAGTTTAGGTTCGGATTATATATAATTATTTTTTCAAATTTTAGAATAAGTTCAAACTTAAACTTCACAATTCCAACTCAATTCGAATATCAAAATTTTGTACATATGAAATTGGGTCGTTTTATATTTTAGTACATAATTGATTTTAATTACATAAAATTCAGTCATATTCAAATGTTAAGTCCTATTCAACCCTTGACCTTTTTTACTATATTCAAATGTTAAGTCCTATTCAACCCTTGACCTTTTTTACCAAAAGTGGGATGTTAGGAGGCAACCCCAAAGCCACAAATTTTAGCCTACTTTATATATTTGGAGTCCTAGTCATTTAGCATTAGTTCAAAGAGTCCGAGGATTAAAAGATTAGTGCCCTACGTCCACTTCTTGTAGCCTATTTTATATATTTGGAGGCCTAGTCATTTAGCGTTAGTTCAAAGAGTCCGATGATTAAAGGATTACTAGCCTACATGGAGTGAGAGTGACTCTTTCATTCTTAATTAAGGTCTTGAGTTCAAGTTTTCGCAATAAAGTCGCTTTAAAACTTGCAAGGGAGAACTTTGCTGCTGAAAAAAAATCCTGGCCGGCTCGAATCTTAATTAATCCGTTGCCAATGTGGCGTTAAATATCGGGTGATTTTTACCATAAAAAAAATTTGTGGCTAACACTCTTATTTTTTTCACTTATTTTTTAATAATTAAGTACTAATATTTTAAACCATTTTTTAATAAAAGTTAAAAACATTATTCTAAATAAAAAAATTTAACATACCATAATCATAATCATAAACTTCGATTTTTGTCATTTTTTTAATTGCATGACATTAATCATAATGATCCCAAAATTCTAAAATTACAAATAACTAGAGATTAAGATTTAATTTTCATATCAGGAAACAAATACAACTCCTAATTTCAGATAATTAATACATCATATATTATATAAATAGAAATACATGATATTAAGGCACTACATGATCGTCATCATTTTGCACCTCCATCTTAATTTTCCTTTCATTCTTTTCCATGTCCAAGCTCTTGTGTTCACCTCTTTTACTATACTTGAAGTATAGAGCAAGTTGAAGGATTGCTAGCACACAACCGACCATATTTGGTGACTGCCACAGAATGAGTTTAGGTTAATAAAAATATATAAATTTCCAAATAAAGAAAATATATTGACTTTATTATATTAAAAGAGGATATACGAACCGCAATAAAAAAGTCTTTATTTAGTAATCCAAAAACCATCCAAAGAAAGCTTGAGAAGAAGGAAAAAAGGGATAAATAGAAAGGCATAAATTCCACACTTTTTGTTTTCATCACCGTTTTCTGCAACAAAAAATAGAAAGCATATAATTAGAGGAAAAAGGTTAGAGTATGAACAAAAGTTAAGCAATTTCCATTTGTAGATACCAGAAATGAACATTTGAACAATATATATATATAAAGTCACATGTTTAAGTCACGCAAATAGCCCGTTTATAAAATTATAAAAGAAAGGCTGCGTATATTATGCCCCTTTTCAGATTACCGCAATGTAAGGAGCCTTATGTATTGAGTACGTTGACATTATATGTTCTCATATTTTCTTTTGCCTTAACGGGATTTTAACTAGGTGTTAATGATAATGATGATAATATATTCCCGTACTTGTTCATATTCTTTATTTGTGATTTTGCATACTAAATAGAATTTTCTATTTTTAGTTAGTGGAAGACAAGAGTAATTATTTCTCAATTTTTGGGTAAGTTCAAATTAGGTAAAAAGTTCCTTTTTTTTTATAAGTGGAATTAAACACAATTAATTCCATAAAAGCACTCATGTCACCTTATAGTATGTTCTCCTGCAACTTGAGTCTAGTTATAGTATCATATAAGAGTATAAACCTAATGTAAGCTGAAACCAATAATTTATAAAATATATATATTTAAATAACATATTCATTAATTTAAATTAAACAATAAAACAAATTGACTGATAATTATAATATTATTAAAAATAGTTGTAATTTAATAATTTGTAAATTATATATTTTAAATAAGTTATTTAACGATATAATAATATTATTAAGAAAATGATTAAATGTATAATTTGTGTGTTTGAATGGTTCATACCATGTGAAAAATAAGAGAGTAAAAAACGGAATTATATCTTCAACAGTCAAAAATCTTGACGGACACAACAGTAACTCACCACAGCTACAAGCGGAGAGCCATACATGAGGGCGGCGGACACTATTCCGATGCATCCAACAAATAGTTTCCGGTGCCGGTGATCGTGGTATGCGAGTAATGAGACTATAACAACCAAAGCGAACAAGAATAAAACAAGTACCGTCGTGGCAGCAGCCTTCACCTGCACTTCCGAAAATGGTTGGACTTGCATAATCAAACATTTCTAAGAATAAAAATCAAAATGACAACATCTTAAAGAGCTTGCCTTTTCTCTTCTTGAAGCAAACCAAATGTATACAACGATGAAGGAAGACTCAAGAAGTATCCCCACACTGTCGATTGTGACCAACGGCAAGTTTTCCCATCCGTGGCTGACGACCGGCGAGGCATACCAAGTGTAAACAAGGCAACATAACAGTGAAATGATGTAAGGAATACACGAAAAGTTCTCAGTGCTTTTCTTTCTTACGACCCTCGTGAAAGTTAATCTGCAACCAAAAGTGATCATACGTTCAGGTTCGAGATTCAGACAAGAGTACGCGTAAAGACTGTGTCATGATTCTGAAGAACGTTACATGGGAGCAGAGAAAAGTGACAAGGTGGCCGCATTGCCTGAAACAAAAAGAGGAGAGTTTCATGTGTTAGGTTGGCTTGAAACAATACTTATGTGTGGTCGTGTCATATAATTTCCAAGATCATAGGAACTAAGCAAGTACCCATGATTCCTACTGCCAGACGTAGAACTGCTATTTTCATGGCTCCTGCGAACTTGGATCAAGGTAGGAAGAAGAAGAAGAAGAAGAAGTTTATGCCTTGTAAGCCTTTGGACTGCCTTCCTTTATAGGGTTGCGGGGTGCTTTTATGAAATTGATTATAGTTCTTAGTATTTTATCAGTAATTAAGTTAAAATTTTAATCAATTAAAGTACATGTTGAATCATATTGTTTTACTAAAGTAAATGTATAAATTTATGAAGTTATAAATTTATAACTTAATTACTGATAAAATGTATATTGTAACAAAGCTTGGTGTAATTAGAATTTTAATACTGAAAATAATTCAAAAATCTTAAAATTTTCAATAGCTCAAATTTTATATTGAGTTTTATAATAAAAATAGCTTTCTTTTCTAAAAAAAAGAGACTCATATGACATCACATAAATAAAAATTCTGAATCAAAAAATCCTTGAATTGAAAAAGAAAAAGCTAATTACTGTACTTGATTGGACATTAGTGTTCATAGAAAAGTGGTAGAACCAATAAGAGGGGAATAGATCACATGATTTACAAAATATAAAATATATAAATGTGGGGATAAGATAAATTAAAACAGGATCGAAACAGTAAAAATAAAACAGGAGATTTTTGCAGCCAATAAGATCCGATGATTTGGATGATTAGATACACAAATCGTGTTATGTTCTTGATTCCGACTGGTTGTCTCCTAGGTTCTTGAATGTCTTTTCCAACTCATACATTCTTGTTTAGATGAATCTAATCAGAAAGAACACCAACTCGTTCAGAATTTGGACTCAGATGAGCATGAAAATCACATGCTGTGTCTGGTTTTTAAAAGTACAAGCATCGAATTCTGAGTGAACTAAAGCCATTAATGAAGAAATCTGCAACCAAAATTTTCTGACCAAATCGCTGGATTAGATTCTACATATTGTTACAACTCCTAATTGTTAATGTTGGGACATGTAATGGGTAACTTATCGAGTGCTTTATAACATGATAAAATCTTCTGTTCCGGTTATAATATTTTTATCATGTTCTATTAAATCTCATCAACACATTTATGTTGATTCCATATAAATATATGGATAAAATTTAATAGAACAACGTTGGAATAGAATAACCAGAACACATAATTTGATGAACTTTATAGTATCATCTTGATTATTAAATTTATGTAATAACAATAAGTTGTTTAAGAAAGTACAAACATCCAATTCTAAGGAAAATGAAGCCATTAACGGAGAATTTGCAAGCAAAAGTTTTTTTTGATCAAATTATTGAATTAGATTATTCTAGAATATGAAATTGTTAATGTTTAAAAGATTTGATCGGTTTAACTCTAAAAATCTTACAATATTTAATTTTTCAGTTCGATTTTAAATTTGTTTGTTCGATTTGCTTTAATAATTCTTATTGTTAAAAACATATTACTTTATTAATTAATGTATCAATTTTTATAAATTGATAAAATTTTCTAAATCAAAATAAATAAATAAATTTTTATTTAACAATCTTGTTTTAATTAAACTTGAAATTCTTTTATAGATAAGGAAAATTTCTTTCAATCATATTTTAAATTCTTTAATTTTATTTAATCTTTAACTGATTTAATGATAGTCTAATACCCATTAAACTTTTTAAAACTTAAATCTCTTATCTTATCAGTTTAACTTTTGATCCAGTTTTTAAAATATGCATTTAAATAAGCAACGGGTAAATTGTCGGTCACAAAAAATTTCATAATATTCAAGATGTTTATTTTTAAATTTGTCAAAATTTGATTTATGTAATAAAAGTAATTAATTTTACAACATATAAGCATCGAATTAATACTATTAATGGTGAATTCTACAAACAAAAATTTCTGATCAAATTGCTAAATTAGATTCTGCAAATTGTTTAAATATAGCATTTTCTTTAAAATAAATCAAGATTTTTATTTTTTTATCTGTAATTTTTTAAATTACATAAAAATAATTTGTTTTCAGAAAGCACAAGCATCAAATTCTGGAAGCAGAAATATGTTAAGGTCAAATTTGTGGATTAGAATAGATACTGCAAATGAGTTGCGAAGTGGAAGATGAGGTTCCACTGAAACCCCACGTTTTCATATTTTCTTTTGCGTCATCGTCAACTTCAGGGCGGGCGGGACGGACAAGGCGTCTTCTGAGTGCGTTCAGTTTCACCTTTGTCTTTTGTTGTTTTCTCCTACTTTGTCAAAGAACGCATTACAAAAAGAGTTTCACTGTGTGTCAACATATCTCATATTAGAAAGTAAATTATATATAAAGAAAAGGTTAATACAATTCATTACATTAAGATTTTAAATTAAGTGGACTCACTCGACCTTATTTGAGTTTGGTCTAATTTTTCTATAAGCATCTTTTAAATTTTGTTATAATTATCAAAGTTAGATTAGTGAAGTCCAATATAGAGATTACAACTGGACTCGAGCCTTGCCAAAAGTCAACAGGGCTAGGTAGGGTTGATTAGGCTTCGAGTCCAAGTTTTTCCTGAACCTAATCTTTAGAAGCAAAATGACGAAGTTTTGTATTGTTAATTTATAAAAAATAGATCGGGCGAGTAGACATGGCAATGGGTCGGGCCGGGATGGACCGGCCCGTTCATCTTTTTTTAATTGTAAAAAATACAAAATGACAT
>JANZXR010000038.1:5948-40997 GCA_027575705.1 Erythroxylum echinodendron | reverse complement strand
TTTAGTGAACTAAAGGGGAGAAGACAAGGTCATGGTGTAGAAGAGTGGAAGAAGGTGAACAAAAATTCAAAGGAGAACAAAGGAGAAGCAACCTTCAGATGAGAGCAAATTTCATGCAAAACACACTTTCAACACTTTGAATACTTAATAAAAGAAGCTACAAGAAGCATAGATGGAAAGCATCGTGGAAGACTAAGTCAAAGATAATTATTAATGAATTAACTAAGATTAGTGACACATGTCACACTCTCATTAGTTTGCTAAAATAGCTTTCCAATTCAATTCCAATTTCTCTCTAATTTTTCCAATGGCTCAATTCAAAAATTCTTACTTTCATATGTCTAAGTTTCCGGTGCCATTGGACAGTCAATTTCACTATCGGTAGACCCCTATTCACAACTTGACAATTTTTCGAGTCTGGAAACTACTCCGAAAAATTCCCAAAAAAATCCTATAATTATCTAAAAATCAGAAAACCCTAATAATCCGCTCCAGTACAAATTCTAATTCACACAAGGCAAAATTTTCATAAATCATATTTATTCACACTTAAACCGGGAAATGTCATGAATTCATGTACAATCATTTACATGTGCAAAAATTCACTATTTACTATGCATGTGCATATATGAATGCAGGAATATATCAATACACATTTACACATTTCTAACCCGTTCCAAATTACCAATTTACCCTTCCCATAGGTGAGGGGATGTTACAACATAAGTTTGTGATGTCTCCTTTTTCTTTAAATTTAACAAGTTTTTACATTTATTGTTTTAAAATATTAGAATAAGATTTACAGATTTAAAAGGTATTAGATCTTCACAAAATTAATATATAGTAAAATTTTTCGATCATGCAATATCTTTGAATACAAAAAATAAATTCATTTCGATCCTGTCATATAAATAAGATTGAAGAATTTAAAATATGATCGGGAAAAAAATTATCTTTATTAATAGAAGAAATTAAAATTTAATCTAAAAAGGAAACTCTTAAATTATAAATAAATGGTTTATTGTAATTTATAAAAATTGGTTTATTTACTAAAATTGATAGGGTAATGAATAAACGGACTAATTTTTAATAATAAAAATTATTAAAATAAATTCAACTCGTAAAATTAACTGATTCAAAATTTTCGAGATTGAATCTCCCGGCAAGTTTTTTAATTATTAGGTACACTAATTTGTTTTGTTACGATTCATATAAATAATTAATATGCTATTTATAATTTTATAAAATGTGATTAAGACAAAAAAAATCTAACAACGAAAATGAGATTATAAAATTAAACATTTTACATATCCCACTTTCCACTTAAATTTAATACACTACTTGATCTTAACAAGTTCTTCATCAGTTCTTGCCATTCACAGTTTGATCAACCACAGGTTGCAACTGTACTTTATTCTTCTCTAAATCCCAGGTTTTGGGCTCTTCCATGATACCTCTTTTTCTATACATGAAGTAGAACAAAAGCTGAAGGATTGCTAAGGGAGAACCAACGAAATTTGGTGACTGCAACAACAAACGATCGATCAGTTTCAATTCAAGATATTCTACCAGAAGTGTTGGAAATTGATTCAGAAATTAAGGGTACAAACTGCAATGAACATGTCATGACTCAATAGTCCAAAGATCATCCAAAGAGTGCTCGCAAGAAATGAGAAGAACGAGAGATAGAATGGCATGAACTCCACACTTTTTGTTTCCATCACTCTCTTCTGAAAAAAAAAGAAAGCAAAATAGTTAAAGAGTAATCGTGAATCTAGATGACTAGTTGCAAACCAACTACCTCATATCCTGAAAAACAGTTACAGTTTTGACATGACAGATAGATTTTTAACTCACTCACCACAGCTACTAGTGGAGAGCCATACATGGCTGCAGCAACCACGAGCCCGAAGCATCCAACAAACAGCTTACGATGTGTTCGATCATGGAATCCGAATGTTGAAACTGCAGCAATCACAATGAACAACAGAATAGCAGGTAGAACCAGAACAGCAACCTTCACCTGAAAACAAAAACTAGTTCCATAATCCATGTATATATGGATCAAAGAGATGTGTTTCAGACAAGAACATGAAAGCCTGCCTTTGCTCTTCCTGAAGCAAACCAAAAGTATATGACAATGAAGGAGGCCTCGAAAAGTATTCCCAAACCATTGATGGTGACCAGAGGTAAGTTTTCCCATTTGTAGCTTACCACAGGCATGCCATACCAAGTGTAGAGAAGACAATTCAGTAGTGTAATAACATAAGGAACACATGAAAACTCCTTTGTACTTCTCTTTCTTACAACTCTTGTGAAGGTTAATCTGTAGACTCCAAGAAAACTGAATCAGGAGCTTTGAGCTTATCAAAACAATAGATTTAAGTACAAGTAAACCTTACATGGGTACAGAGAAAAGTGACAAGGAAGCTGCATTCCCTACAAGAACATGCAGATTTGATATGTTAAAGGTTACTGTCAACCAATATGTACGTTGTTGGTCCTAATCCTAATAAGTTGTCAAGGACAAACTACTTACCCATGATCCCGACTGCTAGACGAAGAGCTCCCATTTCACAGGAACCTGAAAGTGAAAAATGGTCCCAATACTCTTCCAAATAACTACTTAAGCTAAGGACTTGTGTTGTGGACAGCCTTCAAGTTCTATATATATTGGTGGAGCTGATGAAAAAAAAGAAGAGAATATTACAATATATGGATCATTCTCTTTTATTATAATTTATTTTATGAACTTGTGGATGATACAAATGTATAGCAGATACAGTCCTAACTGTTACTATAAATTCTTGTAATTATACTCACAATTACATAATTTAAAACTTTAATCCTGATAAATAACTTATAATTTCTGCATAATTATGAAACAGTCTGAAGAATTTACAGGTTTTGTCTTGTCAGGGAAACATAAAGTGAGAGGAAATTTCTGAAGAACCCTTTATTTTCAGTGACTGGATTGGACATAAATTAGCAAGTGGAAGATGCATAACAGAAGTTCCACTTACCAAATGTATTCAGGTATCTTATGTGTAGCCTAGTCATGTTTAGGTGTAAAAACATCCTTAATGCTGTATCAGTCATTAAGGAGTTGCCTTTTTTGCCTTTTTTGGTAAATTTTTTTTCTGTAATGTTTTCTTACGAATCTTGTGCTTATGGAAGAGGAGTTTATATGGTGGTGTGACTCTCAATAATTCTTTAGCATTGAAGATTTTTTGGTTCAATTCGTTTTGGACCCTTCACGTTTTGGTGTTTGACATTGGTTAAGGTGAAAAAGAGAAAGCACTGTCTCAAACTAGTTCTGCTAAGGCACTTGGGATATGGAATACCTTTTGTGAAACAACAAGAATAATTGATTGCCAACTTAAATTGTGTCCAGGCACTGTTTAGTTGGAATAACAAAAAGAGTATTATTCCAATTCTCTCTGTGGCTACAAAACAACTTGGAATCATCCTATTCTATGCTTCATGTCCTTCTTAACACCTTTTTAATGTGTGTTCTTCTTCTTCTTTTTAATTTAGCAAAAGCTAATGTGGTAATTCTGATTAAATTGAGGTTAAGGTATGATTTTGATAATCTTCCGATAATTATTTTACAAATTAAACAATAAGTTTGATCAAGATATTGATTTATCAACTTATTATTGGACAAATTAAGTATTGGATTTGATCAAGATATATTGACGGTTAATCAATGATGAACATATTAACTTTTTAATTTGTATATTTATTACAAATTAACTAATGGATTTGATTAAGGTATTAATCATATAATTACTCATAAATTATTTAACAAACTAAATAACGAAATCAAAGTATAATTAACATCATTTGACAATTTAAGTAATGAGTTTGATCAAGATATTAACTTATCATTTGACAAGTTAAGTAGGATCGACTAATTAAACAACAATTTCAATTCAGGGTTTAAGAAATTATAAATTTTGATTTAGTCTGTAATCTTTTTAAACATCTTCTCTCATTTTTGATACACACACTCCTCAATTTCACAACCAACCAAAATGAAGAAGAAAGGTTACATTTTTATTATAAAATGAAACATCTTTTTAGCCTCGGGAAATAAACTGAAGAAGGAAAAAAAGGGATTTCCAACTAAATCAGATTTGAAAATGGAGACCCTTTTTTGTTTTGATTCCTTTTCCAAGACTAATAATAATAATTAAAAAAAAACAATCTCTTGCTATGATGATGTTAATGTCATCTTCGTTTTTTTTGGTGTTCTTCCACATTTATTCTCTCTTAGCTTCCACGATCTGATGTTCTTTAAATTCCATTGTCCCCCATATTTGTGGTTTCTGATGCTTAATTTAGTGTCCCTATCTTGGATCCAATGCCTGATTGTTCTACATTCTCCTAGCAATGTAGCCAGCTTGCTCCATATCTACATTGGTAGGGGTTTGTGATAATAGAAAGTTATATCTCATTGAAACCACGAATGCAAGCTCTTGATTCAATTCTTGTTGCTGCTTCGTGAATATATTCCAAGTAGCTGATTCATTTTACAGATCATGTAGAGAAAATGATGCCCTCACAATCATATATGCCCAACGTAAAATGAGATTGTTGAAGTTTGATCTGTCAAATTTTACAAAAAAAAAAAAAAAAAAAGTTTGATCTGTCAAATACTATGAACAGATCACATTCACAGAATTTACCAGTTCGAACCCCTTTACATTGTCATGAAACATCTCTTGTTCGTTCCATGTCCTTCTTCTTTTTTTTCTGCCACCGGCAAATAGAATAGGAATTTCAGAATCAAACAAACAATTTCAGACAAAAATTGCTGAAATAATAATGCGATTTACTGGTAATATCTTCCAGATCATTTTCCACTTACCTGAACTCCAAAATGATAGTAAATAAACATGAATCTGAACCAGGTAGAGGAACAAGATTGGTCCAAAACTTGAAGATTGGATTCATTTAAAAAGTCGGATCACATCAAACCTGTACCTTTCCATTTTTTTTTTCACCATATAAACATAGGAAAGATTGCACCAGTTTGTGCAATGCATGACGAACTTAGCAGCAAATACGGTTCAAACTGGAAAGGCACCAGTTTGTGCGATGCATGACGAACTTAGCAGCAAATACGATTCAGACTCTTGAGCAATGTCTAAATCATCTTTACCCTTTTTTTTTGTCTGATTCAGAAGAGGTGTAACGTGATGTCTTCGAAGCATTAAAGATAGTGGACAGGTCCTAGCGCATGCACTGTGTTGTTGTTATGCGGGTTAGGTGCCAGGATTGTGATCTGCGAAAAAGGTTTCAGGGTTTTGTTAGTGTTGTGAAAAGTGCTTCATTTGTTTATTTAGATTTGGAAATTGTTCGTGGTTATGATCAGAAGCCATTGTTGTCGGTGAAGCAATTATACAAGTACAAGCACCCAGGAGTTTTTTTATTATCTTTTTTCTTTGAGGTGCCATTTTTGAGAGAGTTCATGAGCTAAAGACATATCCTGCAGGACCTTATCCGCATACATCACAAGCTAAAAGAAAGGAAAGGAAAGAGCGTGAAAAATTTTCAAGTTCCAAGCTTTGTCTGGTGTCCTACAGTGAAAGGTCACATAACCTGGAAAAGTGTAAAAAGATGCTGAAAAATAAAGAAAGAAAAGCTCATGTCCTTATCCTACTGTTACAAATTCTTTAGAGATTGATTGAACTACCTAAAGAGATAGAATTCCTATTGGTCTGCAAGTTCTATACTATGTTCCACCTCACTCGATCCCAAAAACACCTGATTCGAATACAAACAGATTATGGGAGTAAATTTTTTTAAATATAAAATAAACTATAATAATATATTTTAAATTAATTATTTAATAAATTTACAATTTAAAATTAAGTAATATAAACAATAATTCATGATAAATTTCACATAGTTAATAATAAGTTTGAATTAATAGCTTTTAGTATTAGAAGTAAAAAAAACTCAGTGCTCCATAATTTAATGAACATCAACACCAATACCATAGATAACAAAAAATAATATAACAATTATATTAATAATGCTCTTAACTTACACGCCATGAACATCTGAGACTAAGATATGGGATAAGAGGTTCAAAAGCTCTAAGAGTCAAGAAAATGTAAGGAGGGTATAAGATGTTGTAGACAATGGAGGAAAGGCAATATTACAAGTGTAGTTCTGTAAAAGTGTATTACATTGTTATAGATTTCCCTAAACTTTCTTCTGCTGAAAGTTGACTATGATACAGATTGTTAGTATACAGTAATGACAGGTGACAAGTGATAGCTCATGAACCTCGAACGATGATTATCGACTTAGATGACATATCGGCGAAGATAGTCTGTTCTTGCTGGATGCTTGAGCTTCATCAGTGCCTTCACTTCATGCTTTCTAACCATTTCCCTGGAGATGTTCAAGTTCCCCGCAATCTCTCCCAGTGTTCTATCACCCTTACCATCAAGCCCAAATCTCTGCCTGATCACCAAGCTCTCTTTTGGCTTTAGAGAATCCAGCTGGAAATATATTGTTAACTTTGATTAAAACATAAGCAAAGCAATGCAAGGCAAACACAAAAGAAACTAAAAAAATCATCCATCTTTATCTTGCTTGCTTATATTAGACACACACACAAAAGACATGGATTCAGTTGAACTCTATTGGCTTCATAGAGTCAATGATGAACAGATTGGAGTAAGCAAGAGCGAATCTCAGGTTAGAGAGATCGAGCGGATTACCACATCGTCAAGAGCAAGCCTGAGAAGAGCATGCTGCCTCCGGTCATCTCCCCCATCAACATCTGTAATTCCGTTAATGAACTCTTCTTGTGTGGTTAAATGCCTTGAATGCAGAGAGAGAACAGATTTTGAGGCCCTCATAACTTCACGATACCTCTCTGGGGAGATTCCAACTTTTTCAATAACCTCGTCCTCTGTCGGCTCTCTTTGAAGCTTAAACAACAACTCAAGCTTAGCTTTCTGGATTTCAAACCTAACCTGCATATACAGAAGTTGATGTTAAATGCATTACCATCAATAGGAGTATATGTATTCTTCAATCTTAAAAAAAAACCTGTAGTAATTGAGACCTTTGTTTCTTTAAGCAGTTATTAATGGCATAGGTGGTTGCAATTTAGGTACCAAAAATTCATAATTAAGAAACACATTACTCCTATCCTCAGCTTCAACTGTAGTCACTACCTGGCCACAAAGTCTGTAGCTTCGTGGAACTATAGTAACATCATCTAGGCATGACCACAAATCTAGGAACTTTTTAATTGCTTCTGGCTATGGGAGAAAAAGATATGTAGTAGAATAAATACAATAATTGTGCTCTTGTGAAAAAAAAAAAAGGAAGGAAACAGAAAGAAACATACAGATTCGAGACCGAATGGCACACGCGTAAAGCTTGATACAGTCATTGATCGAATAATTGCATGCCTGATCCAAAACAGACCATAAGTCGAAAGCCGCAATTTCCTCTTGTGTTCAAATCGATCGATCGCTATAATTAGTCCCCTAACCCCTGCTTGACAAAGGTCTTGAAATCTTGGGCCATTTGCAAAGTCTTGAAAATATTTGTTGATAACAAACAATACAAGCCGAAGATTGTGCTGCAACAGTTATAATTCATATTTTCAGCAAATAGTATCAGCAACTATTGTCTGGGTTAACCCGACAATTCAATAAGAGAGTCAGTGCATTGAATATTGAGTGGAAACAGATACTTACCTTTATTAGCTTATTTCTAGCAGCTCGACCAACCTCTATCTTCCTCCGTAATTGAACCGAATTCATGTGTGCCGCACTTGCTAATTCACCCTCAGTCGGTTCCCTCCCCATATCTTTCCGCCAGTTCTCTTTCACTTCGAGGAGTGCCTATGTGTAAATTCACATAATTAAACTACCGAACAACGTAAAAAAGTAACCAGCGAGAGACGCAAAAACTAACCTTCATTGGTTGCATTAACTTGAACAACCAAGTTTGCTCAGAAGAAGTAAGAACAGGAGGTATTTTCATCTTTTTCCAGTCCAGGCTGACCAAATCAGTTGAACCAGAATACTCCTTTACAAGTTCCTCAATTCTTTCATCTTCATCCTTTTTCAGTTTCTTCCTCATTGAAGTTACAACACACTCATCCTTGCTCTTCCTTAATTCAATCCTCCTTTCAAGACTAAGTCTTTTGACCTTCTTCACATGATTCCTAACAACGGACTTTCCACTTTTCTTCTCTGTTTTCTCAACAACATCACTGGTTTTTCTTTTCCTTTGTCGACCCCTCTTAATTACAGCAGCCTCATCACTCACATTGCAAGCACCAAGTTCAGGGCTAAGCTTGTATATATTCTCAAGTTTGGCAGCAGCTTCATTATAATCCAAGTCCAATGTCCCCTGTGAAACTTGTAAATTGCTATTTTTGCTTGATCTCTTCTTCTTGGTTGACTCTAAGGGCAACATGATTTGCTCCTGAGAAGGAGATACTAAAGCTGCGTTGTTGGATTTATCACCCTTAAATGCTACAATCGGTGGTCTTTTCGATGCCAATCTCTGATTCGATACGCCGGTGCCCAATCTCACTGGTGTCCGCGCAGCTGATGTAGAAACAGTAACAACTCCCATGCCAAATTCTCCAAGCAAGCAAAAATGAGGCCTCTAGAAGAACTTCCCTCGCTGCACAAACACAATAAAATCTGATTTTACCAACTAGCTCCCACCCATCAAGTATCAGGACAAGCCCTAGTACTTCAAATTCGAGAATCAGATAATTTATCGAACAGTACCAAAACAACCTATAACAAAAGTAGAATCTTTCAACCGAATTCTTCAGAAGGTTGCAGAATCAATAATTACCCATTACAAACAACTCAATTACCTAAACTGGGATAAAAAATTTCCAATCATTTTCCAGATTAAGCTCTCGTAATCATCTTTATCTCTAATAAATAGAAAAAAAAAATAAGAACGACAAACTATAAACTAGCTACACAGGGAAGATTATACCTATTACGAATAACACAGAATCACTGAATCTCAGGTTCGAAGTTCGGAGATTTTCGTCAGATACACAAGACGAGAAGAATCTTACACGGGAAATACGCTTAAATCTGACGCCGGAATCATCATAGATACGTAAATTTTTGTGTCCACGAGTTAATGATTCAGATAGATCAACGGCTATAAACGAGAGATCTCGTGAATCAACGGTGGTGAAAGCGTACAAGTATGAGAGAGAAGAGAGTGCACACGTGGCCGAGACATAACAGTGTCTGGCGTGGCAGTTTTAGAATGGCAGACAGAGATATTTGGTAGAGAGTTTATGGATCATGTTTGTTACACGTGGATGGTTTCCATTGGGATCACATATTTAAGTGGGACCACGTACTTGTGGCGGTCTCGACTGTACTTACGTTGTCTAATTGTAGCCATTTAAATTGGAGAATTTTTTTAAAAAAAGAAAAAGGGTCAAAATTCAAAATGGATTCTTTTACGGGCTTTGGTCGACCCGAGTCCATTGTGAAGGGGGCGTGTAAAAGACCAATTGATCCCTCTGACCGAGTCCAGGCTTTGACCCAGTTTCAAAAGGTCACATTCCGAGTCCAACTCCTTGTTCCACACGGTGGAACCCGAAAAGGTCATATGAAACCAACGTGTCTCTAGAATGAGATTTTTGCGGCTCCATGACACGACTTTGGTGGTCACTTGTACATTGAACCAATTTAGTGGAATTACTATTTCATGATTTGATTTGATTTAATTTAAAGTATTCAAATTTAATTGAATTTAACCGTTTATAAAAAAATTAATTCAATTTGAACTTAAATTTAAAATTTAAAAAATATAAATTTGATCCGATTTATTATCAATATTATATTTATACTTTAATTTAATTTTCAAATTATTAAATAATTTAATAAGAATTTATATATTATAATATTATCATCGTCACCGTCACCGTCATCATTACTCAGTCCCACAACAAAGTAAAACTTAAAGAGATATGATAATACATAGCTTTATAATGTATTTAATTTAATTTATATATATATGTTATACATTAAATTAATGGACAATGCATGCATCTAACCACCAATTAACCTTATAATCACATGGGAATTTATTAAACACATAAAAAATAAACTACAAGTTGTCCTATTTGTAATAAAATTAACATGTCTCGAAATCCCACATTGCACTTCCCCCCACGTCCAAACCATTATTAATTAAACCTCTTTCCCTTAATTAATATGTTAAGCATGCCATTAATCAAAATCCAACTCTCATTTTACAAATAATATTTTTATTTTCTTAATGACTACGCGAAGTATGTGCCACGAGTTACGCTAGATGACGTAAGCGAGAGGCGTCATGATGACGTCACGTAATCACCTTTTCACTACCGCTAGTAATTAGTGTGACTACCGCGTCTCCTACTCCCTCTCCCCCTTTCTCTCCCCTGTGAACCTCACCTCTATTTCACCTTAATTAATTTCCTTTTTTTTTTTTGAATAGAAGAACCCACCATAAAAATCGTCGAATTAACTTAATAGTTTATAATTTACACCAACTGAATATTTTATATTAGACAAGTCTTGTACGATAAGTTCGAACGAGAGGATATAAATGAGGAGATTCAAACATAAGACCTTTTAGTCTCATACCTCTCACTTTACTAATTCGATCACTCCTTAATAACACCTCTTTTTATTTACTTAAATTTAAATTTGTTCTCAAATTTTAGGATTATATGGACTTTGATTTATTAAAATTTAAATTGGTTAAAAATAATATGAGGAGGAATATAAATCTTTTTTATTTTTTAAATTTTAACTTTTAGCATAATTTTGTACAACAGCCAATTAACCATATATAGGTTACAAATTCAAGTCAAGGAAACAGCTTCCTTGAAAAAATATAAAGATAAGTCTAAGTATATTACTACCTTTCTCATATTCTCGCAAAAAAACAGAATCTTGCATATCAGATGCGTTAAATGTTATATGATTAACAATATTTTTATTTATTTTACCTTTACTTAAAACAGTAGAAATGAAATTGTGATGTAAGTTTACTAATTTGGTATGTTTCATTTGTTTTAGTTATTAAAAAGGAACATAGAAGTGACTTAATTGTAAAGAAATGGTCAGAAATTGGACTTTCCTTTTGCTTTGAATCAGATATTTCCTATGACCAAAGACCGGTCTCAACGAGGAAAAAGCCATAGCTGGTAAGCTTTTTTTTCCTCAGTCAACCTTCTCCATTTCTATTACTTTTCTTCTCCCTTTTTATCATCCTCTCCTATCCCAAAAACCCCAAGAAAACTTGCTCTTCGTCTCAGTTTGTTTGGCCTTTTTCAGTGATCCCAAGTTCTGTAATTGGTTCTGCAGACCTTAAACCTCACCTTTGTTTCTGGAGTTTCATGTCAAGTTTGGTAGCTTCTTCCTCTTCCTCTCCTTCTTCTGCTTATATTCATACACTTGCACTTGCTTTTTCATATCCTGCTGAGTCCTTCAATCCCTTTGCTCACCTGTAAGTTCTGGTGAGGTTACATGAACTACCTTGTCCCGGTTTATAGCGAGTAAATCAGCAACTACTCGCGTTACTTTGATTAATCATTGTTGTTCGTGAAAATGGAGAACATGGGCGATTGGGAGCAGAAGAATCTGATAGCTGAGCTGAGACAAGGACGAGAACTAGCTAAACAGCTTCAAATCCATATCAACTCGCCATCTTCTTCTAGAGAAACACGTGAAATTCTGCTAAAAAAGATCCTGGTTTCTTACGAAAAGGCACTTTCCATTGCCAATTTTAGCAGCTCAGCTTCAGGGTCCGTAGTAGCAGCATCAGAGCAGCAATATTACACTGGACCAGCTGCTATTCGAATGTCGGAGTCACCGCCGTCTCTTAGTGGTGAGGACTCCGACCGTGATCTCAAAGACCACGACCTCAAAGATGGCTCCAGGAAGAGGTACACAGAATAACATCCATTAACGTGGTCGGTGATATATAGATTGACTTGTTCCAAATTTACGTTTACGAAATTTCATGTTGGCATGTGATAATTCGACAGGAAGGACATGCCAAGATGGACGCAACAAGTTCGAGTTAGTCCAGGAATGGGTTTGGAAGGTCCTCTTGATGATGGATATAGTTGGAGAAAGTACGGACAAAAAGACATACTTGGAGCTAAGTATCCGAGGTTGGATCTTCTTCCCTAAAAATTGTTTTCAAATTGCTTTTTGAAGCTACTTAACAATGGAGTATTTTTCGTTTCAGAGGGTATTACAGGTGCACTCATCGAAACGTCCAAGGTTGTTTAGCAACAAAACAAGTACAGAGATCCGATGAAGACCCGACAATATTCGAGATTACCTACAGAGGAAGGCACACCTGTAACCAAAGTACACACATCATATCTCCAACTCATCAGCACCTCGAGAATCAAGAACTGAACCAGAACATGATTGACCAGACACAACAACAACACAAGCCTCAAACTCTGACAAACCAACACCAATCACAAGAACTGCTCATTAACTTTCGAACTGGGCTCAAAGTCGTCACCGATACCGAAGCCTTGGACTCCATGAACGAACAGTCACGTCCTTCTTTCCATTTCCCATCAACATCCACCGTGAAGCCTGAAACTCACATGTTCTCTCCTTCCACCACCGATAACAGCTTCATGGGCAACTTTTCTCCGTCACTGCAGATATCACCTTCCGCATCAGGGACGAACTATTTCTCCCTT
Source organism: Erythroxylum echinodendron (assembly GCA_027575705.1). Taxonomy (NCBI): domain Eukaryota; kingdom Viridiplantae; phylum Streptophyta; class Magnoliopsida; order Malpighiales; family Erythroxylaceae; genus Erythroxylum; species Erythroxylum echinodendron. Next base: position 28,246 of record JANZXR010000038.1, on the reverse strand, counting down.
TCTACAAGTGGGATTCACCATAGCTATGGAGGAACCCAAAGGTTTCATCAATCTGAGCTTCCTGACATGATCTCCGCCGCGGCCTCCTCCACCAACTCTCCGACCTTGGGCTTCGATTTCCCATTGGGTAATCTTGAGTTTGATCCAAACTTCCCATTTGGCAACAGTTCAGGATTCATCTCCTAAATTTACTCGTTAAGCATGAAATCTCGTGGACCTATTATGTGGGATAAGAGAATCTTCACTTTCAATATATTTGTTCCATACGAGTCTGAAGAACAATAACATATGTTGTATGTGACAAGTTTCTACTTACTTACTTAGGTTTATGGAGTGTAACCTAAGCTATAATTGTTATTTTTTGAGAATGTATTTTATTAAATTTGAGATTGGATTAGATTAGAATCATAATTTTGATTAATGATTATAAGCTTAATCATAATAATTAGAAATGATATAGCTTAAAAGAATCATTTTATAATTTAGCTGTAACAACAGTCTTTGTACTATGTTTACAAAGACATTAGAATCTAAGACCAATTTGGGAGGGTTGATTACGAGTTTTGACCGTACAAATTACTAGATCACGAAACACAAAAAGAGGTTCTTTTACTCAACCTTTGACCACCGAAACCATAAATTAGAATATTACGAATTCCAAGATTCGTACATAAGTGACTTGCCCCTTTCTACGGTCTGAGACATAAGAGCACGGCACATGAACTTGAAAGTTAAGACTTCGCAAGTTTTAGTTCCGTACGATCCGATCAAATCTAATGTGTAAGGATCAATTTTGAGTTGATGTCACTATTAACGAAGATTGGGCCTTTCATGCCCCAATTGGCGATCCAGAACCAGTAATACTAAAAAGTGGCTTCACACAACACCTGCCCTGCTAGCAGACCCACCGCTTGTCTATTTCGTTGCCCAAGTTATGGAGTTAAAAGTCAAATACGAACCATAAAACCAATTTACAACTGAAAATGATACGATGTGGTCCTGTCCTAACCTAAGTCCTGACCACTCCCTCCATTAAAGCAACTTCGTGAAATTGCGGGCTAGCTCCTCTGCAATCTTCTATGTGAGAATATAGGGACCATATACATCAACCTTAATGATGACACTGTTGAAGTCTTCCAAACAAAGTTTTCTTTTGTTAAAATTATAGAAATTCTCATAATTTAAGAAATTTTAAAAAAATCTCTTAATTTTTTAACTTTTGGTTTTTCAGGAAAATATTTTTAAAAAATTTTTATTAAAAAATATGGATAAAATACATGCAATCTAAATATTAGATGTCATGTCATTAATATAATGACTTAAATTAGCTCTTAAATATAAACCGAACTAATTAAATTTGACTTAAATTGATAATTTAAGATAAGTATAATAAATTATCAGTTTATGTCATATTTAATTAGTTTTGTATAAATTTTAAAAAATAATATTTAGTTAATTCATGTTTAAGGTTTATATTATGTGTATTTTATCGTTATTTATTAACCAATTTTTAAAATAAAGAGTTTTAATGAAAAGTTAGAAATTTAAAAATTATTTAGAATTCTTAAAATAAAAAAAGGTTATATATTTTTTTTAATGTGTCTTAAATTTGTCAACGAAAAGCACCTCTTGAAGACTTTTAGAAACCTTCGAGAACTAGTACGTTTGAACCGTTCTATGATCGTTAGAGCAAGAAAACCGACCATGGCACTAAGTACTTGTTAGTGGTCCATTCGTGTTTCCATCTTTCAAACACGCCCTATTCCTCCTATGCCTTTCTAACCTAAGCTAATCTAACCTTTTCAGTCTTCGCAGGGCACATACATCTTAGAGTATCGATCATTTGGCCCACTGCATTTTCCTGGTGACTTTTGTTTAGTTTTTGGACTGAATAGTCATAACAATACGTTTATATTCTCTCCATTTGCGTAGAGGTTGGGGGTGATCAAGACATGAGAGTGAAATTTAACAGAAAGAGCAGCGTAGTGGTTGTTTATCAGAAAACATAGACTACAACAAACAGGTTCTTTTGCGTCGAAAATAAACGTCGGTTAAAAATGAGAAATCGTTGCAAATATTAATTTACGACGATTTCTTGTTGTCGCCCAAATCGTCGCCGAATTTCAATAGCAAAACAACATGTGCGACATTTGCGTAATTCGCCACCAAAATTTATTTGCGATAAAAATAATTTGTCAGTAAAAATCATTACCGACGATAAGGAAGAACATCTTACAAGGTTTTGTGCGACTTTTCTGTTTTGCAGATAAAAGTTTTTTCCCACGAAATTGTATTTGTAAGTATTTATGTTTAGTGACGATTTTATTTCGGTAGCAGAATCTTTTTAGCTACTAAGTTTTTATTATAGGGAAATGTTTTTATAAACGTTTCTATAAACGTAGGTAAAAACTTTTTGTGATGAATTAGACTTTGGTTGATAATAGGAATTTGTGACAATTGTGTTTTGGTAGCAAAAAAGTTTTAGCTACTAAAACGTGGTTGTAGCAAAACCTTATTACCGACATTATTTATACGTAGTTAATTAGTTTTTGTGACGAATTTATTTGGTAGCTAATAATATTTAGTGACAAAATATAACTTTTAATTTAATACTTATTATAATTGTTAAAAACGAATTTATTTTAATTTATTACAATTTTAAAGTCTTTTTGTAACGAATTTTTTATAGCTAATATTATTTAGTAACAAATTTTAATTTTGAAATTAATAATTATTATAATTGTTAAAAAATTTTATTTTAATTTATTACAAAATTTAAGACTTTTTGAAATATTTAAATTATTTCTTTATAATTAATGTTAGTGACATATTTTGTAAATAATAATAAATTGAAATAAAATAAATATATAAAATGGAATACATTGTATATAAAACAATATTTACACATCATTTACAAACTAAGAGTCTACATTTGGGTCACTATTACTAACATATGGAGAACCTAACATTTGTTTAACCAATTTTTTAAGATTGCTAACTTCTTTTAGTCCATGATTTAACCTTTCTGTACATTGTAATTTTATCTTCAATGCCTAGTTTTCCTCTTGAAGTGCCGTCACATATGTTGATCATGACGAAGAGGCACCAATAGGCTTAGGGTCATATCCAAGACCTTTGATATAACCCGATCGTGTACCAAGGACATTGCTGCAAATATCATCAACATTGGGCTTATTTCCCTCAGCCAATGACGTCTACAATAACTCCTGCATCTTGTCCTACAATGTCAAGTAGACAATGGAGTTAACTAAAAAATTATTAGCTAATATTATATAGAAAAATAAATTGTAATATTAATTTATTTGTACTTATATAATTACTTTGTGCCTCTTCAGACGTTCAGTCTTGGCCTTCCTTGTGCTGTGTGTGCTTGTACAGTGTGATCCTATCACACTCTTGCCCTTGGAATTCTATTTGGCTCTATAATATGAATTAAAAAATTATAACCAATTAGAATTTATTGTATTAAGACTACTCCCAAACAACTACAGCAAACAATAAACGATATCATTTACCTAAACTACATAAACGATGTCATTTTATATTAGGTTTTCAAATTCACACAACATAAAAGGCATCTTAACGTTCTCGTTCAAGTAGTCTTCTGAAATCCAAAAGTCTCTCCTACATACTAGTGATCATCGACTCCTTACTTGCATATCAAAGTCATTACGTCGGGTCATCAAAACATGGTTTGTATTCCTATCATTTCTTTTTTACTATATGTTGTATTTTCAATGTCCTGTTATCAAGCTCTTCTACATATTTAACTGAAGAGATCCGGTCTTTGTTTGTTAATCTTAGTTTATCACAAGTTTTAGTCTACGTTTACGTACTAGATCTGTGAACGTTGTCTGAAGATCCGGTCTTTGTTGTCAATCTTAGTTTGTCACAAGTTTTAGCCTACTTTTACATACTAGATCTGTGATGCTTGCATTTGGCTCTTGAGACAACTTTTTCAAAGAAAACAAGTATTTTACCATTGTTAAATAGAAGAGTTCTGATTTTTATCCTTCTATGGTAGATCTGGACATTCTTTCTGTAGATATGTACACACGTTTTTTTTGTTGCTAAAGTTGATTTCTTTGTCTTTTGTATATGATGTTTTCTAATTTTCATGTGATTTCTTTGTGTATAATTATTTGGACATTGTCGTTGGAAAGTTTGGATTATGTTAAGATAGTTTTCGAAGTCTTATCGATTTTGTTGACCTCACTGTTACTGAATTTTCTCAACTTGTTTCTGGATTTTGCGTATTGAGGAACTTATGTAAATGCATCCTGCTTACTATTTGTGAGTTTAGGCTTTCCTTTAGTCTTGTGAAGCACAGGGATATTTTCTTAGACAACTCAAAATAGGTTGACTGCGACTCTTTTATGTGTTACTGTCCTAATTTAGGGGGCTAGATCATCGGAAAAGTTGCATTGTTTTATACTTATACCTCATGTGACTTCATTCTTATTGTGATTATTCACTAAAACCATTTAGGTGCTTATTGTGAGTTCTTAATTATGCATTTGAAGTATGAGTTGTGTTTATGGTTGTGTTTTGAAGATAATTTACTGTCTATTTTTGTTATTTCTTTATGTCTATTTTCCCACTGACGTTAGAAGTAGTTAATCATATAAAGAAATGTCGACATGGAGACTAGTTCCGGATGACCCAAATTTATACCATTGGAAGGAATGTGGCAAAATTGTCCCTGCTCAGCAAACCAACACTAAAAAAGAAATCTCCAGTTTATATACTAATCATTGTTTGCCTTCAATGGCAGATCTTCTGCTTCAAGGTGTTTAATATCTTCCGAACAACATCACTTTCCTTATTATGTACATCTCATTTCCTTTTATGAGGCTATTATATATATTCACAATTGATGGTTTATACTACATGTTGTTTTAAGCTGCCTTCAGTCTCAAAGATGACATGTATGCCCATGGAGGCAGGGGCGATGTCACAACACTCCATAAAAGATTAGGAAAATCGATTGATTGACAAAATTGTTCAATTTCGAATACTTCATCTGCTCATGCACGTATGCATGTCACTCCAATTTAAGTTCATTTAATATTTTACTAATATGACAATATCTAACTTCTATATTGCTTATGTTTTAGATACTAAATCTAGCAACTTATTCACTCTATCCTTATGTCAGTTAGCTATAGCGGAAAAGCTGTTACAAGAGGGTGTAAAACACCCTACTGTTGAGGGAAAAACTGTTACTGTTTCAACTGTTGCGTTCGTGTAAGGACCCTTATGGGGAATCCAGGCATCGGGGACTCATTTACCTTTACCGACTCTTATGTTGCTTGGAATCTAAAAAAATAATTATATCATTGTCAGTTAGCGGTTGCTCGACGTGCTCCTCTATATGCAATCATATACATTTATATGTCACTCATGTGCATTTTCATAAGAATAATTAGTCATAAGTACATTTATGAATGTATCATGTATCATGTATCATGCATGGTCAATGACAATTTCTCGGGTATGTTTCTTTAATGCTCCTTATAAACAATTTACAACACTTTCAAAACATTCTTTTAATCCTTATTAATACCCTTTTTTCACTTTAATCCTTTCATTCAACATCAATTAAATTCATTTAAGAACTCATTTAAACCTATATAACTCATATGGTAATATCCTTACTTGAATTAGGTTAAAAAACATCCAAACAAACGCCCTTTGATATAGCTTCTTGGGCCGCGATCGTGCGGCTACACGATCGAGACTTTCCTCATTTTCAGCCGAATTGCCACCGTGCATCTGCACGATCACGACTTCCATCTTCTTCAGTAAGGGTCACGATCGTGCAGCACGATCGTGCCCTGCTGTGTTTTTCTTCCTCCTTTCTTTTGTTTATCCGAAACTCGCATACATTTTAACACCAAGTTCACTCCAATTTTCTATATTACTTTATTACAAACACAACATCATTCCATACTCATTTACATACCAATTTTTTCATGAAATTATCAAACTCTAATAAATTGATTAAACCTCTTCAACTACATAATATCATTCATGAAACCTATCATTTTCCATAACATGATATCCATTTTATCAAACACTTCATTATCAAAATTCTATCATTTACAGTTGATGATCTCTTCATTTTTACTTCAGTTTCAATTCAGTAACATCAATGAACATTTCAACAATTGATGATTGTTCATAAAGCCCAAAATAATACCTAATCCATATTTTTCCATATCACATGTTCTGCAATTTTTTTCCAGATTTTCTTAAGCAAATTTCGAGCCAAATTTGTATGACCATTCTGACCTAGACAATGAGGTATTTAGACAACACCTTCTCCTAATCAAATGTTCTACAATGTCTTAAGTGTCCAATGACATCAATTTCATACATTTTGGTTTAATATCGTGCAAGTTATAATCAAAAAGCTACAAACTATTTTCATACTTCAAAAGAACACAATTCTCAAATTCAAGCCAAATTTCAAGACTCTTAAGGATAGATTTCAAATTTGATTCCTTTATGAAAAATGTAGCCATATGTCTCTAGTTTATTAAAATCCATCCAATTTGGATATTCACATATCAAGTTATGTCCAAAATACAAATGCATGTTCAGTAAAAACACTGCATATTACAAGCTCCAGCTCACTTCATTGCTAAAATCCTTCATCTTGTTAATCATATCACCAAATTTGCTTCTTCCTTCACCACCCACACATGAAACCACACCATTCACGCATGTATCAATCCATAAACATGGAAACATACACCACTCATACATGCACCCAATTTACAAACATTAAAACCTCATCTTAATATCATTTACACTACCCATACAACTTTAAGCATCACTTACTTGCTTGAGAAAAATTTCAGCAGTTGAGAGGGGTTAGAAGATATTTTGGTGGATGGAGAAAAGACAAAAATAGAGAGAAACAAAACAAAATATGTACTAGAATGCTTTCTTTGCAAAGTGTAACGTGGGTAAATGCAGAAGTTAAGTGTTTAAGTGATGGATGAGCAAGAAGGAAGATAGTGTTTTCGGTGGAGACAAAACAAAGGAGCTGCAGAAGCTAAAATTTTCATTACAAATTTTTGCAACGTTAGTAAATACTAATAATTAATTAATACTACTGTTTTAAGTCTTAAATATATGTTGTGAGTTTTTTATTCCAAAAAACACGTTGAAAACATTCAAAACAAATCTCCAATAAAACATATCTTAACTATGATAGATTACAAAAAAGTTAGTTTAATAATTTATGAAAATTTCAATCATTATGTAAACATTCAGCTATGTTTCCAAAAATTTGCCACTAAATGTGAAACATTTGGTGATGATTTTGAAATATCGTATCTTAATGTTTGATATTTAGCTACGATTAAAAGAAGTCGTCGCTGAATGTATAATGTTTCGTGACGAATTATCAATTTCGTCACCAAATATTGACCTTTTGGTGACGTTTGGTAAAATCTTCGCAAAATACATAACATTTAGTGACCATTTATGAACATCGTCGCAAATTGTTTGTAAATTTATGGTGACGTTAACAGATTACATCGCGATTGCCCTATTTGGCGACGAATACTTTAAATCGTCACCTATTGGTCTCGATTGTGTAACGATTTTACTTGAACGTCGCTAAAGGTTTTCTCTTAGGGGACGCTTTTTGGTTTCGTCACTAAAACTTAACATTTAGTGACAAACGATATGTTTCATCGCAAAAGGTTGTCTTTTTACGACAAACATTTTTTCGTCGCAAAAAAAAGTCAAGAAATGCTTCTTTTTTTGTAGTGAAAGAACTCTTGATAACAATTTGGGAGGAGAAAATATTATCAAATATTGTATAGAAATTGCACTTCATTCAGAATTTTAATTTCTGTGTAAATTATACCTAATATCTTGAGTTATGAATAAAATATTAATATATCTTAATATACCCATGTATGTATGCCTATATAATTTAATTGTGTTTCGGAGTTATTTCTATAAAAATATTTAATAGTTGAAGTTTTAATATGAGAATTTTGTAAAATTGTTAATAATAATTTAGCTAATAATCTTATATTATCTTCTTTTAAGTTTATATTAAAGGTTTTTATACCATATAGGAACTAGGCCTGACCCTGGATAAGGGTAGTAGAGTTACCTGTTCAGTACCTACTCTTGACCTGCTCCTATTTTGCTTTATTTTGTTATTTACGAGAGTCCACTTTTGACATTTATAAATAATAAAAAGACGTTTTTACTTTGCCTGATACCTATAAAATATTAGGAAGAACTATTTAGGAAGAACTAGATAAGATCATGCAATTCATTCTAATTTTTAATGTTTATATAGTTACATTCTATTGAATTCAAATTCAATCTCGTTATTATCAAAATCATTATTCTACTTTGTTAAGAAAATATAATGAAGAACTTAAATAAAAGGAACAAAATAAATAAGATTTTAAATGATTACTTAAAACCTAAAATTGTTTTATAAATTTAGAGGGAATTAGTAAATGTAAATAGCAAAATAACATCTGCCATGACCATATGGTGTGAAGACAAAAGAAGAAAAACGGAAATTTGATTACTCAAACCAAACTAAGAATCTATTACAGAGATGTTACTCTTACCTACAGGTCAAATGACTAGTCTACTGTTACACTTTGCTCATAAGAATACAGCTAAAGAAAAACGCCTCCCTTCGCTATGCTCATTTTTATTACTACAAACTAAACTTCCCAGAGAAAATGTGAAGGAGCTAGTAAAAGGAGTTGCTGGTTAGGCTTGTACGGCGGTGAAAAGGATTTAGCAGAACGTTTGCTGAACTTGTTGTGCCAGATCCTCTGCACTTAGTTGACATTCAATTCCAATCTATTAAGAAACAAGAACAAAACAAAAAAAAAATTTCAAGCTCTGAACCCCCAGAATTAGCTATCCAGAGTCAGGTTTCTTTATCAGTACTAATAATGCGGTACAGTAAAGATTCTTTCCTTCATTGGGAATGATATATATGACTGCAATGATCTCCATAGATCATCACTAGTTTGCTAGCAACAAGAACATTCAAGTCAGTTTAACCTACTAACTCTACTATAAGCCAAAAAGTTATAAATATGACATGCATACCATAATATAAGACAATAACTACATTTGCAAAATGTCTTTTCTTGTCTGCCACTTTCAATGCATTTATCAAACACCCCTATCGAGGAATTGTGGAAATGACAAATGAGAGATTCTTCGTTACAGAAAATTCACATGAGAAGAGGAGAGAATGCAACTTTTTCTGTAAAGTGTTAAGCTTACTTTGATGGTGAAGGAATTAAGCATTGTATCATCAATATTGTCAATGTTCACATTTAAGATCTCGAGAGAGAGGTCTTCGAGGGCAGAGATAATTTTCACGGCTTGACCACGTATGCGAGGAGATGCGGTTTTCAAGAGAACGTTCGGACCAGAGAACTTAACCTCCACGTCTGCGACTGGGGACTTGGAGTTTGCCACGAGCTCGTTGATGTTGTCATTAATGGAGGAAGAAGCGGAAGATGTTGGAGAAGGTTCACGAGTGGCCGTGGTCTTGGTTGGAGAGTTGAGGTAACTTTGATGGAGTCTCGGCCTGTAGGGACTACCTGGTTGTGGTGTTCTTGGACTGATAGGTAGGTTAAGTCTAGGACTTAATGGTGGTTTTCTGGGGCTAAGTGGTACCAACCTAGGGCTCAGGACTTCACTGTATACTTTTCTTTGCTTCTTGGCCTCGAGAGATTGTAGAACTTGTTGTAACTCATTAATGTAATCAACAACACCTCCTATTATGGACGCTTGATCACCCTACGCCATTAAAGAGAAATCAAAAGCTTGTTCTGTAGAAGAAGAAGAAGAAGAAACAGAAACATAAGCTCAAGCTCTTAAGTACATAACTTACTCTTTTGACATAGAAACAAGGCATAAGCGACCTTAACACGGACAAGTGCTCGTTCATTTGCTTCCTGCGGTTTCGCTCCACAGTGATGTGAGATATGCGGTGTTGCCCATCTTGGTTTATCTCCTCTGATGTGGTCTTTAGTCGCTTGTTGCTTCTCGGCGAATTTTCAAGCTCCGTCTCCGACTCCTGCAAGGCACTGTAAGACGTAGATTTCTGCGACCTTAATCTTCCCGTTTCAACATCACTCTCTTTGGACTTGACTAAACCATCCAATGGTGAGACCGGAGAAAAGTCGGCGGAGGCCGCGACGCTGTCTAAGCTCTCGAAAATCGCGAAGAGGTCATCGCAGTCCATAGTAGTGTCGACAAATTCAGATTCATCAAGAAAATCGGACAAACTTTCACTCATGGTTTCGACTCGGACTCCAACTCTTGCCTTTCACCAAAAACCTTTTGGCTCTAGTGATTGAATGGTGATGATCATCGAGTGGAAAAAGATACAGAAAAACAGGAAAAGGGATTGTCAAGATCAAGAAAATGATATGCCAAAAAGGGTTAACAAGAGAGCTGACGTGAAAGGGACTAAACTATCACCATCAACGTTTTAGGTTTTCTCAGATGAAGCTAGCTAGGTTGATGAACCGTTGCCGTTAGTCTCGCAGATGTTTCAGGAATGGCAACACAAAGCTCAAGAATAGTACAACGAGAACCAGTGAAAATAGATACCAGCCTGAAGAAGCCGTTGGAGAGAGACAGAGCGCAGGAGAGAGGAGGGAGACAAGAGTTATATAAGCGAAGAGCTAGTAGAGGAAGAAGACCTAAAAACACTCGCGTGATAGATCTTTATGTTTGGATAATATCAAAAATAAATAAATAAATAAAGTTTTATAGAATCAATCTAGTTTTTTTATATAATTTTTTTTAGGATTTTGTTTTTGGAATAAATTTTTATCACATAAAATAAAACATTAGTAAATTTTTTTACTCAAAACACATTAATTCAAACAGTATTTTGTTAATAAAATCATTTAATTTAATTCATGAATAAAAAGTTTAAAATAAGGTTGCGTATTATTGGATCTGTTCAACTCCCTTTTAACGAATAATGGGTTTAGAATAAGACATTGTTGTTAATTCATGAATAAATTGTTATAATTAAAGAACATTAAAAATAGAAAAATCAAGAAGTTACTTAGTACTTATTTGATTGAGTTTTTGGAGATGAATAAGTACCTTTTATAGTACAAAAACTTTTTTAATAAAAAATCACTTTTTTATTAGATATAACTTTTTAGGAAGCTAAAAAACAACTTTTTAAGAAGCTCAAATTTGTAGCTTCTAAAAAATACTTTTTCAGGTAGATTTTTCAGATCAATTAATGAGTTTATTTTTTAGTCTCTTTTACTCTTATGTTTTACACATAATTCTCACAAACACATCTTCGCGTTTATTTTGATATTTATATAGTATTATTTGACTTTTTTATATGTTTTAATATTTATTTTTATATTAATTTTACTTATGTTATAATCCATACAAAAGATTTAATTAGATATATTTTCATTTATATTTCATATGGTTTAAAATTATATAATAATTAATATATTACTCTTTGCATATTGTTTAATATATTTTAAACAATATTTCTATGCATAAATAATTTTTATTATAAAACAAAATATAGTTAAAATTAAAAGTGCTTTTTATTTTTATATTATTAAACAATCTATTGTATAAAACTCTTTTTTAAATGACAGTTAAATAGTTAATTAATTTCTTAGAAAAACTCTTATCAGAAAAGCTCTACTCACAAAAGCTCTGTTGAAAGAAACACTACTGCTGGAAGCTCATCCAAGGATTTGCAATATAATTGGTCAGTCACATGCCTAAGTATATCTTTCTTAACTCAAAATGAAGAAGCTCTTAATTTTATAATTATACTTAAGCAAAAATTATAATACATAATTATGATGCTCGTGAAATTGTATTCTTGATGACCTAAGAGAAAGAAACAGTTGCTGGTTGTTAGGCGGAGAGATTCTAAATTTAAATGTGTCTGTTGTCAGGTGCGTGACTATGGCAGCTGCCGCGTTCAGCCGCCTGCAGGCTATGTCCGTCCGTTCGCATGCGTAGTTATTCACATTTCAAAGGATTTGCAATTGAGAATCTATATTTGCATCAACAGTTATTCATATATAGATCTTTGTGTTTTTTTTTTTTCTGAGTAGAAAGATAATTTTCTCACGATCCAAACAAAAGAGCAAGAAACTCCATTAAAATGGAAACAAACAAAAAAAAAGGCTTCCACAACTACTTCCAACCAAAAACCAAAAAAGATCAGACAAAACAGTTAATAATTTTGACACTCTACAAGCTCAGTCGCCATCTAAGAATTAAAAGGTTTCACGTTTGTGGTATTGAACATGCAATACCAAAAACCATGCAGAATCTTCATTACAACAATGAACACAAGACAAAGACAGAAGCATACATTAATTCAGACAGAAGTAAATGAGGAAGGAGAAGAGAAACTGAAAGGTTCTGCAAGTTGCCTGAAGGAGAGTTTGATATATACACAAATAATAATAATAATTATTATTAAAAAAATAAATTAAATGCGCAGACACGGCATCTCCGTGTCTACAGTGATCTTCAAGTATTAAATTATTCTTCTTATTTAAAAAAAAAGAAAGAAAAAATATATATATTTTGTTCTGTATCTGATTCATCAGATCTGGTGGAGAGTTAATGCAGCAGAAGCATGGGAGTGCGGTTTTCTTATATGCATTCAATTTACTATACTCTTTTTCTTTCGTTTTTATCTACTTTATGTTCTTCCAAATGAATACAAACTTTTGGTCTCATCTATCAATTTCTCACATTTACCTTCTTCAACAACCCATCTGTGTCTGCTACATTTCTGAAAAAGAAAAAACATGCAACTGGGTTGATCCAAATTAACCAGCTCTCTTATAGTTTTATAGTCTCTCTCTCAGACTTATTTGAGTGCCACATAGTTATATTTAATCAAGTTACTTAATGACTTGGTAAGATTGTTAATGGCAATCCCAGGTTTAGCAAGGTTGATGACATTGGTCTTCTTTTTTCCCTCCCATCACACCTCCATGGGAGTAATTCTTTTGACAAAAAGAATTGTGGTTCGAGCTTTCATTTCCTTTGTGTGTCAGCCATGGAATTAAGGGAGAAAGGAAGGAATGCTTTCATTTCGTTTGTGTCAGCCAAGGAAAGCAGGAAGGAAGGAATGCTTTCATTTCCTTTGTGTCAGCCATGGAAAGAAGGAAGGAAGCAAGAAAGGAATAGTAATTATCAATCAGAGATTCCGCCCACACGTCCCCATTGGTGACAGTAACCATTTCAACTTCTTGACATTATAACAAGCTTTAATTTAATATAATGAAAACTATGGATCTTATTAATATGCACCCAAAATATTGATGTCTTGTGAGTTTCTAAATTCTCAAAATTAATGAGAAATATTACTTAAATTTGATTCAAATTAATAATTTATTATAATTATCTTAAATTATTAATTTAAATTAAATTTAATTAATTCAAAGTTTAGTTTAAGTATATTAATGACAATTGATTATTTCATCTACATGTATTTTATCATTACCAAAGTCTTACGAGAATAACCACAAGATGTGGCCTGGGTGGTAGCTACTAGCTACCCTTGTCCCTTAACCATGAGTGGAGTTCGATTTCCACCCATGAGTATGGAACAACACCTATTGCTAGCGGCCTAATCCCTATTTGGGAGCTTTAAGAAAATCCCTTTTAGATTACAACCTATGTCTTTCTTTTTTTAACCTTTCTTGTATTCTAATGATAGGCATTGGCTGACACTGATAAGCCACACTGGTCATCAGTAACATCTTTGGACAGTTCCAGAATCGAATTAAAAGACCCTTTATTATATGTATATACTTATATGAATGTGGGACAAATTTTAAAAACACAATATGCAATTCAATACCATGGGACCTTCACAGCTTCGTTAACTCCTCCCATATCTGAAACATCATTTCCTAGCAACCAACGAATTTTATGAGCTCAGCACTTTTTAATGTATGACTTTCATGGCTATTGTAATAGATATGAACTAAATTATTCTTGTATGTTAATAAATAGTTTATAAAATAATAATGTTCAAAATATAAAAATTACAGTGTCATTAACATTCTGATTTCCAATGACGACCGTAGCGCGGGACGGAAGTACAGCGGTGGAGTGTCATCGGGAATTGTGTGGAGGCCGACAATTTGGGACCCCACCAACTTCATTGCATATGTTTTGGTTTTCATGTCGTGTCCTAATCTTGGGGTCTTGAACCGTTGAGAGATTCGACTTTATTTGGTTCATCTCCCTCCGAGTTGTACCAAAAATAATTAAATAAAATCTCTCCTAGTCCCACCACTTGCCTGCAAGAATGTCTGCAACATCTGGGACCTTTAGCAAGTATTACTAGTTGTTTGAAATCGAGCAACCTAAGTTTTCTACACTTAGTTTTCCTTGTTTCTCAATACTTATTAGCAACTCGTATAACTTACAAATTATCACATACACTTAATCTGATTGATATCTACAAATTTCAAAGTATTTTCACTCTTAATTGATCATCCTCTTCATAAGTTGCTGTCTATTTACCATGATTCTAACTTGCAATCTCTTGTGTTAATTAGACTCTTTAAGGAATCTTGATAAAGCTTACTTCTGATCAAGAAAAAGGAAGATTGGAATAATGTTGGCTTGCAATGGGACCAAGCCAAGTGACGATATAACGTCCGATCCGAGCATATCTGCTCGAGAATGAATCAATGGTACAAGAAAAAGCAATTTACTTGTGGGAAGAAGCCAAAACTGATGATAAAATGTGCAGAGATCCCGTTACGACAAGAATTGGTTGATTCCTTGCTCTAGCTCCAAGTATCTCATTTGCATGTTTCATAGAAACATCCAATGCATTCTCAGCAGCAATTATGATCCTTTCTTCTGCATCCCTCCTGGAGTCAACTAATCCACCTTTTAGCAAGTCTTGATATTCTGCCATTGTGTCATGAATAGTTCTGATATTCAACTCCTTTGCAGCTTGAATCCAGCGATCTCTTAAAAGAGACGCTGAAGTAGTTCGAAATTTGCCGCCAGCAATCTCAGCTTCTGTCAGGAAGACAGCATCTACTTGTCCACCTGGAAATACGAGACAGGATCCTGTTTAGATCTTTGCATGGATTAATGCGTCGCAATTCTCCGTAGAGATGGAAGCCATTACTAAGAGTTACAATAACAAGATCCAATCGTATGATAGAGTCAAAAGCAACAAAACCGAATTATTTTTCTCAGCCCATTAAGGCGAAAAACCAAATTCAAGTTCTACCAAGAAACTTGCTAGAACAGCCTCCAGCAACTCTTAAGATTATTACTCATTAAATCAGGGAGTTATATGATTCTAATCAAACTATTTCATGTTTCTTATGTCGACTATGTAGCAATGTAAAATAG
This sequence comes from Erythroxylum echinodendron, assembly GCA_027575705.1. Classification (NCBI taxonomy): domain Eukaryota; kingdom Viridiplantae; phylum Streptophyta; class Magnoliopsida; order Malpighiales; family Erythroxylaceae; genus Erythroxylum; species Erythroxylum echinodendron. The sequence continues at coordinate 12,799 of JANZXR010000038.1, read as the reverse complement.
TTCACAAGTAGGCCACATCATAAGAGAGAGTCTTACCTGAGAGAACTTCTTTTGCAAAAGCTAAATGATCCTTATCACTAGCCATTGCAACCACAAATCCCAATTTTGCCTCTGGAAATGACATCCGTATTGTATCCATCAAAGCCTTAGCAGACTCCTTGGTATGTGCTGAAAGGCATTTAAAATGGGAATTTAACAGATGAGTAAGCTAATTAAGAAAATGCAACACTTATTTTATTGATGCAAAATGGACCATAAGGCAGTAGGTGCCACATAGACCACTTCAAAAATCAAGACCAATGAATAAAGAAATACGAAAACCTAACCTCCATCAAGTAATATTGTTGCTCCAGGCAGCCCCAGTGCTTCAGATTCGTTAAATGACAAAAATTGACATCTTCCAATCAAGCATGTATTCTCTATACCGGTCCTTATTGATCTATCGGAGATTCTCCATCCTGATATATAATTGAAAAGTAAAGTAAACTTTGGAGTAAACTATGAATTTGGGTCAACATATTACAAATCCATCGTATTGAGGTGGAAAAACATGAATTCTTCTGATGAATATGAGGAAATTCAATTCCACAAGAAAAGAATTGTAGCAGCACAGATTTTAGGATACATGGTCCCAAAACAGTGGATTCAAAGAATAGGAGAGCCAAATACAATAATTAGGAAAGGGACTACTAACAGTTTCAAACAGGGTAACATTAAAGCAAAAGAAAAAAGATATAAACATATAAGCAAGAATGCAATACAAATGAAAAAAACATATACTTTGATCACGGAGACACAGCACCATGCATGCTGCAGTGGATGCATTCTGAAGTTGGTGACTTCCAAGCATGTGCATCTTCAAATCTGATAACCTTATGGACTGCATTAATGAACAACTAAATATTGCTTCCGTTACACCAGGGAAAAGAAATTTTAAAACAGTCGAGCCATACCATCTGAAAACCCCTCTCCAGCTTTATACTGATGTCACTAAATTGGTAAGGTCTACCATCAAGCACATTAACGCTTTTAATGGTCGTCTTAACTCCTGGATCAGATGCTGATATAACTGGTGATTGCATCATATATGCTTTATCACGAAGTATTTTCTCGATATATGGTAAAAAGGGTCCACCAAGAATCACCTGATAAATTTCAGCCAATGCAGTTAAACGACTTAACTAACAATATATTAAAAACAAAAGATCAATGCATGAAGACAATCAAAAAGTCGCTCTCCTGTGCAAAGAGTTACTTTCGCGGGAATATACAGAACTGATTTTCAATTCAAGCAAACTATGTTCAAGATGTCAACATATGAAATAATTGAATGTTTTTACAACCTATAAACAAAATGAGTTTAGGATCATAGTACCCAACTGCACTTAATTTACTTGATATCATGAATCATAAGCAGGAATGGATTAGAAAAATATTTGAATCATAAGCTGATATGGTATACATCCCAGCCAGCTCTCGGCGATTTGATTTAAACTAGTCCAGCTTGTCAAAATAGCACAAGAGGTTTTACAATTTAGATTCATCTGTAGGCTTCTAAAAGTTGCAAAACAACAGACAGTTGTAGGGAACACACACTGGCATTTGAATGGAAGAATAACAACATATCCATATCCGTCAATCCAATGAATTTCTGATGAATAATTAAAGATATGCATTTTAGTCTCAGATTTGTAAGAGTATTAATGTCAGAAGTTATAAACATTATGGGAGAATAACCTAACTGGACGATTATGTTTGATGATCCCCGCCTTTGCCATTGCAATACTTTCTAAAGAACCCCCTAGTGCCGCCAAATGTTCCTCACCTATTGTTGTTATTACAGAAGCCGCAAGTCCAGAACTACAAATTATGTTTGTGGCATCCCTGGCACCTCCCAGCCCAGCCTGTTATTTAGAAATAAACCAAAAGTCAGTTCCAATAGGGCTCTTCATCAGTATTAGAAGGAACAGAGTAGAAATTTCTGTACATTCAAATGCATGAAATAGTAATTTGATACACAGACAATCTTACAGGAAGAATAATGTTGTTGTCAGATATAATCAAAATAGCATCAATTATTAAAGAAAGAAATTACATCTGGAAAGAAAGAATGAGAGGAAGAAAGTGAATAACCTCAACAACCGCAATATCAATCTTCTCTTCTGCAAATAAGGAGAATGCTGTAGCCGTAAGAACCTGAAAAATTTCCAAGTGGGTACCCCAATTTCAAGACCATTCACGTAACAAAACCTCATATATAAATGCAGAAGAATTTTGAATCTTTAGCAGATAAATACAAATTCCTATGCACAGTCAAGACAGTTAAACAATATTTCGACATTAACTCATGTAAGTTCCAAACATAAAGTAGGTTCCCTTCTAGGTACAGTGAAGTTAATACGAACAGCCAAAGCACATTGACTGATTAACCATTCAATAATTCAGCACATAACACTAGAAATACCGGAATTGTCCATCAATGCATCAGGAGACCTTATCTTCTGGTAAGCAGATTATGCGCACTTGAGAGGCTATTCTAAATCAGCTTTTAGATTCATCCTTGAAGAGTTATATTTTCAAGTTCAAGAAAATATATCAGCTTTTAAGCAATAATATGCAATCAAAGAAAGTTATATGATACATTGATACCTCAAAATGACTCAAGCTCCCATTTTCTTGGTGGATAGCCTCGTCCAGTTTCGGCCTAATCTTCTGGAAAATACAATTCAACATCTCTGCAGGAACAGGCTCACCGAATTTTCCAAGTGACATCCTTTCCCTTATGGTCAGTATATGGGGGCTGCATAAAACAGAACGATAATTACAAACTACAATCTAAGCAAGACATGTAAACATATGTACTTCTAAAACCTGTACCTCGTATAACAACCAACATAGTAACCTTCTGCTCGTAAAATACTGGAAATAAAAGCAGCAGTTGATCCTTTTCCTTTAGTCCCAGCAATGTGAATGGCCTACATAAGCTGTCCCCATGGTTAAGCTCTCCATTTTGTAAACAAAACACAAACAAATGCACACAAATCAAAATCTGAAAGAAAGTTTAAGGAAATTTTGAACCTTGAACTTGTTGTGAGGATTACCAAGTCGGTCCATGAGTCTCCGGATCCGACCCATATCGAACCCATCTTCAGAATCAGTCCCAGCTCCTTTTGGGACACCTGATTTCTCATAGTTCTTGAGAGAATCCAAGTAATTCATGAAGTCTTCGAGCTCTGGCTCCGTTGAGAAGAACTGCTTCGAACCCACTTCACTACCACTGAAATGAGCTTGGGCTCCATTCCGGGTTAGACGTGGACATCGCCTGAGAAGATTAAGAAATCTCATTCTCTTCACCGTTTACGTTTGTTTCTCGAGAAAGTGTACTGTGACAGTGAACAGAAAAAAGAGGATTCGTGTCGTTATGAGAAAAGAAAGTAACCCTTCAAATCCATGAACTAGACCAGAAACTAGAAGAAAAGTGAATGAATTTGAAGAACTACTTCTCCAATAACTATTCCTGAGCTTTCCTTTAGCATTAGCGAATTCCGACACAGTCGAAGAAGATGACGATAGTCGACGGTCGGTCGGGTATGGGAGGGTAGGGGCCGGGTCGGGTCAAGTCGATTTAGATCGGGCCAAGTCGGTTTGTGCCGGATCGAATGGGTTATATGGGCTTGTAAGGGTGCTTTGTTTAGTTGCACAAATTGGGCCCAACTTATTGGGAGGACAAAGGGGAAGTGAGACGAGTTAGTTGTACTGTTTGTTTCCACCAATAGAAAAGAGTGGGCCACGGGTCGGGCTGGAAAACAAGTCGGATCGAAACGGTTCAAATAGGGTCAAGTCAAAGCGAATAGAAATTCGGGTCACGTCCCTGACGAACCGTGGAAGATGATGAATTTGGTACCTTTTTGGATTGCGGCGAGAGGAAAGAAATCGAAAGGGAAATCATTCAAAACTAATGGGAGATGTACGTAATGTAATTTGGAAGATGAAAAACCCTTGCCTTGACCCTTTCACTTCAAAAGTTCTGAGCTTTTAGAAGTTCTAATGGAAGATGATGACGATTCGACGAACAGGCACATTATGTACCTACTCTAAGCAACCAAGATGATATTTCCCCAACAATGGGGAATTTCTAATACGGACGAGTACCGTGTCTCTGCGACAGCTAAAGCTTTAGTGTTCTTGAGAAAAACAGTTCACAACTCCTTTGGTTTTCTCATTTTCTTTAGAAAAATCCCATTATCTAATGGTAGAGATCCGGCCCAGTTCGAACTAACCTGACCTGAAATTAATGGACCAACTTCTTTCGGCTAGGATTTTGGCTGATTTCGGACCTGATTGTCCAAGCAATCCGACCATTCGGAACTTGAGATAAAAGTTACACAGTCCAAAAGTAATTGAATTTGGACATAGCTTAACAGATCTTTGCCAAGTAATGCCAGCAATAATCATAACTAGAAAAACTGATGGAATCTCATTATTTGGACAGCCTGTTCTTGTCACATCTGCCAATGCAAAACCAGCTTGGAGTTGCAAAGAAAAGCAAAAGAAACCCCGAAAACAAATTGGGAAAAATCGAATAAAATACAAGAAAAAGGAATGGCCAGATGGGTACGTCAAAAACATGGAAGTATACCCAACAAATTTGGAAAAGACAACAGTTGTTGTCTCTAGATTACTTTTGACTATGAGCAAACTACTATAAATAAAATGTTCAGTTCTCGTCCACACAAGCCACCTCTTATACGTCCTCGCCTCTCTCTAATTCTCTGCCTCTCGTCTCTATTTCTACTAGAGAAGAGACAGAGACAAACAGAGAGATTGAAGGTTATTTGAGAGTTGCAGAAAAAGAAGAAAGCCATGGATGTTGCTAAGCTTTCCTTGAGAGTTTTCACTGCAATTACCATCTTGTACACTATGATATTCCCTTTGGCTCATTCCCAATCCTCTGCTCCTGCTCCATCGCCGACCAGCGACGGTGAATTTCTCTTTCAAAACCCTTTTAGTGATCAGTTTCAACACTTCTTTTTTCCTTAGAAATCTGATTCCTTTTCTGGTTTTTAATGTTTGCAGGGACAACAATCGACCAAGGAATAGCATATGTCCTAATGCTGGTGGCTCTGGTGCTCACGTACCTAATTCACTGATTCTTACATCAGCCTAGAGGTACAGAAGACATGTCGTGATCAAAGGTTGGATCTTTATGGGATGTTTGTTTATAGATGTAAGTCAAGTTGAGAGCATTGGTGGTGGGAGTTTTGGATTGTAATAACACCATTTTGGTACTTATGACTGACGGCTAGATCTTGTCTTGGACGGTGCTTCCTTCTGTTTTGATATTATAATCCCAAATGACAGCTCGATTTCCAGTCTCATTCTTCTTCCTTAAGATTATGGCTTCCATCTTCCTTAATATTCTACGTTTCTGTATTTGATGTCGTTGCTCCGACCGGAAGACCGAGAGCAAACTATCGATAAAATAAGACCTTGTCGAGGCAAAATTTTTGAACAGGGAAGTAAAGCACCAACACATCTTCAATATTGTTTCGACTGGAAGACCGATAAACTTTGAAATATCCAGAGCAGATCAACTGCAACGTGCCGGAAGAAAGGGATTATGATAAGTTATTATGCCCCGACAACGCATAAACATATAAAAACACATAGAAAATACAGAAACATAGAATTTTATGATATCATAGAACAAAATTGAAAAATAGATAAACAATCTGGCTATAAGAAAAGAGAAGATCTATGAAATCTGCCAACTTTAGAAAGTTGGAAGGATCGTAAAGTGTCAAGTGAATAGCAGCAAGAGGTCACAAACCTATGGGTGTGATCAAGGGTGGAATCTGCTTTTATTCACTTTACAACGTAATTTGCGGAGCCAATCAGACCCTAAAATACACGGAGTTTGCTAAAAAAAATGCCGAAGCCCGAAAGGGAAGTCTGCCAAGAATCTGAGATCCAAGCTCAGACATTGATTTCTACCGTACAAAATTTTGCTCGATTTGAGCGGAATTATAGAAGGAAAATTGGAAACTAAAGAAGAAAGATTTATATTATGAACTTCCAGCACTGGGAAAAAGCACCCATCCATCACCAAAACTGTATCTTCTACTTCTATGCATGCTACATTATTCACGTAAGAGCTGCCACTTGTTCCTCCAATGTCGGTGTTGCTCTCGAGCCATCACCAAACACTGCTTTTGACAAAGATCGAGAAACTGATACGGCAAAAATCATGGGATCCAATTATGAAGTTGCATGCCGGTTATGATGTAAAGCATACTTCACTACTTCGTAGAATGAAACAACAATCCCCACAGATGGCCCAGCACGACCAATTCGAGGACCAACTCCTGTGAAGAGTCCCTTCAATCCTCCGTCCCTATTCCAGTAAGTAAAATTTCCAGATGTTAGTTACAGCTGCAAAATATGGGATTCACTACTATACTGAAAATCGGGCATCAACAGTGGGACGTATGTAACACCTACAATATATTCAAGAGAGCTTGTGATGTGTAACAATATTAATTAGTATAATTTTTCATTCAACAACCAAGGGCACCATAGACAACGTGCTAGCCACTGTATCCTGATATATAGCAGTGAACAGGAATTGCTTAGAGTATATTTTGTGCTTCAAAAAGGTAGTTTCATCAACAATTTCTCTCCTAAACCATATATACTGAAAATGGCATGACTAGATTGGAGAAGAAAAAATTTTAAACACCTCAATCAGCACTTGCACGTAATCCGACTTCAAGGATATTTTGTGCTTCAAAAAGGTAGTTTCATCAACAATTTCTCTCCTAAACCATATATACTGAAAATGGCATGACTAG
>JANZXR010000037.1:101431-114363 GCA_027575705.1 Erythroxylum echinodendron | reverse complement strand
GGGAGGGGGGGTTCACTCAAAGAGATAATTTCAACTAAATGGGGCTGAAATCCTTAGTAAAATGGCTTCAAATGATATCCATTCACCTTGAAAATTTTTCCTGTTTCCATGCTTTGAATATCTATAACACTGTAAGGATAAATTTTTGTGACTACAAAAGGTCCAATCCATTTGGATCGCAATTTCCTTGCAAAAAGTTTCAAAGTCGAATTAAATAAAAGTACCTTATGTCTGACTTTAAACTTCTTCTCGGCAAGTTGCTTGTCGTGAAATGCTTTAGTTTTGGCCTTGTATGTAACAGTGTTTTCAAAAGCATGGTTTCGTAGTTCTTCTAATTCCTGAATCCGCAACTTCCTTTGTTGCCCAACAGCATCAAAATTCATGTTGCACTGCTTCACGACCCAAAACGCTCGATGCTCAACTTCCACTGGCGAATGACAGGCCTTGCATTAAACAAGTCGGTAAGGAGACATATTTAATGGCATTTTGTAGGCAGTGCGGTAAGCCCAAAGAATATCGTCCAAGCACCAGCTCCAGTCTTTCCTGATGAAATTCACAGTTTTCTCCAAATTACTCTTTACCTCTTGATTAGACAATTCTGCTAACCCATTTGTTTGCGGATGGTAGGCTGTGGAGGTCCTATACACAACTCCATATTTCTTCAGCAAAGCTACAAACACTCTATTATGGAAATGAGTTTGGCAATCAGTAATAATTGCTTTCGGAGTGCCAAACCTGACAAAGATATTAGTCTTTACAAAATCGACAACAACTTTAGAGTCATTAATTCGAGCTGCTTTTGCCTCTATCCATTTCGAAACATAATTGACAGCTAACAAAATATACTGAAAACCGAACGACGATAGAAAAGGTCCCATGAAATCAATCCCCAACACATCAAATATTTCACAAACAATAACTGGGATTTGAGGCATTTCATTTCTTCGGCCTATGTTGCCAGTCATTTGGAACATGTTACATGCTTTACAAATTGCATAATAATCTCTAAAAATGTCAGGCCATAAAAACTAGATTCAGCACTTTCCTAGCTATCCTATTAGGGCCGAAATGGCCACCACAAGCAGATGCATGACAAAATTGCAATATGGAAGAAATTTCAAATTTAGGTACGCAACTTCGCACAATCTGGTCAGAACACATTTTCTATAAATATGGATCATTCCAAATGTAATACCTGGCATCATTCTTCGATTTATGGAGCTGGGAAGATGTGATACCATCTAGGTATTCATTCTGGGTGATAAAATTGACCAAATCTGCATACCATGGGTTTCGACATAGCCATGTTGAAGTCATCATGAATAGCTGTTCATCAGGAAACTTCTCAGTAACGACCAGATCATTTTCAGAAGTGTTGTTCAGCCAACTTAGGTGATCTGCGACCAGGTTTTTTGCTCCTTTTTTATCTCTGACCTTAATGTCAAATTCTTGTAGCACAAGCACCTATCAGATAAGTTTTGACTTTGCATCCTTTTTGCTCATCAAGTACCGAAGAGCGGCATGATCTGAATATACTATCACCTTCGTACCAAGCAAGTATGATCGGAATTTCTCTAATGCGAAGAACACAACAAACATCTCCTTCTCAGAAGTTGAATAGTTTTGTTGAGTACTATCCAACGTCTATGATGCATAATAGATCACATGAGGGTCACGACCTACTCTCTGCCCAAGAATTGCTCCTACAACGTAGTTACTGGCATTGCACATGAGCTCGAAAGGAAGGTTCCAATCTGGTCGTTTGATGATAGGTGCAATAACTAGCTTTTCCTTCAAAATATCAAAAGCCTTTTTCAATCTTCATTGAATTCAAACGGCACATCTTTCTGTAGAAGGCTGCTCATTGGATGAGCTATCTTCGAAAAATATCTGATAAACCGCTTGTAAAAACCTGCATGACCAAGAAAAGAACGTACTTTCCACACATTTACAGGGTAAGGTAGCAAGCTAATCACATCAATTTTTGATCTATCCACTTCAATGCCCCTAGTCGAAACTATATATCCTAATATAATGCCTTGATTAACTATGAAATGACACTTTTCATAATTAAGCACAAGATCTTTTTCAATGCATCTTTTTAACACTTTCCTCAAATTTTCTAAACAGGATGTAAAGGAATCTTCGTATATGGTAAAGTCATCCATGAAACCTTCAATAATTTCCTCTTCGTAGTCAGAAAAGATACTTACCATACATCTCTGAAATGTTGCTGGAGCGTTGAGAGACCAAATGACATGCGTTTGTAAGCGAAAGTGCCAAACGGACAAGTGAATGTCGTCTTTTCCTGATCTTCAGGCGCTACCGTCTAAACAACATTAATGAGAACGACTTACAAGTCTCTCAAGCATCTGATTAATAAATGGTAAAGGAAATTGATCTTTATGGGTAGAAGCATTTAATTTCCCATAATCAATACATATATGCCACCCATTTTGAACTCTAGTGGGTATTAATTCACCTTTTTCATTCTCAACAACAGTAATGCCAGTTTTTTTAGGAATTACCTATGTTAGACTTACCCACTTGCTATCTGAAATAGCATAGATCACGTCTGCAACTAATAATTTCAGTATCTCTTTTTTTACAACCTCTATCATTGGTGGATTCAATCGACGCTGAGGTTGCCTGCTGGGTTTGCAATCATCCTCCAACAAAATTCGATGCATACAGATGGTAGGGTTGATTCCCTTGATGTTTGCAATCAACCATCTAATAGCTTCTTTATTCTCCCTAAGTACATGGATAAGCTTCTCCTCCTCTAAATCGCTCAACTGATTGGAAACAATCACAGGTAATGTCTTGGCCTTCCCCAAGAAGACATACTTGAGGTGCGCAGGTAATGCTTTAAGCTCCAATATTGGCGGCTGAAGAATGGAGGGGAGTAATTTGTTGCCGTCAATCTTCAGTGGCTACTGTAACATGCTAGACGCAGCTTGTAACACCTACAAATCATGTACTGCATGGACCATACCTCTCGGAACTCCCCATTCAGTCTCGATTTCTGATAGCTTCGTAGGAGTAATGTTATTAGTTATCGCAGCCTGTAAAAAATCATCAACACATAACTCAAAAACTTTCTCAAACAAGGGATTAATACAATCAACAACGAAAGCTGTACAATAATCAACAGGATGCTTAATGGTATTATTAGTATTGAATGTAACTTTGGCACCATCAAACTCCATAGTTAAAGTCCCCCTACGAACATCAATTTTTGTCTTAGAAGTGCTCAAAAATAGGTGTCCTAACAACATCATCTTAGACGCAGGTGACCCCTCATCCTCCATTCTCATCACATAAAAATCTACAGGAAATACTAGATCATCTACCTACACTAAAACATCCTCCAACAATCCCTCAGGGTACCTAGTGGTGCGATCAGCTAGTGTTAAAATCACACCATCTTGCTTCAATGGACCAACATTCAATGTAGTATAAATAGACAATGGAATAAGATTTATAGAAGCTCCTAAATTTAGCATAGCCTGTTCTATACCAACATTGCCAATTTTACAAGGAATGGTAAACATACGTGGGTCCTTTTCCTTTATTGGTAACTTGCCCTGCAACACTGCCGAGACATTCTCACTCATCACTACACGCTGATTGCCCCTCATCTTGGTCGTGCTAGTAACCAAGTCCTTTAGAAATTTGCAGTACCTTGGCGTCTGTCTAAGCAACGTGAGCAAGGGGATGTTGATTTCCACTTTCTCAAAAATATTTAAGGTCTCCTCATCATTCTGCAATTTCTTCTTCTTGGCCAACCTGTATGGAAACGGTGGCCTTTCTAGATTGGCTATTACGATTTCCTCAATTTCAGCTTCTTTTTCTGGCTCGACAATTTTAACATAGTCATGTTGAAGTTTCTACGATCCTCCAACACTTTCAATTTCTTTTCCACTATACAAGGTAATGGCACTGATATTCTGCCTAGGATTGACAGTAGGCTGGAAAGGCAATTTCTCTTGATTCTGTGTGGCAGCCAATTGACTAATTTGCTCCCTCAGCTCTTGAAAATTTTAATTAGTCTGAGCCTAAAATTGGACTTAGTCAGTCTGAATCTGAACTAAACTTTGCAGTTGTGTAGTGGTGGTTAATTGAGCCGTAGTCAACTGAGGTAGAAATTCTGTCACCATAATTAGGTCTCGGATGCTGCTGCTGTTGCTGCTGCTGAGGCGGACGTTGCTGATTACTCTGACCTTGCTACCTATTCCCATATCTCAGATTGGGATAATCCCTCCATCCTAGGTTGTAAGCATTCTAATAAGGATCATATTTTCTATGAGGCTGGTAATTATCATTGATTGCATTGACATCAGCTTCCACAATGTCATCTTGCAGAGTCGGGCAAGCATCAGTGAAATGACCCTGAAATCCACAAATGTGACAAATAGGGACTTGTGGTCCCTTAGTAACAACATTTGCATTGACACTATTGGCATTGAAAGAATTAATAACTTATCTTTCCAACAATTCAGCAATCTTTTCAAGTCTACTTTCTAGTTTAAAACTACATACCTCATGGACACCACGAGTGTGTGTCTCTAAATGATACCCAAAATGCTAAACATTTGTAGCCATTGCTGCAATTAAGTTTCTGGCCTCCTGAGGTGTCTTGTTCACTATAGCTCCCCCACTAGCAGCATCAAGAATCTTCTTATCATTTAGTAACATTCCATCATAGAAGTACTGAATAAGGAGCTGCTCTGTAATTCCATGCTGAGGACAACTTGCACAAAGCCTCTTGAATTTCTCATAATATTCATACATATTTTCTGTATCTCTTTGTTTAATGCCACAAATCTCTCTACGAGAACTAGCAGCTCTGTAAGCTGGGAAGAATTTTTCTAAAAATAACTGCGCCATATCAGGCCATGTATCCACTGTCCCAGGTGGAAGATAATACAACCAGCCCTTGGCTGCGCCCTCTAGAGAAAAAGAGAAGCACGCAGTTTAAATTGATCCTCTATTATGCCTCTTGGTTCGAATCCAGAACATACCACATGAAAATCCTTGAGATGTCTGTTCGGGTCGTTAGAAGGTAGCCCATGAAATTTCGATAAGGCTTGAATCAACCCAGCCTTAAACTCAAACCTATCATCTGTAGCCCGATACTATATACATAGAGGTTGATCCTCTACTGGTGGTGCAAGCATATCCCTCAGAGTTGCAGAAGCTCAATTTCTGGCTGATTGCGTAGGTGGGATAGGTTGCTGATTTTTCATCGCTGGTTCTTCAAAATCTTCCAACAACTCGGTCTTAAAGGCAGGAAAATTCTCAGTTTGGTCAGGCAAGACGTGCGCAAAAGTAGAAGCTTATCTCTTGTGCAATTTAGTAGCATTCCTGAGTTGTTTTGCGGTCTTATCTATCTCCGAATCAAACAATAAATCACTTGCAGAAACACAATGTCGCATACAAACAACTAGAGAAAAAGAAAAAAAATGATTAGCAACACAAACAAACAAAAACATAGACACTGATCCCTGACAACGGTGCCAAAATTTGATGGCGTGTCATACCAGCAAAAATAAATTCCTACTCTAGAACACTTAAAAGAGTAAAGTGGTGAATAGGGTCGAACCACAGAGATCAATGTAGCAATTGTTTATTTGTGTGGAATCAATAAAAAATAAAAAATAAAAATAAAAAGAATTGATTTGGGGATGATTAATTTTAGAACACGAAATCACGTAGAAGGAAATTAAAAAATAAAGATTGAAAACAATATAAGGAAAAGCCTAGCCAAGGTACTCCTTCGTTCGATATTGTAATTCGATCATAGACTCAAAAATATAAATTCCGTTCATTCTTACGAATAAAGTTATAGCACACAGTGAACAGCACATATCAATCAATCCATTCGTAATTATTTGATAACCTCGAGTAAAGCTCTGCAAATTATTACCCTAACCAATTAGACTATTCCCTAGTAAAACTTCGTAGAATATAATCTATAGCAACAGTAGGCTCTAATAGACCTTTGTCTTAGTCAACAAAATCAGAAAAGCCGCAATTTATTTAGACTAAATTATTTAATCTCATTAATTTCTTAATTGAAATTAATTTACCACTTCAATAGATAGCAATCACGGATTAACTAATCTATTCGACAATTTATTACCAAGTCAATCAATTAATAGGCCTCATTAATCAACAAACCCAACAATAATAAATTAGTTAAAGCGCGAAGATTAACCAAACATAAAAGATAAACGAAAACAATTAAATCAAGGAGTCTCACGAACTACATATATCAAACGTTGGATACCTTGTCTAGATTAAAAGGTTAGCCATGCATAGCAATATTAAAAGACAATGTTGTTGGAGAAGTGTCATTATCTTCTTTCCATCCACAAAAAGTTACTGCTCTATTTCTCTACTCTAAAGCTGATTGTAAAAACCGTGAAAAAATCCCACTTTCCAAAAGTTGCTGCCATCGTCACCTCTCTAGACTTGATTGTCCAAAAATTCCACTTTCCTTAATTTGCTGCCATCGTTCTCTTCTGTTCTGCAGCTAATGTAAAACTCATCTTTTCTTAAGTGTCTCCTAAAGTGTTGCTGCAGTCATTTTGTAAAAGTCCAGCTAATTCTCCAAAAGTGAGTCTAGGTTTTTCCCTTTTCAATAAACAAAGTGGGCCCTAATAATGGTCTAGGTTTTTCTCATTTCAATAAACAAAGTGGGGCCTAATTAAATATCAAAATAAAGCTCCAATAGGCTACAAAATAACTTGACTTTGTCCGGCAAAAGGGCTGTGTCATTCAGGCCCAAATCTCTAGGTGATTAATTCAAGATTCGCAGGTAGCAATTTGCCAACGTCGCGTCACCTTTAACATGGTCATGTTGAAATCCTGTCCAGTTTCAAATTAGCCAAATTCTCTCTAATTCGCATCACTTTGTTATTTTATCACCTAGAATATACAAAGACACAAATTACCATAGAAACACAAGCAGAACATCACATAAACTTATCAAAAGAACATAAAACACACAAAATAACATGCACAAAATGCAAGTTTTACTTATTTGTAATAAATAATAGTGCTTTTATACATAAAAGCGGCGTAAAAATTTATGAAAGTTGTACAAAATATTCCTTATAATGAGTGATGGTATTCTCATTTTTAAGGTAGACGTATTACTTATCTATTACTAGTGGTGGTATTTTCTACATATAAGTATGATATTGGACGTATAAAGATCTAGTATGGTTTCTATTATCAACTTAAGCATGTAACATTTGACATAAACAACGGTGGCTTTGTTTAAAAAGGAGAAAAAAAGAAAAATATCAATATAAATGAAAATGTTTAAATTAATTACAATACGAAACATAAAAAAGAGAGAGAGAGAGAGAAACATACGATCTTCCAGTTCTCTTTTATTGTTGATAATTTTTAAGAAAAAAGTTTCAAGAAAATTGTTCAATATTATAATATTTAAATTTTGTCCTTTTAAAGAGTAAACTACTCATATACTCTTTTTAGTATAATTTAATTAAACTTGCCTAAATGGCAAGTAGTTGACCAACTGCATAATCGGTTAGTTAAACAAAATACAAGACAACTTAACTGGATTATAGTGACCAAGCACTCTATAATTTTACATATCTGTCTTGATAAGGGGCGATTCCAATAATTAGTTAACTTTGATGATAGCAAGGATGGCACTTTTAGCCACTTTATTGAACTTCTAGGAACTAGCAAATCGCAGATTATCTCTGGGCTTGAAGGCATTAAGGTTGGAACCCAGGGAACTATAAGAAGACCAAATTCAAGTGTTGGCTGGACCCTTAATCATATTGATGTTATGAACTCATTTTTTAGTATCAATACAAAGGCACATGATCTAGATAGCCTTAATGATTACTTATATCAAAAGACATTAACACTATAAGAGAAGAAGATAAAAATGCAATCACTGACTAAGAAGGTAAAGTTCACATTTATATCAAAAGACATGCTGCCTTTTTTAATCAGTGAGACTCATAGCACTTAATAATTGTACAGAAACTACCATGAAAGTATCATAGGAGCAATACTAATTGCATACTAAATATGTTTTTCTTGAAAAACATTGGGATAGTTTTTAGAAAATTTGTACAATTAACTCCTTTTGCTTCTAATTTCCCAACCATTTTCACCAAATAAATTAGTTCATGTTTCTCTAATTCTCATTCTTGATCGATGTAAAACTTATTAGGCGATTTAAAAGAGGCAAAGGGCTAAGTAAGGAGATGCGTTGAGAATGGAAGTACTGACACACTTGTTAGTCTGCGAACTTATTTTGGACACCTTCTCCTTTAAATATCAAAGAAAGAAAGATGAAAATGGTGCTCGATTCACCGTCCATTTAGTTTTAAGATTTCTATTAGACAAAGGCACAGCTAATTTGTAAGCACCGTTGTTCAGTTACAAAGCATTGCTTCTGCTCCTTTATCTCTCCTATTCACTCTCAGCGTGCATTCTCAACAAATACAGAAAACGCATCAAAAATGCGAAACTAAATTAGGGACACCTAAGAAAGAAAGAAAAAAAATTAAGGAATTTCTTTTTTCCTATTTTGGAACCTGTAATCAAAGAAAGTAAAGAGGATAAGAGCTAAAGGAAGAAACAGGGGAAGAATGCACATAGCCTAATACTGCCTAGAAAATATTTGGAAGCTGAGACTCTAATCTCTGCTGCAACTCCTTAATCTTCATTGAAAGCTCAATCTTTTGTTCTTTGTGGCACAGCAACAAGTACTCTTTCCCTTCCAACAATTCCCTCAATTCTCGGACTTCATTCTTCAACAAGTCTTCTGCTTGCTTATAATTTTCCTCATCGACATAACCATTTGCACAGCCATTTCTCATTTCGGACGGCCATCTTGTTACATTTGAGGCCTTCTCCTTAGTACCTGCATGATTTATGCAGTGATCAGCAATTGCCTTCCCCAGCCTCTGGATTTCTCTCTCGGAAGCTAACAAATGCCTCTTTGCTGCATCAAGTTGTGATTGTAAATTAGCAGACAGCACCAACTGACCATTCAGTGAATTCTGCAGCTCTGTAATCTGATCTTGCATATCAATTATCATGTCATCTCTTCTTTTCAATTGCTGCCTCAGCTTCTGTATCACTTCTCGCTTGCTGAAGATGTCAGAACCAGATTCTGACACACATGGTGAATCAGAGCAGTTTGAATGGTGGAATGGTTTTGGTGGCAACTCAAGCCCATCAGGAGATGATACCCATGAAACACCATTCTCCTTGGAATTTTCTGGAGCAGAAAGTGTAACCAAAGAGAGTGCAACTTCAGATTCAGATAATAAATGGTTATTTAAGGAGTTCTGCTCTGCAATCCCTTCATTCCCTGTTACAAATAAAACTTATATGAAATCAAATTCAAGAGAAACCTTAAAAATGTCAGAGATCTAAAAACAGGATAACAAGCAACATTGGATATCCAAGAGCTATAAGTACATCACTACAGATACAGTCTCTATATGTTGTTACTTGGGCAATCTTGGAGAACGAAATTGATGGTCGAACGAAACAACGTCATGGGGGTTACAACGGGGAAACCATGTAGAAGACATGATTTTAAACATTAACAAGGATTCCATTACATTACAATTCTTATGTAGTCAAACAAAGGAATCAATGCTGTAGTAAATATCATCTTAGATATTAATAAGTCAATGGGTGCAAGTAATTAAACTCTTTTTGGGCACTAACCCAACAAGTTCAGTTTCAGATAAGAGTTATGTGAAATAATATTAAAGCCTAAATAGCCAAGTCATAAGGTGTTTTAACTACATCATAACCTTTTAATTTCGAGTTCAAATCCTGCCTCATGGGATGATGTGACTTCACATGAGGAATGTGTTAATTAAGTTACATAGTCAACTTAAGAGGTCAACTCAAGATTAAACTTTTTGGATCGGAAAACTGTATCATGAATGAACATGGAAAGGCATGCCGTTAAATGCATTATAATGTAGATACAAAGCAGTAATACAAGAACTACTAGTACCCATTAATTAAGCAATACTATCCTCGACCAACTTAAAAAGGCAAGTTTGAAATGCATTGAGTTTTTGCAGTACCTCTACAACATCCTACCTGAAATACAGTTGAAGCAAGCACTGCCACTTTGAGTAAAGGAATATATGTTCGAATGAACACAGCAACCATGTGACCTCATGTCAGATGATGCTCCATTCTCTGAAACAAAACAGTGCACTACTTAGAAAGATGTTTACATCAAGTCCAGGTAGCAATTGATATTACCCACCTTTTAAGGCATTACTAGCTTCTGACTGATTCTTTGAATCCAGTGTCTGCTTCAGCTTGTAACCGAAGTGAATTGACAGGGTACTTAACAAGGCACCAGCTGCAATAAGAATCCAATTCGGTCCCTCACCCTGGAAACCTTTAGCCTGCTGACCTCTAGGGACCCCATTTGTTGTTTGTTTCATTTTAAAGAGCAAGTATAGAGCAGGTGAAAACTCACTGAAACATCCAAATAAGAGTACATTGACAGGCTAAGGCCCCATTGCTACCTAGATGATGAATAAATTAAAAAAGCATCAGGACTTTTGACAACTTTTATAGATTCAGAATATTGCTATTGCCAATTGTACATATGTAAACTGCACTGTTTTAAGAATTACCTTGTCAAAAGCCATATGTTTTGGCATGTTATTTCAGCAAGTACCACGGGCAAGGATCTGTAATCGGATGCAGCAGACAATATCTCTAACCATGATAAATCATCATGAGGCTGAATTGCAAGACCCTGGTACATTATTTTGGCATATAGAACTTGTTAAAAGATCATACCTCAACATTTCAAACATATGCATATTTAGGAAGACCATAGATCTATAACCAAATTAGCGAGATGTAAATGGGAAAATGAAGAAGTCTCTAATGGAAAAAGAAGTGACCTATAAATGATTAATGAGGAGCTTGATTGAAGACCAAGCAAGCAAACATAAGTTTTCCATTGAGCAATCACTCTGTCTTACATTACCAAAAGTCTTAAGCACATTTGCCAATGGCAGTTTACTGACTAGGACAGATCACATGGTTTGATACATGTACGATGACAAAACAGAACCTGCCGGTGACCAATAACAACAAACAATTAATCAACACTGCAAGGTATAAGCCTAAATCTATTCATAATATAAAAATGTTCTCTAGTCAAGCAGCTCAATGAAGGCCAGCAACATCAACTTCTGGTAAGAACATAAAAAATTAAAAATAGATAAACAGAACACTATCTCAGTGAAGTTGTTTCTTGTACACCATCTTGGCACCAATACTTACCAATCTTAAAGTAAATAACCCATTTCCTTCTATTAAAAAAAAAGAAAGAAAAGAAAAAAACTTTCGGCTGATCTTCCCCAATTTAACATTCTGTTGGACCGTATGTTTATATTCCGAGTCATGCTACTAACTAGTGCGATTGTGCATACGGCTGTCTTTATAGTCAAAGTAAAACCACGTTACACTTGCACCTTAACATAATTTGAACCCATGTTCATGCAAACACAACAATTAAAGTTCCCATTGAGACCAATGACATAACAAAACATATCAGCAACAATTAACCAGACCTTCATTGAAAAAACAAATATCAAACATTTCGCACTCACCTACCAACAACTTAAGAAATTACAGAAAGGGAAACGAAAACGCATGTACCTTAAAAGAATTTCTCTATCAACATCTACATTGTTAAGAAAATTTAATGCTGTAATTCAGAAATCCTCATTTAAAAATGGAGCAATCCATCATCGAATGACGCTAAAAAGCGATATTAAACACACCAGATAACTCAAGCGTAAGGTTTAAGAACGAAAAAGTGAGAATTTATAAAGCAGAGAACAAAGGGGACAAACCTAATTCAACAAAATAGGGTTTAGACTCTAGATTTTTTCTCCACCGCAAACTGCAGCTGTCTCTTGTTCTCTCTAACCTTGGTGAACATCGCCGGCGTTGGCCTTCTTTATTTTATTTTATTTTATTTTACTAGGAAAATACTACCGAGAGAGAAGAGAATTATTTTTATATTAATTTTCCTCTTGTCTATTTTTAGGGCGTGATTAGTTGTATTTTAATTAATATAATAGAATAGAATGAAAAGAAACGGTTTATAATGAAATAAAATATAATATAATGAAAAGTTGTTTGGAAGAAATGAAATGATTTATAATGTAATGTAGTGAATCATTGTTTAGAATATGAATGAAATAAAATGGAATGTATAATAAATGACTATTATACTCCTGATATTAAAATGATTGTTTCAAGAGGTTTAACAATATGATTTTAAAACAGAAATCATGTTGAATTAAAAAGTCATAGTTGTGACTTGTTCAATTCACAATCGTGACAAATAATTTTTTTATATTTTATATTTTAGATTAATAAAAATTTTAGTAAAAATTTTATTATTTTATTATTAATTATATACAATTTATTATTAATTATATAAAAACATTATTAATTATTTAATAAATTTTATTCTATTATATGTGATTTGCATTTTAAAATTATTTATTTATATTTTTATTTATACAGAAATATATACAAACAATTAAAGAATATTTTTATTTTTCATTAATAAAAATTTTAATATATTATTAATTATATACAATTTATTATTAATTATATAAAAATATTATTATTAAGATAAAGAGAAATAATATAAAAATATTATTAATTATATACAATTTTCCTTTAGTAGGACCCAACTACTACAGAGCTTATTGCAGCATATGCCACCAGTATGAATGATTTGTTTGTAATTCACAAATCAGTAATCTGTGTAAGATGACACTTTTAGCGCCCGTTTGGATGAGCTTATATCAGTAGAGCTTTTGTCAGTAGAGCTTTTATCAGTAGAGCTTTTCTGAGAA
>JANZXR010000037.1:81306-97269 GCA_027575705.1 Erythroxylum echinodendron | reverse complement strand
AGGGCCCCGCAGACGTAGGCAAGGAGTGCCGAACTGCGTTACCAAATTTCGGTGTTTCTTTTATTTCGGTTCAGCTTATTTTTATTTTATTGGTGGAAAAAAAATTTGAGGTACGTTTACGAATTAATTAACCCCCTTCAATTTTTCACTTTCTTCTTGCTGTAAGAAGAAAATCCTTGATTTCATGGGTTTGCTTTGGCTGTTGATTATAGAGAGAAAAATTAAAATAACAATTCATGATGCTAAAGAGCTGATTGAGAGGATGACACACAAGCAAGATATGTTTCAGATTATCCACAAAGTCTGACAAGGTCCTGAAAGGTCTCCATTTAACTGTTAAAATGATTACATAAGATACAACCGGTAGAAAATTTGCTTCTTCAAAAGTTCACTGCTTTTTACCGAAAAAGATAATGTTGGACGTAACACGGACCTGTTATAGGAGAAAAAGGGCAATAACTTCATAGAATAATAGCCAAAGAAAAACTCAAAAAAAGAAGCTCCAGGATCTTGGCTAACAAACTAACGATCAACCCCACATTCATTTGCAATAAAATTCTGAGAGGCTTCGTAATGAAGTGCATATTCGTATTCTACTATGATTTTGACAAGATTCTAGAAAATGAAGAAAGGTCTTGATGCTAAAGAGATTAATGTAAAAATGCAGAACAAAAAGCATGATATGTCTCAGACAATTAGTTGTTAAAAGAACAAAAAGACCTGAGATGCAAACCAAAGCAAAAACCAAACAGGTTAAATAGCTATAGCTTCTTCAGATGTTCAGCAGTTAATGATTCATAGCTTATACGGCTGCTATAAGTTAATAGCTCAAAGAACTCAAACAAAAGAATCTAACAACATGTTGGCTAACACTGAAAAGTTGAGTTAGTTGGTGCTGGATGTACCACATGAGGAATGCATAATTTCAAACTATTTGCATTGCCGATCAGAACTAGAAAGATGCTTCAAAGGAATGAAAATGGCCGGGATCATTCTAAGATATAGAAGGGAAGTAGGACATTAAACTCCAAAGTTCATGCAACCGACTAGCCACACCTTAAATCAGAAACCTTCGCAATTAGTTAAATTCACATAGTTACATGATTGTGGTTAACAAGAAACTAAACAGAAAACCCAAAAGGTCCCATCTTTTACCATTTTTATCTTCTTCTGGAGGCGAGCTGCCTAAAAGAGCAGGTAGAAAGGTACTGCTTTTCTGTTTTAAACTAGACAATAAAACCCCCGTGTATCATGTAAAACAGTCCCTGAAGTTCAATTTCATTGTTGGGTTGGGTAATGAAATTATGGAATGGGGCCTAGCTCCAGATCTTTTCTCCTATGGATTCACGATTGATTACAATTTGGATCATCTTCTTCTCGTATATGGAAAATCATAAAAGACACAATATTAAGTAATATTATCAGAATAAATTTAGTATAAAATATAAGCTCTGGTTAACTGTAAAGCCTCCAATGCATATCGAGGCCCCATCCAAAATAGGAGAGAAAAATAGGAAATGGAAGGAGTGACTCTCCGCGCTATGTTCACCTTCAACAATATTTTACTAACACCACCCAAACTATCTATTTGCTCTAAAGCTTCCATTTTTCTGCAACTAGCTTCCCCAAGAGCCAACCTTTTTGCAGTCTCTCCTCTTCTCTCTGCCTCTTCCCTCGTCAGTTCTTCTGGTATGTTTCCAATCCATAGCCTTTTCCTCATTTCTTTGATGGTCGAAAGAGGTGGAGAGCTTGGAGGAGTTATATGAGTTCCTGCAAAAGCTCTATGGTTTCCTTGCAGAGAATTGTAATGGCTTTCCCTATGGTGTTACGCTAACTTTTATTCGTACTGTCAAATACTGAATCTTGCCCGTCAATGGGTTCAATAATTATTGACTGCTACTATCTTGATGAGAAAACTTGTTCGATTTGCACATGAGCTATTCTAAAATTGTGTATAATGTCCTGTAATCAATCCTTGTCTCTAATTTAGATATCATACTTGAAAGTTTTCATTTTTGTCTATTATTTTCTGTTGCAGTCACGTATGCAGCTCCTGGGAGCCAGTTAAGTGCTGGAGTTGAGACCGAGACAAGAGAGTGGACAATCCAAGGTATGTTGCGTTCGTACATAATTACCGCAACTCTTCCTCTTTCGACATCCTTTTTCATATACTCCTTGTCCATGATTAAGGCATTCTTTGCTGTTGTTGCCATTTTAACCTCAAACAAAGAATGCCTGAACACAGACTTCCATAGAAGGAAGCTTGTTTAGAGTCCTTAGGCCTTCACTTTTTTTGTGTTTGTTATTCTTGCCAGATTTTTACAGCTTAAGGCGGGATGTCGAAACTGCATCAGCTCGGGTTGAAGACATCAGAAGCTCTGCTGGTATGCAGCAATTGGAGAAAGAGCTTGCAGATCTGGAGTCTAAAGCAGCTGATAGCTCCTTCTGGGATGACCGTGCTAAAGCTCAAGAAACCCTTTTGGCTATGACTGATGTCAAGGATAAGATCAAGTTGCTCACTGATTTCCAGAGAAAGGTGAGGATCTTATCATCTTTGTCTAGTCGGATAGAAGCACTCTGGTTCGTTTGTCATTCATATATGATGATTTTGTATGAAATTCAGCAGCTCTTGTCGATCATTGTGTCTTTGCGGGCCCAAAAATTGTTAAGAGATTCTGGTTCCTTTAAGTTAAGAGTCGCACATAGAAGATTCTTCATCAGATCATTCGAATTTAACTGAAGAACTGCCTTTTAAGAGTAGGTAGTTCCAAAGATGTAATCTTTTAGGATGTAGATATTAATATGTTATCAGTAAATGGATTTCAACTCTTTGTTCTCTCATGTATGCATGTTGTCTGCGCTTTGTTTTCTATATCTGCATTTGAGTTTGAATGAATTTTGCTGTACATATGATTAGCTAGGTAGGTAATATAAGTTGGTTAAGATCAGTCCGCGTTCAATCTCTAAGGCAACTTTCCGTTGATAACGGAATAGTCTTCATACTCTAAATCCTCATTACTAATGGAAACAAAATGATCTCAATAGGTTGAAGATGCAGAAACTATTGTTAATTTAACAGAGGAAATGGATGCTATAGATGGAGGGCTCCTTGAAGAAGCTATCGTTATCATTAAAGAATTAAACAAGGCATTGGATCGCTTCGAGTTGACTCTACTGCTTTCTGGTCCCTATGATAAAGAAGGTGCTGTTTTATCTATCACAGCCGGGGCTGGAGGTACTGATGCACAGGTACTACTCCTTGGTCCTTGTGAACTTTTCAAAATAAATTATGGCCTTTTGAATTACTTTCAGTGAGGATCTGGACCAATCTATGCATATATCCTCTTGTATCACAAAAAAAGAACAAGGGTATTTGCCTCGCTAGAACTGTCAATTCAAAATAGGTATGTGAAGATCGAATATCTGTGATAGGTTACACCATTAGAAGTCCTTTCCATTACTGCCTATCCTCTAAACTTGTACATCACCACCCTTCTTATCTAAAAAGAGATCGAGTCTTTTGTTTGTCATTATGGTAAAGTCCCAAGTTCTCTTTGTCACTTTGCTTGTGAAGAAAACCTTTTTCATGACTTTCAGTGCAGGACTGGGCTGATATGCTTCTTAGGATGTACGTCAGGTGGGGAGAGAAGCAGAAATATAAGACACGGGTGGTTGAAAGATCCCCAGGAGAAGAAGCTGGGATTAAGTCTGCCACAGTAGAAGTTGAAGGTCGTTATGCATATGGTTATTTATCAGGAGAGAAAGGAACACATAGAATTGTGAGACAATCTCCTTTCAATGCTAAAGGTCTCCGTCAGGTAACTTTAACATTCAGTTCTGTTGTTCATTTAAGAGATGAGGAAATTTAAGAATATGTTTGGTTAGGTGGTTATTAATGGAATGAAATGAAATGAAATATTATTCCATCATTTGAGAGGAAGGTTTATAATAAAATGGAATATACTAGGATGGAAAGGAAACAGAAGGTTTCATATTACATCTTATTCTATCCTAAACGATAAAAATAAATTACTTCTGATTTGAAGAGTTTAAAATGGAATATAAAATGATAAACAACAGATTACTGTATTATATTATGAATCTTTTTTTTAAATAATATTTCACTATATTACATTATGAACTCTTCCATTCTTCCTAAACAAACAATTTTATTATATTATATCCATTTATATTCCATTCTATTATAAATCATTCCATTCTATTTTATTAAAAACTTTATGTCCAACAAAACATAGCCTAAAATAGACTATTCCTTGGAATTTCGTTGCTTATTGATCTATGACATCAACGTTGAACAACATGGGTTGACGAGATTTCCTAGCAGCAGAATGTCTGATCCCTAATTGTCTTGTTTTATGTCCTAATGTGAATGTTATTTTGGTAGACAAGCTTTTCTGGTGTTGAAGTCATGCCTCTTCTGCCAGAAGAATCAACAAATGTAGACCTACCTGAAGAAGACCTTGAAATAAGTTTCTCCAGGGCTGGTGGGAAAGGAGGACAGAATGTCAATAAGGTCGAGACTGCTGTCAGAATTACTCACACCCCAACAGGTGTTACCGTTCGCTGCACAGGTACAGTAGGCCTTATAGAGCTATATTGTGAAGAATGAATATGTATGTCAGGATTTTGACATGTACAGGGAAGAAACTGTATGAGCTCGGGTTAGATCTTCAGTTTAGTTTCAGAAACTGATCAAATATAGAACAAGCAACCAAAATCCTATTCCTGCAGTGAATAAACGAACTTTTCATTTGAGATTGAACCTCTGAGTTCATTTTTCTTATGTAAAATCTTCACACTTCTACATAACTGTTTACCATTTCTTTGGAAATGCAGAAGAAAGAACTCAGCTAGCCAATAAGATCAAGGCTCTTAGCCGCTTAAAAGCAAAGCTGTTGGTAATAGCTGAGGAGCAGAGGGCATCAGAAATCAAGGAAATACGAGGAGATGCTGTGAAGGCCGAATGGGGGCAACAAATTAGAAACTACGTTTTCCATCCATACAAGCTTGTCAAAGACGTACGGACAGGGCATGAGACATCTGATATTACGTCGGTAATGGATGGAGAACTAGAACCCTTCATCAAAGCTTACCTGAAGTACAAGTTTGCCGAGACATTATCCAAAAATGGAGTCAAGTGAAGTACGAGGATACGTTTTATAGGTTGTAATCTTCTGATTACATTTACATTTTAACTTTTGGATGATCATATCACAGCTACTGTCATTAAGCATTATAGAGCATAGTATAAGCTTCATTTCATTGTTCTGTACCAACTCAACCCCAATGGTTAAACTATGAAATTTCTTGATCAGTTGACGTAAAGTCAGATGTAGTTTTTGGCAGAACAGTATAAGGTTTGTTACAGAGCAAAGGATCTAAACCATTTTGGTGGAGAAATTCAGAGTTACTTAAAGACAAACTACAAAGGGCTTGTCTTGGCAACGTAAAACGAAAGAGCTTTGCAAACACAGACAATCAAGTTGCCTTCTTCTTCCCAAATAACAAGCCCAGTGAGTAGGTGTTTCCCTTTTGAGCAGCAACTTCCACTCGCTTCCCACCAATCTGAGCCATTTAAATCATGAGTTCAACTCCATCATAAACAATAAAGCTTAGAAGACTCTTAAGAAAACTGTAAAAAAGAGCATTTGGTACCTTGAGTTTGCATGAAAACTGTTCCCAAAATCATGGCATTTCATTTCAAAATTCAAGAAACGTGGAGGGCATAAATGTTTAATTGCAGATAGATGAGCTTAGATATGATACCTTGTCCATAAGCCAGTAGCCAATTGTTGGCAGATACTGAATTAGATACATAACGACTAGTACCGGCTGTGTAGAGCGAAAAAAGCACAAATATTAAGATTTGAACATAAGCAGAAAAGGCTACAAGTGAATAAGAATAAAGAAGTAACAGAAAGCAAGAATTTGGCAGCAACAGCTTTACAAAACAAAGCAGAAAAGATCACATGAGCAAATATCAGAACTTCCACTAATCACAATGCAAATGATAAAAACTCTTAAGTTATCATCATGGACATCTCATCCCATTTTATTAAAGCAAAATGATCATATAGTCGTGCAATGAAGTAACGGGATCAGATAGAAAAAGTTTACACGCATAAGGAATTTCGGATTTAAATGGAATACCTGATCCGATACCCAAGCTTCCTTTAAACCATGGGTGGCAGCAATAATAGTCAATTCCGCACACCTAGCTGATGACACACGCTTCTATCAAATCATTGACATAGTTGAATCAGATCTCAAAGGCAGCATTAGAGAAATCAAATGAAGAAAACGGCTGGACCACAAAGAAATGAATGATGTCAGGAAGAAAATCTCTGGATATTGCGTCATTTGCAATATTATACCTGCAATCCTTGCTGTTGCACATACTTTAGTTCTCCAAAGAAAGCAGGTAGAAGGTAATTTATCTGTTAAAGCCAAATTTATTTGCATTCATAGCATGTCAGCATCAAAGTTGGGAAGCTAACCTCAAAAACTTTCTTTCCAGAGGTTGTTTTTCCATGATCTTGTGACGTTTCTATTGGTCCAGGGCAAACAACAGTCACCTTAATTCCTTTCTGATTGAGCTGAAATGGCACATGAATTTATATGCTTGTAAGAGGCAGAGGATATGACAAGGTCCAGGTCATAATAGAAGGTGGGATGTAGCATGCTGTTCTAGGATAATCTATACTGAATCAATATTTGCTAGAAATATCATCCACCAAAACAACGAAATCAGTATCCAACAGTACCAATAGGAAACAATAGGTCCTTGAGCCAGTTTTACACCAGCAACTGAGGTAGGCTATTGCACTTATTTCCTCTTAGTTACTTGCTTAGACATAAGAAATAGTACGTACTTAATGCTCTTGACAGATTTCACATTGTCTATTTATGTGGCAGCGCCCAACTCAGCGAACCATCCTAAGGCACCACAAACATAGGAAATACTACTGTACATGGCTATTGTTTGCCTTAGTAGTGCAGTAATAAGGTCGTAGGTTAAACATTGCAAGACTTACAGTCAAAGGACAATTGATGTTTCCCTATTTCTTCTAAGCTCAAGATAGTAGTAATAATGTACCTCAGAACGTGGGGAGTGGAAGTATCCACTTAGAGCAAAAGATAGTAGTAATAATGTACCTCAGAACGTAGGGAGTGGAAGTATCCATTTAGAGCAAATTTAGAAGCAGAGTATACAGCCTGACCAGGGCTCGGCACCTTCCCTGCAGCACTGCTCATCTGCACGTAAAGCAAGCAAACAATAAGATGACATTCTAAGAAATCCGAGACCATCATTTACACTCTAACTAACTGAAGAAAGAGAACAATTATCATTCTATAGATGGATATCCAAAATCAGTATTCAGAGCCATATACTAAAGAAATCTGCCCTTGAAATAAGCTCCTTAGGATAATCAAGCTATTAATGATATGCAAATCTTACTTGTCATTAATCTTTTGCATCAAACTTCAAGAGTTATATGCTCTTTCAAAATGTTTTAATATTCTTTCCCTCAGTGGTGTCCTCTATTACAACCCCCAATTCCCCTCCCAACTAGAGTTTTAACACGTGTATATTGATTCACTTCATCACCATACCAGCTAACAACACTAGACAAGGGATAAAATTTTTGGAAACACCACTTGTGACAATCCGATGATAAGGACCATCCAAGCAGAACTTTTGTAATCCTTCTGCATAGGTTCCATGTCTCGCAACCGTTTCACAACCAGAGAATACAAACATTAATGGATCATCGATGGTTTTAACGTACCACAACAAAATGACCTCTTCCCCGCCTTATCATAAAAGGTGCCAGTAAGCGTGTAAGAGATAATGTCCCCAAAACATTGATGTTGAATGTTGCCTACTCCAAAAAGGAAGCATCATTACTAATTTCTGTATAGAAACCTCAATGAAAATAGGACCAACTTGTATATTACAATTTTTGTGCAGAAGCTTCTCATTATTATTAACCTCTGCCTCTATGCACGCATCATAGTGTGGAATGAGTCATGGAATCCAATACAAATCTGCCAGAGAAAAAGTTCAGAAAAGGTTTCATATAATACCTTAAGACTCTCCTCAATAACATCCAAAGCTGAAGATTTCTGCCACAGAACAACAGTAGGTTAGGTTAAAAAGTTTATTTGAAATGCTTGCCAATAAGTTCCACATTCATTCATCAATATCCCGTACAAAAACCCAAAAACACTCAAAACCAGTTTTCAGCTACAAGAATGCATGTCACATTGATCTCCTTCTGATTTCTCTTAAGCCATAGCAATTGCCACCCACAAACCACGGAAAGAGCATAGGAGTCAAAACACAAATCATTGTAACCATTTCAAGCAGCTAGCAATACCAGCAGCAGTGGCATACATCTAGAACTAACTTACAGGGCGCTCAAAAGCTGCATTATGAATCATATAATCAACACCAGCACCAGAGAAAAATGACTCTGCTTTCTCTACAGCCTCCCTAAGCGAATCTTCACCAGACGCCAAGTCCAAAGCTAAAACCTTCACTTCTTGAGGTGCATGTTTACCTGCAGAAGCAGACCATCACATGTCAAACAGATAGTCCCTACCCGCAAAGAAGTAGAAGGGTTTAATGAGACTTGAGATGGCAAAGAAACCTGAAAGTTGGCTCTTGACTCGCTCCAGTTCAGTTTCATTCCGGGAAGAAAGAATAAGCCTGGCACCTAAACTCGCCAATTGTTTAGCAAGAACCTCACCTGGCATTCACTAAGACTCAAAATTTTGTTCTTTCTATATCCACATCCATTTACCCGCCAAAAAAAAAGATCAAATTTCCTCGAGATTAATTGTAAGTCAGAAAAAGAAAGAAGAAGAAGAAGAAGCAGAAGAAGAAGGAGGAGGAGGAGAATCATCCCCTACCTATTCCTCTGCTGGCTCCAGTAATCCAAACCACCTTAACGAAAGAAAAGAATAAGAATCAAAACGCTAATCCAAGCAAAGAAAAAACAATGTTTTATAAACAAATGTAATCGGTGAACAACAACCTTATCCTCAATTTCCTCGCGCTTTACACGCTTCTTTGACATCAACGTCAAATCGCCTTCTCAACCATGTACAAGCCCAAAAAACAAAAACTTTTATGAAGAAACAGAGACCAAATTCATGAAACCTGTAGAGGAAGGCGGTGGCGGGAAGTACCTTCGAGGGTGATGAACTTAAAGAGTAAAAAGGCAACGAAAAGCGAAAGTGAAAGACAAATGAACAGCAAAGCGACCATCTTTGCTTCAATTCAAGGCTTTTGGCAATCTCTAGATTTGGTGTGTTGGCTGCAGGTGGAGGAGCTGTTTGTATTTTTAACGGACTCACAAACAAAGACAATACTTCGGCTTCATCGCCCCAAGTGCCACCCACTCGTCTTGGAACACCTTTCTATGTGTAACATCAACTTCGATTGTTTGTTAAAAAGTTCCATAAAGATGGCAAATTTTAATTTTTTTATAAAAGAAATGTTATTCTTAAACAATAACTTCAATTTCAGTCTTAGTCAAAATTTCTTTAAAGTTGCAAATAGTGTCATTTTTCAGTGTTGGGTATGAATATTTCCCTTGTCAGCATATTGAAAGATAAGAATATTCATTACTAGCCATTATGAATTATTCTCTTTGTTGAAATGAAATCTAATTCTTAGTTTTCAAGACAGAAGTTACATTTAACAAGAATTTCTTTGAATTTTTAGAAAAAGAAGATGAACGCTGCAAAGACAAGGGTAAGAACCAAGAAGACCAGGTTTGAAAGTCAGTAGATTCTGTTAGAAGTCAATCTAAAGAATTTGTTGTCTTAACTCTTAAATATTATTAATAAATAAAGAAAAAGGAAAAAGAAAAGGCTAGCAGAAAAGGAAGGAAACCTTTTGCCTTAAATTTTCATTATACAATAAAGTTATTTTTAAGGGAAAGTATTATCTCTTTCAATATCTACCAATAACAAAACAATTTGTCAGCTCCTCTCCTCTGCTTTGTATCGTTCTTCAGGCACACTTTTCTCTCTCTACCTGTCTCGGCATCTTGTTTCTGTCTCTGCTGCTTTTCTTTTTGTTTCCTGGGAAAAAGAAGAAAGAAAGAAAAAAGGGAGAATAGTAGAAGAAAAAACTGCCCAGAAAGATTTCAGCTTTCAGGGCATTGGAGTTTAAGAGAGAAACCAAGTCAAGAAGGAGATGTGGACAACATTACCCACTCCCATGAAGCTTTTGTTGACCACCACCACCACAACAACCTCTTTCCTTTCCTCTCATTTGTCTTCTTCCTTTGATTTTCACTCCAAACCCCTGAGAACATCCAACCCTAGTTTTGGCTACTTGTGTTCTGCAAGACCAACTAAGCAACCTTGTCTCTCCAACCAAACGGTATTTTCCACCCCTTTCTTCTTTTTTTTTTTTTTCACAAGCACAGGAACACTCTTTTCTCTATCTGCATGCGTATCTATGATCATGTTTATATTTTTCGGTTCTGGGGCTTGAAGATTTAATCTTTTTTCGTTTGAATTATATGAAGATGGTACTCAACTGTGTTTTTGATGGTGCTTGTGTGCATCCGTGAGGGGAATGCTCAATTTATGCTCGTTTCTTGTTTCAACTGTGCTTTAAGAAGTGTCTCAATTTTTGGTTTCTTAATTCTAGTCGGAAGTGTGATATATTGAGGTCGAGTACTGTCCGGTAAATATTTGTTTTTTATAGGATACAATGGACAGAACAAGGCTCTTCTTCCCGTTTGATGGAGTTGCAAATTAAGAAAATAGTCTTATGAATTGCCTTCGACTGTAACTAAATCGTTTATTCTTGGAACATATGAATAAAATGTATGTTGATGGTTTAGTTCTGTCAAGATTAACCTCCTTCTTGCTAGTTTAAAGGTTTGTTATGATGCTTATTTGTCATTGGCCAGGTTCATTTCTCTGTACCTTTTGGTTTCCTAGTTCCCTTTAGACCATTGTAATAAGAAAGTATATAGCTTTCTAACTAAGCTGAAAGTATATAGCTTTCTAACTAAGCTGGCACAAGAAGGATTCAGAAGGGAACTTCACTTGCAGATACTTTTATCTAGGAGCGTGGAGCGCCAGAAAGGTTGTTTGATGTAGTAATTGTGTGTGCTATACACGATGAATGATGGTCTCCACTAGTTTAGAGTAAGTTTTGGAAAACCTACTTGAAGTGTTTTTAACATGATTATGTATGTTTGACGCTAATCTCTTTAGGTTTAAGGTCAATTAGGGGGTTTGCATTTGAGAGGTGAATGCATTCATTTATCAACAAGCACATTCATGCACTTTCATTTATCAATATGTGATTGCGATTTCTGTTGAAAAAGCTTAGGAAAAGAAAAACAATCTGTGAGGGTTTCACTGCGAGTGAGGTGGGAGTATTGGGGGCGGCTTTATGATGATAATTCCTATTTAGGCCATTACATATTTTCTACATCGTGTCTGCGTTAGGGTTTCACATAACTGAAGTGGAAGATATGGAAGTTACCTTCTCAGATATATTTATCATTTCCATTTGAAAACTAAGACATCAAGGTTGAAAAGCTACTGGCATTTAAAGGGAGCAATATATAAGCTGATAGACTACTGATTTTAGTTAATATCAGATTTTCATTAGAGAAATTGTGTCAAATATGGAAATGTCTTCAACATTTATTAATGATGCACATCTCAATATAGCTCATGACCTTTAACTGTGAAGGTTATACAGTATTTACTTTTGTTCGCTTGTTGGGAATTGAATCAGCATATCAAATGAAAAGAAAGAGGACTTTCTCTGACCTCCTAAACCTCCATATCATCCATGTAAAAACAATAGTCAAAAAGTATTTGGATTTGTTCGAAGAGAGGATTTGATTCTGATACGAGGACAGTAA
Source organism: Erythroxylum echinodendron (assembly GCA_027575705.1). Taxonomy (NCBI): domain Eukaryota; kingdom Viridiplantae; phylum Streptophyta; class Magnoliopsida; order Malpighiales; family Erythroxylaceae; genus Erythroxylum; species Erythroxylum echinodendron. The sequence goes on along the minus strand of JANZXR010000037.1, from coordinate 85,339 downwards.
AAATGGGATGTGAATTTACAGATTGGAAGCTTGGATGTAGTGGAGGGAGAATTTTGTGTTGATCTGGAGGCTTCCCATTGATCAGTTTAAGATGCATTCTTTCTGTATTTACTGTCCTCTATATAACTGTGAAGGTTATCGTCCATTTAAAATTTTCTCTTAGTGGGAATCGAATCAGCATATCAAATGAAAAGAAAGAGGACCTTTTCTGACCTCCCAAACCTCCATCTCATCCATTTAAAAACAATAGCCAAAAAGTATTTGGATTTGTTGGAAGAGAGTGTTCGATTCTGATACAAGGACAGTAAGCATGGGACGTGAATTGACAGGTTGGAAGCTTGGATGTAGTGGAGGGGGAATATTGTGTAGATCTGGAGGCTTTCCATTGATCATTTTAAGATGCATTCTTTCTGTATTTTCTGTTTGTTAGAGGCAATCTAGTTCTTTGTCAGATTCTTTTGGATCCAGGATGATTCCTTTTCTTTTGGTAATTTATCGATCCAATTTATGATGATGGAAGTTTTGGCCTTCTGAATTGATTAGTTTTCTGTTAAACTTGCATATGCCCTGATGCCTGTTGAAACATGTTCCTAAATGTTTGTCTTTGACTTCTCTACGAATTTCTTCAGTTGGAATCTACATTATCTCTTAGGATTATAGTTGATATGCATGTATCTTCATCCCTTTTCCTGTGTTATGCTAATTAATGGTGGTGATCAAGCAGGCTAAGCTTACGTAAGTTTTCTAGATGTTAAGATATTTTACTTTAAGGAACAAAAGAAAAATGGTAATGAAAATGTGTGAATATTCTGCTGAGAATTTGCCCCTCAATACTCTTTATGTGCAGTTGGTTTTCACTAATGATTTACTCCCAGGGGCTCTGTTTTTATGTACTGGAAATAGTGGCATTGTGGATACGTGAGAAGAGTTCAAGACTTGGGTGGCTGGGGAGCTGATGAGGAAAATTTGGTCTGCAAGTTTGGTTCCGATGAAGATACTGGCTTCCAAATCCCATCTCAAGCGCAAACACTTGTGGAAGGTTCAGGAACAGCTGTGATGGCAGAGATGAAACCTGTACCAGATGTAGATTATCTACAGGTTTATATATTTCAATTTGTTTTACAAGCTATGATGTTGAATTTTTGTAGGTCGATTATTTATTTTAACAGCCAACACCCGACTGTATTTCCTTTGGATGGCATCTAAATACTCATTCAATATTGTTAAGTTTACTGCAAGTGCTAGGCATCTTTAAGGAAACTGACTTGCAGTCTCTAGGATCAGAATATTTCCAACTCCTAGTTATGATTTGTTCTCAAATTAGTATTACTGAAATTGATTGACCTTCTTTAGATGATTAAACTATGAAATCATCTATAATTTGACATTCTTCTTGATTTACAGGTTTTATGGTTGGCTATCATATACTACGTTAAATTGTATCATAAGATTTATGCAGCCTTTTGTATGATTGATTCCACTCGCAACCATATTCCTTATTTCTTTTGCGAGTCTTAGGACCTTCGTTATAATTTTTCAACAAATATCTTTGGATTATTTACAGGAGTTATTGGCCATTCAACAACAAGGGCCTAGAGCTATTGGCTTCTTTGGGACTAGGAATATGGGCTTCATGCATCAAGAACTCATTGAGATTCTTAGTTATGCTTTGGTTATAACTGTAAGATATTTGGACAGCCTTTTAACTCTACATAAGTATGTACACGGTAGTGAGTAATTCTTGACCGGAGTCTTGTCATGATGATGAGTTGCGACCTTAAAAACTTTAAAGAGTCGGATGTTTCCATTGCTTCAGAAGTTGCTGCATATCCTTTATTTGCAGAAAAACCACATTTATACGTCAGGTGCGTCTGGGACAAATGCAGCCGTCATCAGAGGTGCTTTGAGAGCGGAGAAGCCGGAGTTACTTACAGTAATCTTGCCTCAGAGTTTGAAAAAGCAGCCACCTGAGAGCCAGGAGTTGCTGGCTAAAGTAGGAACTAAAATCAATTTATTCTTTTCAGGCTGTAAAGGCCCCTTTTGGTATTAAATACTTATGGTTTTTTATCTGTAGGTGCAAAATGTGATAGAGAAACCGCACAATGACCATCTACCTTTGATTGAAGCCAGCAGGTTTGACTTCGAGCTAATATATTGATCATTTTTAAGATTTATGATTACTGTCTGATGGATGGTGGAAACGCAGGCTATGCAACATGGATATAATATCACATGTTCAGCAAGTGATATGCTTTGCCTTCCATGACAGTAAGTTGTTGATGGAAACATGTCAAGAGGCCAAAAACCTGAGGAAAATAGTCACTCTTTTTTACCTGGACTGAAGGAAGAGCAATGGTTGATGGACTCAGTCCCTGCCAAGAAAAGTACACAGTTGTTAGAATTCAGAAACAGAGAGATTTTGGTTATTCTTTAGTGTGTAAATTAGGAAAATGAATGGGATGGAGACAAATACCTTTCCTTACAGAATGTAACAAAAGATTATGGAAGTTGGAGCCAAATTCACTCCTCTCTGAAATTATGAACGCACAAAAAGCTTTTCCTATTTTCTCCCAAGTCCAAGACCAATTGCTATTGCACAACGTTTGTTTGTTGCTGGTTTAGATAATTCAAAATACCCATTCATGTTTGATATGATAATTGGGTATCTGTGGACCATTGATCAATTCCAATATTATTGACTCGTTAAGGAATTAAATTCTCTTGAATGCTTCAGTAGCCGCAGCAGTACACACCAAAGCAATATTTCAGAATACAACACTTCTCGTTTTACTTGTTAATGAAATATGTGGGGCTCACTGCAATACAGAAATTGACAAATACATTTGAAGACATTCATATGATGGCAAATGTACGAAATCTTCTTGCTAGATGTTAATGTTCAAACATCTTCTCATGCTAACATGGACCAAAGCTAAACAGTCATCTTATAACTTGATTAGCATTTACTCTATAGATTGCTATGAAAGGCAGGTTAATAACAATCTACAGAATTGCCAAATACACATAACTTACCAACTTGTGTTGTTTATACAGAGGCGTTGAGGAAACTATTAAGCATTTATTCTTTAAATGTCAGTACGTTAAAGATATTTGGCTAGAGCTTCTCAACAGATGCAAGTTAGCTATTGATACAGACAACTTAAACAATAACCAGATCTGAATGTTAAAACTACAGAAACGGCACTGCTGGCAAATGCTTTTAGATAACATTATCTTTGACAGTCACAACAGCTTAAGATCATAGAAACCTCGTAACTTTTCAAGATGAAAGCACTCGTAAGGAACAGTTTTGTAAACAATTGGTACAACAAATCAGGCTAAATATCAGTTTACAAAAGCAGAAACTTCAGCACAAACATCACTTCCTCTCCTATTGAAATGTGTAGATTCCTATTAACCGGTTGTGCCCTCAATTAATACTTTTGTATTCCTTAATCGTCACTAGTATAAGGATTAGGATAACAGAACTTGTAGGTTTTGGGAACACTTGGGATTGCCTATATTCATTTAAAGGAGAAAATTCGGTTGAACAGTGAAACGACGACGATTCACTCTTCTCCTTTGGCAACTCAGCACACTGTGAGTATTAGTGTTAGGGCGATAAGAGAGGCATGTCGGTTTGTAGTAAAACTGAAAATGGCGGCGAAGGGGAGAGCAGCTTTGCTAAGCTACCTTAGAGTGAACGTTTCACGACGCTCTTTCCCTCAAAACCCTGAAGGACCTACCCTCTTCAACGCCTTTATTCGACGTTTCTCCGATGAGCTAAGAGGCTCCTTCCTCGACAAATCTGAGGTCACTGATCGTGTCATCTACGTCGTCAAAAACTTCCAAAAGGTTGATCCTTCCAAGGTACCTCTCTTCCTTTCCCTTTTCCGCTTTCTGGGTTCGTGAATTCCTGTGAAATTGCCTATATTACATGATAATACTAGCATTGGAGAAGAAGAAGAAGAAGAAGACGGTGGAGGTTAACAGTAACCTTTTTGAGCCCTATATTATAGGTGGTTTTATGTGG
>JANZXR010000037.1:22247-80817 GCA_027575705.1 Erythroxylum echinodendron | reverse complement strand
GACCCTTTTCAAGGTTGTTTCAATGGCTGCTGAAGTAATAAGGGACTATGTTTAGGTATTGGTTCGCCATTGATTCACAAAGTGCCTAGGAAGAGATAAGGAAAGCCGTTCGTTATTTGTTTCAATCCTTACAGTCTATTTACTGGTTCCAGTTGCTATATCTGTGTTTGGCAGCTACTAGGCATATTTGTCCTGGCATCTCTGGTGTAAGTTTTAGCCTCTGACCCCATAGAAAAATTTTCGCGACAGGCCGGTGAATGTTAAAAGTTTGAACATCTCAACTCAGTTAAAAAATATTTAGGCAATGATAACATGGAAGTTCATAAGAATGAACTGCTATCATGAAAGTACGGAACTTGTATAATAACACATTAGTATCACTTAACTAGTGAAACTACCTCAGTCACGTTCTGAATTATGTTCACTGTGTTTTTATGCTTGGCTTAAAACTAGATTGATGTGAAATATATGTGTGTTGATTGCCTGATCGGAATCTCTCTCCCAACTATGCAGAAGTGGCATCAAATGTCTCATTCGTGAATAATTCATGACATTTACATTTCTGATACAGTTCATTATGGTGTGTTTTTTTTTGTAGTGACATACTTGGATCTTGCAAATATGCATCATGCTTTGTGGTTGTCTTGTTCATAATATATCTTCTTCCTTTTGCAGGTTACAACAAATGCTCATTTCCAAAGTGATCTTGGATTGGATAGTCTAGATGCTGTGGAGATTGTTATGGCCCTTGAAGAAGAATTTAAGTTTGAGATCCCAGATAATGAATCTGACAAGATCAACTCTATCAATATGGCTGTTGACTTTATAGCTTCACACCCACAGGCAAAATAGGGAAAGGAAGATAACGCAACTTTAGTTTGTTATTAGTGCCAAATTTCAATTTGGAAGAGTGTTTGAGATGCCTTTGGTCTCTCTGTTCCCGAATTCTTATTCAAGAGAATTATTTTCTTGTTAAGACTTTGTATTCTTTCCTTCCTATTGGTTATTGTAGTGGTGGATGAGCTAAACCACTGGTAAAGACTTTCGTTTTGCCTACAGTATGCATTTTCTTCAATAAAAACTTTGTCGGTCATCACCTGTTTGTGTTTGTATTGATTAGAATCTTAGATTCTTTCGGTAGAATTGCATACAAAGTTCTCATAGTTGTACGACATATATTGGACATAAGAACCTGCGATGGAAACCAGCACCGAGCTTAGAAATAGCGAGAGGAAAAGTCAAGGTTTGGATCTCTCCAAGTCTTCGAGAGGAAAAGTAGTGTCCATGGCTGCATCATCTGAGAAGTTTGATTGGCCAAAAAATGATTCCTTCAAATCTGGTTGGTCGATCTACGGAACAATGCATCACAAACTTGTTTCTTCACTCTCACAATGAATGTCCATAGACTTCCAAAAGAGGAGACTTTGAAAAGTGTTTATGAAATGACAGTCAACGCACCGTACTCTACTCTCACGTTTATTATTTCAAGCCATTGTCATTTCTATATAACTCTCAAGAAGCCGCTACTCCGAGTGGAGAAGCATTTCCTTTCCTTTATCTGCTAAAATGGCAGAGGGGCTTACCTGTATTTCAGTATTGTTGTTGTGGTTTATGTGTCTGCTTCATTTCTCAGCTTCCGAGATCATTTTCCAAGAGACCTTTGACGGTAACTGCTCTATGACTTTAACTACCTCTTAACTACAATTGGATCGTGATCTTGGAACTTGAAACTCTTTGCTGTGTTATTATAGTATATATAGTATATGATCGGTACGTGCTTCTTCCGTTCTTTAGCTTTTCATGTCTCTCTACTTACCATGCTGTTTCTTGTAACGTCTCCAACTAAAAATCCTAGCCCACTTGTTCTTTAGAAGCTACAAGAACTAACAAAGACTCCATCTTTGAGAGAGCCTCTCCTTAACTTTAGTCGTGTAAATCCTGCCATTACTGCAATATCAATCTCCTGCTGTTGATTTTCTACAGTGAAAGTGTAAAACTTGGCTTTTCTGGCAATCTTTAACTTGATCTCTGATTCAATTTCTGAAATAATGAACTCTTAGATTGACTGAAGTTGGGTTCACCTCTTCTTTTCTTAAATTTCGTGCAAGTCTTACTTTGAATTCTCCTGTATATTGGAAACAGATGAGTGGCAAAGCCGTTGGGTTAAATCTGATTGGAAGAGCAGTGAAGGAAAAGCAGGTTCGTTCAAACACACAGCTGGAAAGTGGCATGGAGATCCAGATGACAAAGGTATCATCCCCAGATTTGTTTGTTGATCATTTTCTAGGACTCCAAATCCTTCTGCTTTTTGTTGAATCTCAATTGAAAGAATCTCATTCAGTTCTGCTACGTCGCTGAAAAGAAACTCTATTTCTCCGATTATTGATACAAGAACTACTTGAGAAATTTTATATTGGAGCAGGTAGATTGTATAAAATCACCTGATAAAAACACAAATGAAAAGCAAGACTATGAATATTCAGAGGCTGGCGTTAGCTGAAAAAGAAGCAACCATTGATTCTTTATTTATATGGCAGAATCTTGATAATGAAGCTATCACATACTTCATCTTTTTTGGTTCCTTTCTGCATTTCAGTTGCAAAACAAATGTCATTATTCTAACCGTTGGAAGACTGTTTATTGAATCGGATATCATACAGGTATTCAGACAACCACCGATGCCAGACATTTTGCAATATCTGCAAAGATACCAGAGTTCAACAACAAGAATAGAACATTGGTCCTCCAGTACTCGATCAGGTTTGAGCAGGACATTGAGTGTGGTGGTGGTTACATCAAGCTTCTCTCGGGTTTTGTAAATCAAAAGAAATTCAGTGGAGACACTCCATTCAGGTCTGTCTACTTTCTTTTATGTTGCTGTAATGTGAGTATGGCTGTGTCACATGAAGTAAGCTCTTTTTGGAACCCCTGTCTGCACTTAAAGTATCTGTTTTTTATGTTTTATACCTGAGTCATTTCATTTATTGGTTCTCTTATATATTAGGACACTACTGCTGAAGTTATCGTGTATCCATCTGAACTCATATCTATCTCCCCCAACTTCCTCCCGCTCTTCTTGTTTCCCATTGTTTATCCTGTCACAAAGATTTTCTTTGACCTTAATTGCCAATTTCTGCAGTCTGATGTTTGGACCAGATATCTGTGGAACACAAAAAAAGAAGCTGCATGTTATTCTCTCTTACCAGGGTCAGCACTATCCTATTAGGAAGGATTTGGAATGTGAAACCGACAAGTTGACACATTTCTATACGTTTATCCTAAGGCCTGATGCAAGTTACACCATCCTAATCGATGGTCGTGAAAGGGATTATGGAAGCATGTATACGGATTGGGATATACTTCCGCCGAGGAAAATTAGAGATGTTAATGCCAAAAAGGTTTAGAGATTCTGTAATTAAAGCTTGATGTTCATTTGGTTTTAGATTACTAAACAATTCCACTCTTGAATGATACTTTGATGCTATACCTTTTAACTATTTCCTTCCCATTTCACAGCCTGCAGACTGGGATGACAGGGAGTACATTGAGGATCCTAATGCTGTCAAGCCCCAAGTATGCACCAAACATCTTGTGCTTGCTTTTACTTGTTTCCAATTTTGTCAACTTATGATGTGTGCTTAATTGGTATTATCCTGATAATGCAGGGTTATGATTCTATTCCGAAAGAAATTCCTGATCCAAAAGCTAAACAGGTGAGTCCATTAGTTGTAACTTAACTCCATGGGAGAACCACAACTAGGCTGATTGATCCTTTCTGTCTAGTTATGCTCTTCAAATGGAGTTAGTTTGTGGTTTCATTACCATTGGCTTTAGGAGTCATAACAAGACTAGTAAAGAAAAGCTTATGTGCATCATCATCTTTGATTAATTAGCCTGATGATTGGGATGAAGAAGAGAACGGTATTTGGACACCCCCAAAGATACCAAATCCAGCTTATAAGGGACCATGGAAGCCTAAGGTATGGTAATTGGCTATTTATAGAGTTATAATGCTAAAAGCTTCTTCACTCTCATGGAGAAAGTTCTTATAAAGCTGCAGAAAATAAAGAACCCTAATTACAAAGGGAAGTGGAAAATACCATATGTGGATAACCCAGGTATTCATTTCATACCTAGATCTGCTAATCTGTTTACAGCAACAACTTAGTATGAAAAAGAAATTCCGAGCACTTATCCATTTCCGCTCTACCTTATGTAGAGTTTGAAGATGACCCTGATCTTTATGTGCTTAAGCCAATTAAGTATGTTGGTATTGATGTATGGCAGGTAAGGAAACTGAAAAGTGCCAACTTTTCTGGTTTACAGATTCTCTAAACTCTGTCTTCCATTCAACAGATATTACAAAACAAGTTCTTATCCTTTTATGATGTGGAATGCAGGTAAAAGCTGGATCAGTTTTTGACAATATTCTGATATGTGATGATCCCGAGTATGCAAAGGAAGTGGTCCAAGAAGTTTTAGCAAATAGGGAGGCAAGTACTTGTCAAACTTTGGTTTTGTGAAAATTATACCACAAGTGGAGGCAAAGATATATTAACTAATTTGCAATCGTTTGTTGGAAGTTCAGATTGAGAAGGAGGCGTTTGAAGAAGCAGAAAAGATAAGAAGGGCTCGAGAAGAAGAGGTTGTTAGATTCATTCACTGTATTATCAACTTTTTTTTTTATCAGCTTCTGATTTTGTCAAAGTTAAAACTTTTGCCTCACATGTGCAGGAAGCTCAAAGAGCTAGAGAGGAAGGTGAAAGGAGAAGAAGAGAAAGAGGCTATGACAGACACAGGCGAGATCGTTATAGAGATAGATACAATAAGGTTTGCATCTCACAATGTCTTAATATACACGTGTTAGTAACTACAAAGGTTCTGCCAAAACTTGAACTTTGATAGATAAAAAGAGAACTTAGACCTCCTATACCATTGAACCATACATATTGGTGATTTCTTTATATAAAATCAATATAATCTCTAGTTACTGCAATGGCCTTTCACAGAAAAGGCAAAAACATTCTAAAAAATGTCTTATCTTGCAGCGTTATCGCCGAGATTACTTGGATGACGATCATGTGAGACTCAACCTCTCATTCTATAAATTTCCTCTTTAGCATCTTTAACTATATTCATCTGCTAACCAAAACCGTTTCATTTACTTGGCGTACAGGATGAACTTTAAAAGGGGTTTCAGCATGCATCTATATTCAAAGGAATGCGAGAATCAGACAATTAGATCTTATTATCAAACATACTAGTAGCTTATGTAACAACCTGTGCTCGTGTGCTCAGCAGTTGAGCAGCGTTTATGTTTCAATTATGTTATCAAGGATTACTGAACACATGACATGGCGAAAGTAGTTAATTAGAGATTTTAGGTTAATCTCTAAACCAAATCCAAGCATAAAATTTAAGATTTAATCAATAAGAGAAAAGTAGTTTCTTTAAGAAACATTTCCTGCAGAAGTTTTTATTAAAGGCAATGTTAATCCTCCCTTTTATACCTCTAAAGTTGCACATAAGAGTCTTAATTCTAGTGTGATTAACATACTTTTTTAAAGTTAACTTATTTCTTTTTCTTGTTGGACAAGAAAACCTGCCTAATTAAGAAAATTAAAATAAAATAAAACAGAAACAAATCCTAATAAGTATATGACAACTTAATCAAATCTTAACAGGTCAGAGAACAACATAATCAAATCCTTTCTGGATCAATCCTTTGAGAATACATATATATGAAATTTCCAATGCCTCCAAATCTTTCCCTTCTCAAAGGATTTACCATTATAAGCTTTAAATAAACTTACGCGACGTGAATGCTATAACAAAACTGATATGAACTTCAGTTTGAGACAGCATCATACCATATTAGGCATTTAAATGAAATAGCTTTCAGGTATTCCTGTCCACAAACGTTTGGCCAATATATGTCCACTACATGCCATGCGTTCCTATGAATTTAATCATCAATAGAACTTTACAACATACCAGCCACATTTCGGGTCGAGTCCTATGCTGTTAATGACAAAACTCAATTCTCTCTTGGTACACCTACGCAAGGACATAATTAAGAATAATCATCATCTTCTTCGCACAGCAGAACTTGGCCCACGCTGACCTACTGCCCCTGGTTGGGAACCTGATTGGCCAGCAACTTGCTCCTCAGCCATATTCATTGCTTGAGTTATAGCATTCATCACTATGAGTCCAAGGGGGATCAAGTACATCCACTGCAACAAAGCCATTGACCATCAATATATAGATATAGACACACATGATGCCAGATTTATACATGCATGTCCGTCAGTGCATTTAAGTAAATGGTGTTATTCCTCAGGATTAAGATATTCATAATATTTTCAAAGTGAAATTGCAGCATATATATCCAATACTTTCTGAAGTAAGTTTTGAGAAGTAGCATGTATCCATAAATACATGCAGTTTGTAGAGAACAATTAACTAGTTGCACACTCACATATTTAGCCCAGAATGATCTTTCTGGTGGTTGTACACCTTCAACTTCCCCATTTTCTGCAGCAAGGCTACTCTCGGCAAACAGTGGAGTTCTGCAAGTAGATAGGTAGTCATTATGAACAAAGATCTCAGGAATAGCACAAATATGTTAAATGGCAAAAGCAAAAGGAAAGGCCGTTAATTGATGCAAGACATTGACTATGGTCTTATTTAAAGGTCTATTGTTTCTTGGCATTAAAAGTCTCCCTTCAGCAGAAGCAAAAACTCTATTCTCTAGTCATGAACAAATGGTTATACAGAAATGGAACATTTGACCATAAACACACCTAAGAGATGCCATTGCATAGTATTCCAAAGTAAGGAAGAGAGTGTGGGTAGAGAATTGGCAACATGTAGAGCAAAACATAAGTGACAAAATACATTATCTTACCTTGCTGCTTGTTCCCCAGTCTTTAGAACTGCATGCGAGTTGAATGACCATTTGGTAGGCTAAATCAAGAGAAAGAAACAAACATATGAGAGCTACCCTACGAAAGGGATATAAACTTAATATGTTCCTCATAAAGACCTACTGTAATCAGAAACTTGAAATTTCTGTCATCACAAATGGATAGAAACCCCATGATTCAAGTACTAAGTAAGATGAAACCATATGAGAATATCAAAAACCAAGACAAAAGGTTAGCTTACAATTTTCATTTGTCGAGGATAAGGGCAAGCCCCAGGGGCACCATAGTTGACAGCCAATACATTAGCACCATCCTGAAAAGAAAATGAAAGCACAAAGACAATCGGAGAATAAACAAAGCCAGAAGACTATGGCTATAAAAGTGTCCAAATGTCAATTAAGGACCAATTGCAATCCCATGTTTCCATCTAGCCATTTCAAAATTTTGGAAATCTTAATTTGAAGGTGGGCCATATCCTACAGGAACACCACAGTACAAGGTCGGAACCAATAAGTTGATTTAATAAGACCTCTAAACTGACGAATGGAAAACCTCACCACTGGCACTACCACTACCGCTGCCAGCAATGACAACAAAGATCATGGAAAAGATGCTATACCATCTGAATATTTTATTTCCTTGACATGCTAACCCAGTGACCATAAAAATGTTAAAATGAAGAGGTTAATTACATTGAACTCTTCACCTGACGTTGGTGAAATCACAAAACTGAACCCTAGAAACACAAAAGCCTCAGCACATGTTGTGAATAAACTTAACAATTAAACTTCAAGGTAAAATAGTCATAGATAACCTACCGTTAAACTGACCTAAAAATTGCAAGAGAACTGCCATAATTGAAAGACAAAGCAGAAAAGCATTAGTGACTTAAGTGAAATATTACCATGTTTATCACAAAAAGTTCATCCAAATTCCCGCGTGGAAGACATCTCTGTTGTAGAAGGAAAAGGAAGTAAGTGCCATATGTATTCATGGTCAATTAAAATGGGACAAGTTGCATATCAGGAGAAGTTATATATTAGAAAACGTGATACATAAGCATGTATAGATGTAGCATTGCTTTGATTACATAAGCCAACTCAGAAACCCTCTTGATTTCCTTGGCAGTAGTCTTCAAATTTAAAATCTATAGAACCGTTGCTGGATGTCTCCATAAAGTAAGCCTTCAGAGTTCAGACCATAATGACATGGGAAAGAAGGGCAAAAATAAATTGGTACATATTATCCATTAATCTGCCTACCTTATAAGCACAAGCAGTGATAAAATCAACACAAGAAGGGCATGTTTACGAAAAAGCTTACAGCTTTGACAGACGAGACAACATAATCCTTCCCAGGAGCGCTCAAAACATTGGATGGCAATCTTATTCTATAGAAGTCATCATCATTCAGGAGCTTCTGCAAAAAGTTAAACAGTCCAGATCTTAGAGGAATGGTTACAAGAAGAGTCCCAAAGGAAAACAAAGAACAGTATAAACTAGGGGAAAGGGATGGAAAGGAGCGACTTACTTCAAAATTCTGCTTGTCTAGATCGGTAAAAGCACTTCTTGAAAATCGCAGCTTTGTGAGTGTCTATAGGAAGCAGAGTTCAGTTAGATATCAGTTCCAGAATCAATGGACGAAATAGCGAGAAAATTTAACCTTGATTTGTTGGTTTTAATAAAAAAATAAAGGAACTTTTTAAGAAGCTAAAGATAAGAACCTGGCCACCGTGATGCAAAGTCTTGAGGCGAGCAGAGAAAATACCGGCAGGAACAAAATCAGAGTCACCAAAGGCATGGTCTAGAGAAAATTGGATCTTTGAATCCGAGTCCGAGTGATCCGACGAATACTTAGTCCTTGGAGTCGGAGGCGGAGGAGACGAAGCTTGGTATTGTGAGTGAGTGAGTTTAACGCCTCCCTCAAGTCCAAACTCCTCGTCGTCAACAAGTTCATCGGAATGGAAACCGTACACAAAAAATGACGAACTTAACAACACAAACACAAACACCAATAACCTCTCCTTCTTCATCATCACCATCACATAGAGCAAGAATTGATATCACCAATACACCACCAGACGGTTCCGTCGTCGCCTCTGACTTTTATATTGGGTGTGTTAAAATTGGGCTCAGGGAAACAGTTGGGCTCAAGGAAACAACTGGGCTTATCCAAGTGAAGATACGAGGGTATGTATGTAACACGCATACAAATGCAGTCGACTCGGGTGTCTTTCTCGTCTCTCGTCTCTCATCTCATCACCGAAACAGACAAACCCTACAATCGAAGTGATACAGACACAGGCGTATAGGAGTGTGTGGGTTCTTGAGAGAGAAAGAGAAAGATGGATGCTATGCGGAAACAACTGGATGTTCTGATGGGAGCGAATCGGAACGGCGACGTCCGCGAGGTCAATCGGAAGTATTACGATCGCGACGTGTGTCGCATGTACTTGGTCGGCCTTTGCCCTCACGACCTCTTCCAATTAACAGTACGATGCCTAACCCTTATTTCTTTTCTTATCGATTCCATTCAGTGTGATAATCACTTCTTCTTTTTTGCAGAAAATGGATATGGGACCTTGCCCTAAAGTTCATTCCTTGCACCTCAGAAAAGAGTATGCTTTTCGCTAGCTTTCTGTTCTTTTTCGAACTGATTAGCTCTCGTCGAGTTTTGTTTTAATCTAATTGTATCTTAGATACGAAGAAGCAAGGGCAAAGGGTACTGATAACTATGATAGAGAGTTGGAGGATGTTATTGATAGGCTTATTGTTGAGTGTGATAAGAAGATCGCTAGAGCTCTTAAGCGTCTTGAGAATGAGGAGGATGCTAAGGCTGCCATTGCCATTTCTGTATCTGAGGTCACTCAGGTCATTACTTGTCTCAATTTCTTTTCTACTTCTTCCTGCTGCTTATTCCTGGATACCCATTTCTTACTCGGGCTTGTAATTGTAGACTCCTGAGGTGATTGAACTTTCAAAGCTGATCAAACAAAAGTTGAAAGATGTTGATAAACACGGTAAGTTTCCAACTGACTAGCACTTGTTTGCTCTGTTTTACATGGGAATTTGTACTTGTACAAACCTTGTTGTCTTTGCAGATTATACAGGTTCAACATTAGATGATGTTAATACTTTTTTCTTTTTTCCACTTTTATGTTGTCATCCTTTCTGCTTCCTTTTTTGAAGATATACAGATAAATGTAGATGTGCTTGGTTGGAGTCTCTTTAATTTGCTTTTGTTTCTTATTTTACACTTTGTGGTCAAGTTGGAAATAAATGCCTGCATTGTTTTATATTTTTTATAATATGTCTATGGCAGATCTTGAGGGTAAGACTGATTTTAAGATCCAAGCTCTTGAAGAAGTTGAAAAGCTTAGAACTGAGAGAGCAGAAAAGCAGGTATGGCATACCTATTTATATAACATGCAAGTGCTGATTTTGTTCGAAATTTCCTTATCCTTGACATAGAGTATGGTTTTTAAGGCTGTGTAACATATGCTTAACCAAGCTTGTGACAATTGTGGCAGTCTGCACTTCTTTTGGAGGCCTTCAACAAAGATAGAGCATCCTTACCTCAACCCCTTCCAACCGCACCAGGAGTGGCACCTGTGCCTGCTCTTGATGCACGTACCCAGGAAATGATAAATGAGAAGCTGAAGAAAGCAGAGGAACTGGGTAAGAAGCTCGCATGCAAACATTATACTTGCATAGTTAGCCTATGGTATTCAACTCTACATCTTCCTTATTTTCAATCTCGGATCATAAAATCTGTAAATTTATGAGTTATAATTTCCTGTTGCTATTCCTTGTCCATTGATTTCTTTATTGTCCTCGCAACACAAAAGTATCATATTTTCACATTTTCTTTCCTATGTTCCTATTTGGTAGGATGATGTGGATTTTTCTGATGAACTTCTGTGAATTAAATTTTTTTATCTGATAACATGATCGATCATGGACATGTTTTGTACATCATTGCACAGTGTTCCATGTGCTAACAATAGAGTAGGCAGTAGACTGTTCTTAGTCTCATTCTTTTGTATGCACCACCTACTTACACTTTTGTGACACACTTTGTGCCCCTTTGTGTTGCTCTCATTATTAATTTCATTGTTTAGGTGAGCAAGGAATGGTAGATGAGGCTCAAAAAGCATTAGAAGAAGCTGAAGCACTTAAGAAGGTTTGAATATCTTGGTTCTGGTTGGTTTAGCAGTTGTGCTTTGTTTTTAATATTACACAGTTTCCTTTTCGTCCTTCCTTTTCTTGATATGACTTTGGCTTATTTTTCTTATCATATCTGACTGTCCACCTGTTCTTTCTAGCTACCTGCCAGACAAGAGCCTCCCGCTGATTCCTCCAAGTATACTGCTGCTGATGTGCGCATTGTGAGTGTTCTCCTACGAGTCATGGTGGTTTTGTCTTTCCTTGGTTAGAGGGATGGATGCATTGAAACCAAAACTAAGATTAGATTATAACCTACCAAATGCATGCACTATCTTGTAACAACTTGTGGCATGTTGTGCCTGCAGAGTGGAGAATAAACATTTTTCCATAGAATTCTAGGCTGAATTCTTACCTTAGTACTTAATTAATAACTTAAATGAGATATTTATCTGTTAACTTCTAATAGACGGATGCACAGAATCTCAGACCACGAATATCTTTTTACTTGGTGTCAGTGGAAGTTTTGGATGCCAACTTTTCAGTTATGTACCCAATATTTTCTGTCTTTAATAATTATATCTTCCTAATTTTATCTATCTTTTGTATTTCAGACAGATCAAAAGTTACGTGTTTGTGACATCTGCGGAGCATTTTTGAGTGTATACGACAGGTAGAATTTTGATCTCTTCATCTATTGTTTTATTCCTCTTCAAGATTTTCAGTGGGAATAAAGTGGTATTAGGGTTTCAAGTGGTTCTGCATTTGACCCGACTATTATACCTTGTTACCAGCAGGCTTTTGGGCCCAGTTTTACGAGGATAACTTTTGCAGCTAAAGAATGTGCGTTTTATTTTGTTTTATGTACTGTAGATTGTAATATAGTTAGATAGCTATGGTCATTATCCTGTTTTTGCATTCTTTTTGCTGGGATTTGGTAAAAATTTTGATAATTTGCTTTTCAGTGATCGGCGTTTAGCAGATCATTTTGGTGGGAAGCTTCACTTAGGATACATGCAAATTCGGGAGAAACTGGCAGAACTTCAGGTATGATAGTGGTTTGTGATGCTTGTTTTTCTTTGCTTAATTTTTTCTGTGGAAAGTCATAAAATGAATAGAAATGTGTTCAGGGTAGAGTGAATACCAAATTCATGCAAACTCCACTTTGTTTTTTTAATGCCAAGGACGATAGAAGTTCGAAAGTCTCAAATAGTGTCTAAAACTCAAGAAAATATGTGGGCATTAATGACAGAAATGTAATTATTTTATGTCATATTATCAAGATGTCTTTAAGTTGGTATTCTCAATATGTTGGTTCAGGTGCTGGTATAATGTCACATTCATGATTCATCTATAAAGATTCTCAGTTAGTATTCGAGCTGTGAGTTTTTCTTACCTTGGAGTAGAAGCATACTTACTCATTCTTTTGATAATCTGTGAATAACTTAAAAAGTCTTTGTAGAGCATACCATAAGCATTATGGCCTTAAATAAGGTATCTTGTCCAGTATGATATCTTGTCAAAATTATATGTACTCATACATATAGTGTATTAAGTTGTCTTAAAAGAGTCTGCTGAGATTGTTATTGCAACTGGATTACAGCATGTTTGATTTTGAAAATTATAATGATGGTTTGTCATTGCCGTGATCTAGCTGTTGGGATTTTCATCTGTCAACAATGTCTAAGTTGAAAAATTGGGGTTCGAGATATCGAAAAATATTGTCAATCAAATTTAGGAGAAGATTGCGAACTTATAATAGATTAGTCCTGCTTTATTACATCTGAGATTTTTTTTTTTTCTGAGCTCTTGGCTTCCTGTATTCATAAGCAACCTTGATGGCTGTATTTTATGGTAAGGGAAAGGTAGTTGGTCAAGTCTGTGATTCTAAGATGTCTTGGAATTGTTTTATGGTGACTGAATGCAGAGAATTCAATGGCATAGTTTTGTGCTCTTCAAGATGGACCCCTATCAATTTGTTGGTTTATGGTTTTCTAAGGATGCCTACACAAGAATGCCAAAATATTTTTATGACCTTTTTGTTAGCATTAGTCAACTGGAACTTTACTTTGTACCATTTAAAGCATGATTTTTCAGTAGTTATTTCTGACAATTTGTCAGGAAGAGAGAAACAGGCTTCGAAAAGGTGACCGTCATGATGATCGAAGGTATTATTGTTTGTGTATGCATGCCTTAAATCTTTCATTTTATGTCTTCTTCAATGTGTGTCACTAAGTTAGTGTCTTCCAGATCAAAAGAGCGAAGTAGAGATCGTGAAAGAGAATCCAGTAGAGATCGCTCTCGTGGAGGGAGCCGTGATCGAGGAAGGGATTATGACCATCGGAGCAGAGATCGTGACAGGTACTATGATCGAGATCGAGGATATGATAGAGAACGTATAAGAGATTCAGATCACTCCCGTAGTTATGATTCCAGAAGTCGTAACAGATCTCGCTCTCGGTCCAGGGAGCGTTCAAGGGATTATGATCGCCACAGGTAGCTCATCCATATATCCATTCCGTTGACAAGTTCTTATACTTGTTATTTGTAATAGTTATGATTCTGTTTTACCTTCCATATAATGGTGATGTATAGCAGTATAGTGATTCTTGATGGCACTTTAATTTGTACTGTTCTGGTGTTTAAATAATTCGATTCAACTATTTGCAGTGAATTCTATACAAAGATCATCTCAATTGAAGTATTGGAGTTTTCATTGTTTTACCATTTGAAAGAAGTCATTAGGATTTAGAACACTTCTTTCCTGTTTTATACCCAATCAAAAATAATCTTGAGACTTGAATAATCTGCACTTTGGAGGTCAATAACTTCTTATATACATGAATTATGTTTGTAAGATTTCCCTTGCCACATTTCCTTATTCCTTTTGCCAACTTTATGAGATACCGGAATAGTTTGATCTTGACAAGTATGCCAATGTTTTCTATGTTTTGCAGGCGCTATGATCGTTACTAGAGTTGTTGCTGTTAAGCTGTCGAGTTTGAGAAACTGTAGGCCCTGCTAATATCTATGAACTTTAGGGTGGGGAAGCTTGGCCCTTCATGTTACTCTGTTTTTTATTTCAGATGACTGGAAGTATCCACTAATATTGTAGGTCTGCATCTGCTTGATAGATTTAGGAGTTTGATGTTTTGAGAGGTATGGTCTTAGTATGTTTACATTTTAGCCCTTGCTTGTGACGGAGTCGGTGAAATCATTCGAGTAGGTTTGCGTAATTTGCCCAGATTGATCAGATAGTTTCCAACTTAATGATTTTCGGCTCTATTTGTACCTGAAATATTCACCTAGTTCAAATTTGTCACGATTGATCGTTAAATTCTGAATTAAATTGCTATTACGGGTTGTCAGAAGCCTCTTTGCTATACGTTTATGTTAGTTAAGCTATAACTAATCCATATTAAGAGTGCCAAAATTAGAAAATTAAATTAAATTTGACACTTAATTAAGAAAGACGGATTCCTGCCAAGCTATGTTGAAGCCAATCAAAGCCCTGCATGATAGGTCAGACCGTTTCCGGCGCACGACAGGCGACTGTGGACGGCCTTGATATCCTGACCTCTACTCTTTACATTACGGCTAAGGTTCCGAAGGCTATAAACAGGTTCCGTGCAATTTAAACTTGAGCACTAAGTGCCCTGGAATCCTACAACTTGGAAAGCGATGAGTTATGGCCTGTAACAGTCCCTTGCTTGGCGTTTCAGAAGCCCGAGTTCCGTTGCACAGGAGCTTATGTATTGTTCACTTGCACGCCATTCATTATACATTGGATTTGTTCATTATGCAAAAAGGACACAGAAAAGGTAATCTAATATCACTACACTATAAACAAAGTGGAATGTGAGGGGTAAAGACAACCTTTAACAAGATGCTTCAAGACATCATTCCATTTGTAGTGCAACTCATCATAAGTAATAGACACACATTAATTACTAGCTTCTGCAATATACAAACTCCAAACCAGTTCCTCCCATTTACAAGAACACGAAAATCCGACACTCCATCTGAAAGGAACTCAAAACGAACATACATTCGATGTAAACTGATGGCAAGCTTGAGTTGACCAAACCAAACATTATAGGAACCCAGTAGTTCCCTTCCCATTTAATCTATATCAACGTTTATTACTTCCTGTTTCTTGTACCGTAATGGTAAACTTCTTAGTGCAGACACGGAAATCAGGCACTCCGAAGAAGAGGAATAACATCTACTGATTCAATTCTTCAACCTCGTATTCCAGCAAAAAGTAAAATTATACAACAAAGGCTGATTGACATTCTTAATATATCTGCATCTGCATTCTATGAAACTGCCCTCACGGCATCTCCTTGATGATCTTCAAATGCAAGCTTATCAGATTGTTTCTGACAAAACAGAAAAACAAAAAAAAAACAAAAAAGCTATGTTACAGCAAGTGACAAGGGATCATCTATCCCAGCAGAGTCCTCCTAAAAGATCTTCAGAAGATCATAATATAAGTGCATAAAAGCTACAGAGAACTAGGTTCATAATCTCAGAAAACAAACTTCGGCATTATCGAACTACAAGATGGTGTGAGAAGATTATGAATTGATAGGTGGAAAAAACCAGAATCGTCTAAGCTAAACTCAACTAATGTATAATCCTAACACAAGAAGGGCCATTGATGATTCTCAGGATTTCAACAGGTCAAAACACATAAGATACCAAGCCAGTGACTGCAAAAAAAATTCATAGCAAACACACATATAAAATCTTCTGAAACTGCAAGGAATCAATTTTCCTTGCAAGAATTAAGAAATCAGAAGTTGATTATGCTCTGGAAACTGAAACAAAAGGACATTCTTTTTCAACACTGTAAAAAGCTGCTTATGTCAAAAAATCAGTCCCGAAAACTAAACAGGCATTACCAAATCAATTAAAGACAATAACTTGCAAACAATTTTCATGAAATTCAAGCCAAACAGGATCAAACCCCCAGTGAAATTGACGATTTCCCATCTACTCACAGAAACACAAAATCTACCAGAACAAATAAAAGCTATGCGAAACAAGCCGAGAAACAGAGCGGGAAAAGGGAAAAGAACACAAACCCTAAACATTTCAAGTCCTTGTAAATTGAGGAGCTCAACACCAAGATCAGCAGCGTTACATTCAATAGGGTTCTCAAACAAAGACGAAGAGAATTGCTTATCAGCAACCCCAACATCAAAGTAAATAACTCCAGAGCTAGGAACATCGACTCGTATACCCTTGACGGGCAACCAAATAAACAGCTCCTGTTGCGACATACCCGATAAATTTCCGATCTTGCCCAACGATAAGTGCCCAGAAACGTTGAAGTCGTAATGGAGCAAGTTCTCGAACTTGGCGTTGCAGGGCCGAGTAAGGTTAATGTGGAATTCGCCTGTTGAAGGGTCTAGTGAGTAGTCGGTCACGCCCTTCGGGAGGAGGCCAATCGGGAGACCGTTGCGTTGCAGGTGGTCGTAGATGGACGGTTCAGATTGGGCAAGAAAGAGAAGGAAACTCAAGGAAAGTGAGAAAAAATAAATCCAGGGACCCATCACCGAATCAGTCAGATCTTGTGATCAGAGAGAGATGGAGAGAAAGGTTTTGGGTTCTTTAACGTTTCGATTGTGTTAAGGATGAAGGATCCTAAATACGGGATTTTATATGTGTCACAAGTTGTCCTAATTAAGTAACGAACTGGTTCATTAGGGTTAGTTTCGTTAAAAAATCCCGACTTCTTGGAACTAAAAGTCCAACTACTAACCACCACAGAACATCGACTCCCTGTTCTTCCGCAGGTATTGGAGCCATTCTTGAAGCTGTTTAGATCATTATCCAACTCAGACAAGGACTTGCAAGCGAATAGAGTACGACTTAAGACTAGAATTATGGGTTGTTAAAAGATTCAATCTTTTTCAAGTTTTCAAACCATTTTCTGTTTTCTCTGCCCGTCTTCATATCTGATCAGACTAAGAACAAAGGGTTGGCCTTATCTTAAATGATTGAATGTTTATTCAGTTCAGACATTGATGTCAATAATCACACACATCAAGACTCGAGTAATTATGAATGTGTCAGAAGTTGTCCTAATTAAGGTAAGGAACTGATTCTTTAGGGGATTGGTTTAGTTCCATTAAAATAATCCCGACTTCTTGGAACCAAAGGGTAACTCCGATCTACTACAGAACATCAACTTCAAGGGTAACTCCTATCTACTACAGAACATCAACTTCCTGTTCTTCTGCAAGTACTGGAGCCGCTTTTGAAGCTGTTTAGATCATTATCCAACTCAGGCAAGGACTTTGCAAGCGAATAGATTAACAGCGATAGACTAGAATTATGGGCTGTTAAAAGATAAAATCATTTTTAAGGTTTTCAAACAATTTTCTGTTTTCTCTGCTTGGTTTCATATCCAATCAGACTAAGAACAAAGAATTGGTCTTGCCTTCAAAGAATGAATCTTTATTCAGTCCAGACATTGATACCAACAATCACACACGTCACGTTACATAAAGCTACAGGTTTTCCTAACTGAACTTTCCAAAAACAGTCCCCTTGGAGGTCAAGCCATGAAGGTTCAACCACAAACAAAAAGTAAATCCAAATCACTAAAAAGAAACTGAAAAGCTAAACTGTGCTTTTATCAAAAGGACTAATTGGCTGGTCATCTTCTACAAGGGAAGGATCTGAACTACAGATCCTGATTGATCAGCCCAACTTTGAATTTGACTACAACGAGAAGCCCATAGAATCATAACCCAAATGTTGGATGGGACTAAACTTCTCCTCCCTCCGGCCGCCATTCCAGAATCTTAAGAAATCAAACTCGAGAAGATAGTGCGACGGCGCCGGTAATACAAACTTCAAGTCTCCTTTTTACGCGTTCCAAACCCAAATGCACGACCACGCCACCAGTTAATCATCTTCAAACTTCATCATTCAATACATTTTCATGCAACAAGTATATGATTAAACGTGCAGGAATATCCAAGTTTTCTGATTGAAAGCCAGCTTCTGCAAAGGATTAGTTACAGGGTAAATGATGTTTTAATCTCATCTAAAGCAGATCCCAAGTTGACTACAGATATAGATATTTATAAATATGAAACTCCATCTTGTTTGATTAATGTCCTACGTAGGTGTCTGTCTGTGAATTTTTGTATTCATCGATCGTCCTCTTCTTTTGGTATGGTATTCCAAATTACATGATTTTCAATCCATCTTGTCGTAATCTACGGTTCTCCATATTGTCTACTTACGTATTTTGTAACTAGAATGCACCAGCTACTGCTAAACCATTTGCTTTCTTTATCATACATATTCCTCGTCCACCCACACAAGACCATACATACATACACCTTCCTATCGGATCAAGGTTCGCTGTCTGAACAAAACCAACTGATATGTCTGAAGCAACAACAACAAAACACAGTTTCTTAAATATTATATACTCTAAACCAGTTTCTTCAAGACATTACAGGGGATGAATCATATGATGATGGCTACAGGGAGGGTTTCGAAAGGTGATAGGCACTTCCCTTTGTATTTCATGTTCATCACAAGTTTACTGACTAGCTTAGACTAGCTCAAACTAATGGAACTTGGGGTGAATGACTCTAAACAGCATATGGTCATGTGTGTGTTTATCTATGTGTAATAATTTTTTTTTTATAAAGAGTTTGGTTGGCATGTGTTTATCTATATAAGAAAAAATTGTGACCTTTCAATCTCCAAGTCTTCTCCTTCTTATTTAGCAAAGCTGCAGTGGGATGAAGTAAGTTGCAGGACTGTACTTGATACAATTTTAGTTTTTTTACATCTATAGTCACTTGAAACTTGGCAAATATGTACATATTGAATACTAATGCTCATTAAAACTTTAGGTAAGAGCTACAATACAGCAGATTGAAAGTATGATCAACCATTGCTTGACAATACATCAAAAACTGGAAGCTTCGCTAAGTGATGTTTCTAGAACAGGAGATGTTCAAGCTTTTAAAACAACTCGTAAGACTACATACAATTTGCTAAAAGAGCACTCAAAGGAGCTGAAGCCATTGATCTTATTCTTGCATTCTTCTCCTCAAGTTTTGCAGATTGTCCTGCATATGCAAATATCATTTTTTCAGAATAATATTCTGTTCGCACAGGTGGGGGAATTACTGGAGAAGGAGAGAGAGCTGCAAGTGAGGCTAATGGCCAAAGACGCAACTGTAGTATATATATAGACACACATAGTCATTAAACTTTTTTCCTACAATCGAAAGTTTTTCCAATGTGTATACATATATGAAAACCAAAATTTTTCCTATAAATTTTCACACATGGCCAATAGAATTTGTTCCAATATATATACACATAAACAGCCACCAAAATCTTTTCAAATACATACACACATCCTCCAAACTCTTTTCCAATATATATATATTTATATATACATGGACACCAAACTTTTTTCCAACATAGATTTACACATATGACCACCAAAAACTTTTAATATGTATATATACAGATGATTATCAAACTTTTTTTTAACTATATAAATACACTCATCACCACCAAACTTTTTCCTGCATATATACACACATGTGGCCACCAAACTTTTTCTTTACATATACAAACACATAGTAACAAACTTTTTTTCGTATGGATATATGCACACATGGTCACCTAACTTTTTCCCCCATATATACACGTACATAGCTGCCAAAAATTTTTCCTAAATATATACATACATGGACATCACTACAAGAAAATTACAAATTACAGATGGAAAATTACCGACAGAAATTGATTTTCCATCGATAAATTTGTCTAAAAAATGGTTTTTTGTCATAGACAAAATATCTATTCGTAAAGGTGGAGGGAAATTATCCCCAAGATTTTTTCGACAAAATATACAACAAAATAGTAAAGTTCGTCGTAAAAATAGGCGGCAATAGTTTACGGGAAAATTAAGCATCGGTAAATTACCGACGGAAGCAATTTCTGTCGATATTTTTTGTTTTTTATTCAAATGAAAACGACAACCAAACGACGACATTTTAGTTTCGCTTAAACCTACCCAAAAACCCCCTTCCTCCCCTGCGTCATTTTTTCTTTATCACCGCTGGTCTTCTCTCTAGAAATCATTGTCCATCGTCCATTATCCATCGTCTTCAAGTCGAGGTTAGTCATCCATGGTGCTTTGCTCTCGGGTTTATTTTGTCTACGAAAAATTTCGTTGTTAAATGCTTATATTAACATCGGTGTTGTTTTGATGGAATGTGGGTATTCTGTGTTTTTTGAATGTGGTTCATTCATTTGTTGTTTGAACGTGTTTGTGTTGGTGAATAATAGAAAAATGCAGTGGTTTTATTTTTAGTTAGAGATGAATTCAATTTACCTATGAATTGTTTGATGAAATGACTCTTAGGGATATTTGTGAGACTTGGTTAATGCCCAAAGTAGTTCCATAAGACTTGAAATGGAAAATGAAATGCCTATAGGTAGTTCTTAGGGATTAAAACTAAACTAAAATGAAACGGAATATTTAGAATGAATGTTAGGACTTTAAAATGGGATCATAATTACTCTTAATTTTTTGGTTTATGAAAGCAGATTATAATCACTACTTAAGTTCTATCTAAAATTTAGGAATTTTTTATATCATTTTAAGACCACATCTTTTCCTATTTTATCCTTGTGAATCTTCTTCCAATGTTGCTCATCATCATATTAATTCAATAACACCCCTCTTATACCATCCCTTCATGTAGCATTCTAGAAGTTAAGTGTTTCCAAATCCCTTAGATAAATATATCAAGTCTAATCCTAATAACAATGTATGACACATCCTTTGTCAGAGATCTATAATGTTCTCCCCTTTAAAGTCCTTAAGGTTGAAATTTCTAAGAGTGAGACTAGCCTAATCTAAAGTCCTTTAAATATTTTGAACAAAACATGAACTCCCCTTTACCTCTCCCTCAAAAGTTTATAATACTAAATAAGGTACTAAACATATGAATATCATAGTATAATTGGATCATTGTAATAGAACCTTCTAAAACTATATTCATAACCTCTATAAGGCTTAAGTCTCTAAGCAAAAAGGAAATAAAGATCTAATCAAGAACATAAGGAGCATTTAGTTCAAAGGTTTTAAATTGCAACTTTAATCATCATAACAATAAATTGCTCAAGGAGGCATATGAGATTTAGAAATTGTGAATCAAATTAAGTCCTAGTTTAACTTTGTTAATCGATGAAATCACTCAAAAGATTGCAACTTCTAAAAGGCATAATGAGGAGCCAGTTGGCTTTATAAGGCCATCCGCACTAGGTGTCTTATATTGTTATCCGTGAAAAATTTAACTTGAAAACCAAGAGGTCTTTATAAAAGGAAGAAACTTTTTATGGTTTCTAGTTTTTCCACTTTAACAATACTTTCTTTTCTTTCCTATAGAAATCACCTTTAGCATGTTCGTTATGAGGTCTTCAGGGTAATGAAGATAGATTTTGATTTCATTTAGAACTTTAGGAAGTTTTGTGAATGATGACAAAGAAGCCTATATGAATGTAGAAGTGTTACATGCTCTTTTGGTGTATCTTTACATGAAAATTTTGCATATTTTTACCATAGGAACCATGTCTTCTAGGTTTAGATTTAATTACTTTTCTCTCTTAATCTTTAATAATTTCTTAAATTTCTTTGTGATTATATTTATATCATCTTCATCACTCTCACTTACATAGGTCTTATATCTAATTTTCCTCCTCCTTAGAGACTTTAAAAAACACCTCTTTTTGTTAAAGTAAGCTCTTTTTCATGTAATTCATTCATCTACATCTCCTAGGTTGGTGATTAGATTAGCTTTTCCAATGATATGGTCCTTTATTTTTATATCTTTGTTTATTTTATTTCTTGCAAGCCGTGTTCTATGTTAAAAAGCGTTGATAATTGTCCAACCTCATTTGTCTTCTTTGTAGTTTGTGATTGTCTGTCTATCGAGGTCAATCATTTAACTAAGTAATGCCTACAATGTGATCAATTTTGTGTTGTTCTTTGCAATTTTACCTATAACAATGATTGATGAGATTTTAGGTTGGGACTTAATAGTCCAAGCATTTATGTTTGGGCATTGTTTAAATTGAAACACAAAGACTTGAACTTGTAGGAGATTAATTGAAACTTAGTATTTACATAAGAAATTCACGTAATTGATACGATAATTCTTTGCATAATAAACCCCTAAGATGATATATAGGATAAAAACTCGTGATGTAGCTCCCATTAGGTTTATCGGTAAAAAATTTCACGAGCGTAGGAGTCACAGCGAGAACTTGCTTTCTCGATTCATATGATATAATAATGGCATCTATCATAGTGCCTGTTTATAATCAAACTTTGGAAATCAACTTGTAGCTGATTAATGCAAACATGATTATCTTGGTTTTGTGTATTGTTGTTTTGAACATTGTTAGAATTATTGATGGCTAGATGTATGAATTACATAAGTATTTACTACATGTCAAATGAGTTTGTATAATTATGGATGATTTGACGTATAATAAATCCTAGGATGGTATATAGGTTAGAAACCTATGATGCAGCTCCATGAGGCTTATCGATGAAAAATTCTACAAGCTTAGAAGTCACAGTGAGAACTTGCTTTCTCGATTCATATGGAATAACTATGTCACGTATTATAGTGCTTGTTCAAAATCAAACTTTGGAAATCAACTTGTAGGTGATTAATTCAAACATAGTTATCTTGGTTTTGTATTAATTGTTTGGAATATTGTTAGAATGATTGATGGCTAGATGTATGAAATACATAAGTATTTACTGCATGTCGAATGAGTTTGTATAATTTTGGATGATTTGAGGCATAATAAATCCTTAGGATGGTATATAGGCTAGAAACTTGTGATGTAGCTCCCATGAGACTTATCGGTGAGAAATTTCATGAGCCTAAGAGTCATAAGAGGAACTTGTTTTGTCGATTCATACGGTGTAACAATTCCACGTACCATAATGCTTGTTTAAAATCAAACTTTGGAAATCAACTTGTAGGTGATTAATTCAAACATAGTTATCTGGTTTTGTATGTTGTTGTTTGAAATATTGTTAGAATAATTGAGGGCTAGATGTATAACTTATATAAGTATTTAATGCATGTCGCATGAGTTTGTATAATTATGGATGATTTGAGGCATAACAAACCCCTAGGATGATATATAGGCTGAAAATTCGTGATGTAGTTCCCATGAGGCTTATTGGTGAAAAATTTCATGAGCTTAGGACTCATATTAAAAAGTCCCTTTCTCGATTCACAGGTGCAAACAATGTCACGTACTATAGTGCTTGGTTGACATGTTGTTTTATTTGACTGATACTCACATATATTGAGTTTTCTAATTGTGAACTCATATGGTGGGATAGGTGGGTTTTAATTTGAAGGAGAAATGGTCAAAGATCTGTAAATACTTAGGAGATGTTCTGTAAAGTAAAGATTAAATATTCTGTAAACTTAGGGTAAATGAAGGATATTAACTATGAAATCACTTTTTTAAATATCTGTTTTGCATAAATGAGTAATGTTGATAGATCTTAAATGTATAAATGATTAACACTTAATGGTTTCATTAATCCTGAGTTTGTTGAGGGAGTTAAAGTTTTTGTTCACTGTGCATGTTCTCAACCTGCATATATGGATGGTCTAAAGATTATATGCTTATGTAAAAAGTGCAAACATATTCGTTTTCTTCCTATTGATGAAGTAAATCTCCATTTGTTAAGAAAAATGTTTGTTCCAAATTATTTTGAGAGGACATGATATGGGGTGCCAATAATTTGTAGCACCTTAACGGGTAATGAAGTAAACTCGTCAATAAATGTGGATGGGTTTGAAGGGGGACTGGATTTATTACAAATAATGTGGGTGATACTAAAAATACTTACACCCAAATAGTTTATGATGCAGCCGGTTATACCTTTCAGGCAAATATAGAAAATCTTGAAAAAGAATCAAACCCAAATGCAAAAAAGGTTATTGACTTATTAAAATCAGTTGATCAAGAACTATGGCCAAATTGTGAGATCATGACTCAATTATCTTCAATTGCTCGAATATTGAACATAAAGTCTGAAGGGTATATTTCTGATCGATGTTTGGATAAATTCTTGCTTGGTATAATGAATCATTGTCTTCTGATCATACAATGGTTGATAATTTCTACAATATGAAGAAAATTTATTAGGGGTTATAAAAAAATTTATTTTGGATGTATGTTGTTTTAGGTAGATAATGTGAAATTACAATAGTGCAAATTTTGTGGACAATCTAGATTCAAACTTAGAAAGCGTTCTATGAAACAGACATTAATACCCTAGAAGCGGATTTATTATTTTCCACTATCCCCGAGACTTCAAAGACTATATACCTATGATATTATTTCATCTCACATGAGATGGAACAATGAACATGAATAGAAAGATGAAATAATGTTCCATCCATCAGATGTACTCACATGGAAACATTTCAATAACACCTATTTTAAGTTTGCAGCTAAAAGTCGAAATGTTAGGATGAGATTGTCAACAGACAGATTCCATCATTTTGGTCAATCCTGCTAACAATATTCATCATAGTCAATCATAATTACTCTTTATAATTTGCCTCCATGGATGTGTATAAATGAGGCATATATGTTCTTAACAATGATTGTGCCAGGGCCTACAAATTTAAAGCATAACATTGATGTATTCTTACAATCATTGGTATCTGAATTGTATCATCTTTGGGAATTTGGTGTAGAGACATATGATTTATCTCTTAAACAAATTTTTTTGTTGAGAATATCCTTGATGTGGATTATTAGTGATTTCCCTACCTATATTATGTTGTCTGGATGGTGCACAACAGGAAAATTGACTTATCCTTACTGTAGCAATGATTCTGATGCGTTTCATCTTCCTAACGGGGCCAAAACATCTTGATTTGACAACCACAGGAAATTTCTTCCTCCAGATCATCTATTTGGACGTAATAAACAAAAGTTCATTAAAAATAAGATTGGTAACGCCTCCTCTTGTTCACAAAGCTGGTGAAAGTTACAGAACTTGAAGCTGAAGAGGTTAATAAAAATGTTAGTGAAAACTTTAGTTTATCTTTTAGGGCTTGCTATATTGAAAAAGTAATTTGATACGTCATAATCTAGATGTGATGCATATTGAAAAAAATATTTTTGAAAATTTGTTCAACACCATAATGAACATTGAAGGGAGAACAAAGGATAACGCAAAAATCACGAGCTGACTTGAAATTTTTTTGTAGAAGGAATTAGTTAGATAAAAATCTTCGCATTGGTAAATATCCAAAAGCATGTTACACTTTGAACAAAAACAAAAGAAAATTTTGTGTGAATGGTTGAAAAGTTTAAAGTTTCCCGATGATTATGTTTCGAACTTGGTAAGGTATAGGAAGTACAAATTAGTTGGGATGAAAAGTCATAATTGTCATGTGTTTATGCAAAAGTTAATTCCAATTACATTTCAGTAGTTACTATCGAATGGGGTTTGGGAAGCTATAATAGAATTAAGTTTGTTTTTCAAAAGCTTAACATTATTTGAAATAAAGTTGGTTGAAATGAAAAAACTAGAAAGGAAAATTATAGTTATCTTGTGCAAATTAGAAGGGAATTTCCCTCTAAGCTTCTTTGACTTTATAGAGCATCTACCCGTAAATTTAACATATGAGACTAAACTTGCTGATTCGATTCAATATCGATGGATGTATCTTTTTGAGAGGTAATTATAGTTAATATTTAAATAAACCTTATAGCATGTTTTAATTACAAAATTGTAATAACCCTATTTGTAATGTAGGTATTTGCATCACTTGAAGAAAAAGTCAAAAACAAGGCTAGAGTTGAAGATTCGATATGTAATGCTTATTTAGTGGAGGAAGCAAGTACATTTTGTTCACATTATTTTGAGTCACATGTGAATACAAGAGAAACAAACGTTCCTTGTAATGACGATGGGGAAGAGACAGTGATATTGATGGTAACTTATTCATTTTCACATATCCAGGATGAATATATAGACGTTCAATAAGAAGAATGTTAACAGCAGAAGAAATAGAGGCTAAACATGGTTACATTTTATTGAATTATCAAGAAGTTTAACCTTTTGTGTAGTAAGTTTAAATAGATTTTGAAATAGATTATTTGAGTTTTCGAAGTTACTTTTGTTCACACTAAAATACATAACAATGCTTTTAAATTATACGAGGAATGGTTACGCGAGCTAATACCCTAAACAACACAGGAAGATATCAATAAAGAAGTTAAAAGACATTTTCCTTGATGGTTTGATAAATATGTAAGTTTTCACTTGTAATAATTGAAATGGTTGAATTATCATATCAAAGTGATTAGATGGCATTATACTATTTAATATGATAAATTGTTTTTATGTAGGCCTCAGAAAATCTAATAGAGAATAAGTTCATATGTGATCTTGTGAAAGGACCTTTGCAAACTGTTAAATCGTATCCGATGTAATTTGTTAATAGATACAAATTTCATTCAAGATATCATAGTCATAGCATGACAACAGTAAATAGTAAGGTTTGGATACAGGGAGAATTGATGGATTATTATAGTAAAATTATTGAGATACTTGAAATTGAGTACCCTGCATTGCCAATAAAATGAAGTGTGATATATAAGTATGAATGGTTTGATCCAACTCCTAATATTGGAACAAAAGTGCACAGCTGATACAATCTAGTTGAAATCAACTAGCGAAGAAGATTTAAACTATTTGAACCTTTCGTATTGGCAATGCAAGCGATCCAAGTGTATATGTCCCTTTTCTCAGCTTACGACAAGATAAGTCAGATTGGTTGACCGTATACAAAGTAAGACCTAGAGGTGTTTTTGAATTACATGGAAAAGGAGAAAATAAAAGAACTGAAAGTGAAGCGTTTTAGGAAGATGTTTATGAAATAAATGCATGTTTAACATATGATGAGAATGAACCTTTAAATGGTCCAAATAATGAATATGTTGAAATTTCATCTGGAGAGGATGAGGAGGGCGAGAGATCTGAAGATAAGCCTGACTTTGATTTTAATTCTTTGAAAAAAAAGAAAATGATGATGATTTTGATTTACAATTAAGTGCTGATAGCGATTAATTTGTGTTTGTAATAGAATATTATATGAATAAATCTATTATTGCATCAACAATATATTGTTATATATTGAATTTATATTGTTCTATTACTGGAAAATTTAATAAAATGTGAATTTGAAGTTAAAAATATGCTACCAAAGAAAAAACAGGATATGATGTGGCCTAGGTTCAGGTTACAACGATTTGGAGAAGCCAGTGCATTTCCAGGTGAAACATGACATTTTGCATATGCTACAGAATCACTTGTTGTACGTCTAGCTACTACAGATCCAGATGAGGCATCACCTTCTGTGCCTCCTGCTATAACATCCAGCAGCCCTACCACACCATCCACCAGCCCGACACCATCCACCACCCCTTTGTTGACAGAGATATCAGGAGTAAACATTGTGGATGAAGGAGGTGACCTCCAACCTGGAGCTAAGGGAGTTGATGGAAGAACTTACATCAAAATTGTTAACAATTTGTAAATAAAATTATAAAAGTTTTGTAATATATGATAACACCATAGGTTTATACTAAAGTTATAGGTTTTAATTTAAAAATGATCTAAAATAATTTATATATTAGGTTGGTTCCGTCTAGAACATGCTCAAGAAATATCTCATCTAAGTTTAAGGGAAGGATAGATCTTAAGGGTTATATATAAAAGAATATCTCCTAGCTGACAAAGGATTTTTATTATCAGGAGTTTGAGGTACACAAATATATTCTTTAATCTTTTTTATTTTATCTAATTTTCTACATTAATTAGATAAATATTATCGTTTTTAAGTACTTATAGTATGTTTTTCTTTTTTTCAGAAAGATTTTTTTAGGATCCAAAATTTGATGTTGTATTTTATAATGTATGAAAAAGGCGAGCTCGTATACGTTATAAAGATTTTCTTGCTTCGATATACAAGAATGGTGTACAACCACTATATATATTTGAAGAAATAAGAAGTCGTTGACAATAGTATTGGGCATCACCCATGGTAATATCCATTTCAAGGCGCAATTCTATCAATAGACGTAAAGGATCAGACGGGAGACAATCTACCCGTACACACTGGAGGATCTTTGACCCACCATGAGCATGCACTCCAACTTGTAAGTATCAAAACTTTACACTTATATTCTGATTTTTGTATTTTGATGTATGAAATTTGATTTCACTATAATTTGATGTATGAAATTTTTAAAAAAATATATGTGCATTATGAAGAATAATAATGTTATAAATGTCAAGGTTTTAAAAACCAGACTGAACTAGCCAGTCTGACCAAAAATAGTATGAACCGGCCAGTTGTTCAGTCCGGTTCCAACTAATAACTCTTGTGTTGATAAATCAGCCGATTTATCAGAGAACTGGTCAATTTTTCAATGAACCCATTAAACGAAATAAGGTAAAACCTCAAATTCAGACAAGAACTCTCATCGCCTCACTCAGTCATTCTCGTGGCCTCCACCATCTTCTCTTCTCTCTTCTCATATTTAATTGCAGCAAAATCATCTTTCTTTTTGTCAATTTCTCCAGATCTCGCCGTCATCTTCCATTTCTGCCCATCTATCATCTTCACCAGACTCTTAAAAAACGAGTCTCTTTATTCGCCACTACTATCTTCTCTTTGCCGTCCTCTTCGCAAATCTCATCGCCTCCATCTTTCGTAGGTAAATTTCTTGTCTACGTTTGGTTTTACCTTTGATTTATTTTAAGGATATTGCTAATTCTTTTTTGTATCTTTGGTTTTGTGATTTAGGTATTTCTGGGTAGTGTAGGTTGTGTGAGAGAGCGAGAAGGAATCGAACAAGCTCCACCCTTTAGACACTGTAAGTGAAATCTAAATAAGTTGTTCCTAAAACAAATTTGATGAATTTGGCTTCTGCAATCCTTATTATTTCTTTTGGAACTCAGCCGAATGAGTTTTGAAATCCATGAAATGAGTTCTGGAACTAGCATGTGATTAATTTCATGAATATCCAAGTCCCCAATTGAGACAACCCTTTGTCCCATTTGGAATGAGCAAGGATCTGAATGTTATAATTGTCTCTCTGATGACTTAACTTCATGCACAGATGGGCTGAACAGCAGAAGTTTCACACAATTCATACCGTGCCTCACTATCTCTCTCTCTGTCTGAGATGCTAATTAAATATTGCAAACAGTCGCCTCAACACTATGGCTTCAACTTGAATCCAAGAGTTTGCTTTGGAGTGAAATATATAATTTGTTTTGGAGTGAAATATAAATTCTGGACTGTTTTATTTATTATTTAAGTTTCAGATATGTTAGGAGATAATGAAATACAGAATTTGTTTTGGAGTGAAACTATGTTATTTAAGTTTTTGATATGTTTAAGAGATAATAATATGTACCAACTATAGAAGATCTCTACTTTATTCATAGTTATTGATTAATTAGTCTTTTTTAAGGTTGTATTATATATACAATTTTGAATGAAAACTACACTTAACAATATTTTGGCAAGATAATTGTCTTCTATGTATATATTTTGGCAAGATACAATTTTGAAGCGGCGCAAGTAATTGTTGGAGCAAAGCATAGAAAGTGAGTGTATTTGGTCTTCTGTGTATGAATGTGATTTGATTTCTTTCATTCATCTCTACTGTTAGTTTGTTTCAATGTATGTGAATTGATTTCATTCACCGTGTATTTGATTACTAATTTGTGTTGGTCTTTAAAGTGCCTTTTTAAAAAATTTCCTAGCAAAATGATGAACTCACTTATCAACATAAGTTTTCAATTAAAAGAATTTGATTACCTAGAAGATGATACTTAAAAGAAGAAAGATCTTGAAATTAATAGAGTTGCAAAAACTTAAGTGAGACGTGTATTATCTAATATATTAAAGTAGTAGTTACTTTTTGATGTAAAAGAAAAATAAAGAGAAATTTTGAATCTAAAGCTATATGCAGTTTAGATTGAAAATTCGTCAAACCTTAGATTTAATTCAATTTAGAATTGAATTGTTAATACTTTTAAGACTTGTTTGGAGTTAAATAATATATTAAACAATACATGAATTTAGTTAAATCTAGAATTTCAAGTGATGATGAGAAAAAGAACCTAAAGAAGTTGGTGAACCACTGCTTCTAAGATTGCATGCTTCCCCTTCTATGGCTTACCCACCTCATATCATACTCATCCAATAGAGCAAGTGGGTCTTATTACTGCCTCTCATCAATCACTATTCCTTCTTTCTCTTTCCATTTGATATTTTGTGTTTTTGAGTCGTTCTTCAAGATTCTTTTATTAACCATTGCAAATATTTCTCATACATTTGTAACCAAAGGCAGATATTAATTAGGGGTCCATTTCCTTTTATATTCTATCTCTTTAATCACTTAAATAAATGCAAAAACACAAAGTTATAGACTTCGATTATTGGTTTTGTATTTTTTTGAAATTAGTCACATGCATGAGAAAGAGATTAAAGAACAGTTTTATATATTTACAATTTACCTTAGTTAATGAAATAAGGTTTATAAATTGTTAATAAAGGGTATCCTAAAGAACAATTTTAAGCTTGTGAGTTGTAACTATTGATGACAAAGAATTATTTTAAGTAGGAGACTTTTGTCCTGACCATAGTATTCCTAATTCTTTTTTATACTTTTTAGGTTAAATCATAATGGAGAATATAGAATCATTAGAAAAAGATTTGATGAATATCGCATCATCTACTCATGGTAAGTCCGATACAGTATGGAATTATTTTTCTTCTTCTCAAGCATCTGACGGGAATACCCAATATAACTATATGTTTTGCAGTAGAATATTTAAAGGAGAAGGAATTTACAGAATGAAAGAACATCTTGCTGGTGTTAAGGGTAATATTGCTTCTTGCAAAAAAGTTCCACTTGATATACATGACATGATTGGAAAATATTTGCAGCAACAAGTAAAAAAGAAAAGCAAAAATAAAGAGGCTCATGATATATCTTTTAGAGATGATGAAACGCCACAAGTATTGGATAAAGGAAAAAGAAAAGCTACATTGACATAGATGCTTATTTTTCTCCAAGAACTACTCCTAGTTCTCAACCTAGTCTAAAAAGTTTTATAGTTGATAAGAATGTTATTTTGCGATTTAAAAGAGTATGGGCTAGATGGTTCTACCATTCATGTATTCTTTTAAATGTTTTAAATTCACTATATTTTCAAGAAGCAATTGATGCTATAATAGCAATAGGTCTAAGATTTAAGATACCACCTTATTATAAGTTACGTATGCCTTTGCTTCAAGATTAAAAAAAAGAATGTCAATTAATTATAGATACATATAAATC
The DNA here is from genome assembly GCA_027575705.1 of Erythroxylum echinodendron. NCBI lineage: Eukaryota > Viridiplantae > Streptophyta > Magnoliopsida > Malpighiales > Erythroxylaceae > Erythroxylum > Erythroxylum echinodendron. Next base: position 49,241 of record JANZXR010000037.1, on the reverse strand, counting down.
TAGTTGGGAATCAACAGGAAGCACTATTATGGTAAATGGGTGGACTGATCAAAGACAAAGAACCTTGAATAATTTCTTGGTTTATTGTCATATTGAAACAACTTTTATCAAGTCTATTGATGCTTCTAACATGGTAAAAAGTGTTAATGCTTTATCTGAATTATTCTTTGAAATTGTCGAGTGGGTTGGACCAAAGCATGTTGTGCATTTTATTACAAATAATGCAGTAAATTATGTATCAGCTGGGTACTTATTACAATCAAAGTATAGGCATATATATTGGTCTCCATGCGCTGCTCATTGTATAAATCTTATTTTAAAAGATATTGGTGGTATGGATCATATTTCTAGTCTTGCTTCACCCACATCTAAAATCACAATTTTTGTATATAATCATGTCACATTTTTGTCCTGGTTAAGAAAGCAAGAAGATTGGGTTGAGATTGTGCGTCCCGCTGCTACCAGGTTTGCAACTACATTTATTACTTTGAAAAGTGTTTATCAACATAAGCAACTATTCAAATTTTGGTGACAAGTAAACATTTTCAAGTCATAAATTATCAAAGAGTGAAAAAAGAAAAGAAGTTTGTGCTATTATTCTAGATAATAAAGTTTGGAATCCTTGCTTGATCATTGTGAAGATTGTGGCTCTGCTTATAAGGCTTTTGAGGATTATTGACTTAGATGAGAAGCCATCTTTGGGGTATATATATGATGGTATGTATAGAGCTCACAAAATAATTACAAATCTTTTTAAAGGGAAGGAGAAATTGTAAAAGCCTTGTATAGATATTATTGACCGAAGATGGGATAAGCATCTTAATCAAAAGATCCACTTAGCAGCTTATTTTCTCAATCCTTATTGCTTATGTAGTAAAGAAACACGTACATTAACAATTAATATTATGGGCGGTTTGTTTGATGTGATTGAATGCAAATGTATTTTCCCTAGTGAAGAGCAATCACAAGTGATAAATGAAATTAAATCGTATCGTGAAGGTTTAGAGAGTTTTGCTAGATCATCAACAAAGAGAGAACTTATGATGATAAAAATGTAGCCAGGTAAGTTTTATACTTTTAATTAATTATTTAATTATTAATAATATATATTTTTATCATAACTATTAATTTAAAATATAGATGAGTGATAGAGATTATTCGGTGACAGCGCTCCAATATTGAGAAAACTCGCTATTAGATTACTCAGTCAAACAACTTCTGCATCAGATTGTGAACATAGTTGTAGTGTTTTTGAACGTATTCATACAAAGAAACGAAATCGTTTGGAATATCAAAGACTTAATGACCTTGTTGACGTTACTTATAATCTGAGAATGAAGAATATATATTTTATAGTCTTGTTTTTATTTCAATAATTTTATTTTTATTATTGACTTTATAATTTCTCTATTATGTGTTCAGAGCGCTTAGTAAGAAGAGAACATATGATCCAGTTGATATTAATTGTATTGAACATACTGATTTTTGGATCGAAGAAGAAGAACTATTGCCTGATCTTGATTATAATGAACTTGAAAAGACAATTTATGAAGAAAATGCATTTGTCACTATAAATTAATTAAGAAAATATACTGATGGCCAGTTCATATCTTATTTTGATCATATTTAAGTTAAAATTATACTAATTACAAGTTTACAATTAAGAATAATTTCATACATTACTAACTAGTAATTTATTTTACTGCAGTAAAAAAAGTTGATGCAAATACTTTGGATGAAAGTATAGTTTACGAATCTTTAAATTAGAGAATTTGGAGCTTTTGACGATGATGAGACGCAACCTCCTACAGAAATACAATTTTGATTTTTATTGTTATTTTAAGTTTTATATTAGACTCATATTTATTTATTATTAGTTCATTATATAATAATAAACATTGGTGTATTTTTTATTTCAATAAAATATTTTATTTTTGCTTATTCTTATAAGTTTTACTTCTTATTTATTATATACCAGTTTTATAATGGTTCATTACCAGTTAAACCTCTAAACCTTAAACCTTCTCTTTGACCGGTTTGATGTTCGAGCTGGTTTTTAAAACAATGATAAATGTCTAGTGCCATTAATGGTTATATGGTTGAGTTAAATTTTTTTATCTAACAAGAGATAAATAGCATTAAAATAGAGGAAATTCTGCCAAAAATTTTGTAAATTGTACTTCACTTGCAACAATTTATTCTGATGCAAGAAAAGTCTATAGGCAGGAAGCCTATCCCATGCTAGCTCTTGTTACACACATCAAGAAGCATGATGGTGTGACCTTCATCAATACCTGATGCAAACAACTTCATGTATGTAAAATCTATAATTTAATATTACTTCTTAAAAAGTATCACTTATTAACATAAACAATTATAATGATAGGACCAAATACAAGAAAGCATTGAACGACAGTCTCGAAATTTTGAAAGTGTTGATGAGAGTTAAACATATCTTGATGCAGTGGGTGGTAGGAACTACCGTAGAAGGATTTTTGGCATAGTTTCATTTGCAAATACATGCTATTCACAATCCTCCACATCTACTACAGCTGGATCTAGTAGATGGTCCACATCAAATAAGAGTATCTTTTAACTTGAGAGCACAGTATAGAGGCTGATGGTGTGCATAACCTAGCTCCATAATGAAGTGGATGAGTTGAAGAATAAGGACAGGACCTCATCACAGCAGTCAGAGCATCCGCCTTTACTACCTATATAGCTTCTGAATAAGTGAATGCATTTGATAGTCTCTTAAGTTTTTGTATAAATTCTTAGTTTACAGTTATTTTCAAGATACTTATTTATGTACATTATAATTTTTATTATACCATTTAGGATACTATTTACTTTACATTTATCAATCAATATTATATTATTTACATAAATTAAATGTACCAAAAAATCATAAGATTATCAACAGAAAACTTGGATAGGAAGTGAGAAATGGTGGTTGAAATTTATCATAATTAAATTTTCTGACGAAAATACAATATTCCATCTACTAATTAGCGACGGAGTGTTATATTTTGTCAGTAATTTATCGACGATAGAATGATATCATTTCGACAGTAAGTTACTGACGGAATATATCACTCCATTGTTAAGCTCCCGTCGCTAAGTTTTTTTTGGTAAAAGTTTAACGATGGATAATATTTTCCGTTAGTAAATTCAGCGACGAAATATTATATGTCCGTCGGTAATTTTAGCGACAAACCTACAACTTACCATTGGTAAATATACCGACAGAATATTGTGATTATGACGACAAATTAGTGACGAAATATTCGAAATTCATCAGTAAATTTATCTAAATTTACCAACAGAAATGTAAAATTCTGTCTCTAAATTTACTGATGGATATACAAATTTCCGTCGCTAAAAGTGCGACGAATTCATTATATCCATTCCTAAATTTACTGATGATCGTTTCTCTGGCGACTCTTTTTGTCAGTAATTTCTGTCACGAAATTTTTTTCCTGAGAAAATCTTTATTTTCTATCGATAATTTCCGTGGCTAAAACCTATTTTTCTTGTAATGCATCAAAAAAATTTCCAATACATGTACACATATGACCAACAAATTTTGTTCTAATGTACACACACATAGAGATGATCACCAAAACTTTTTTTCTAATACACACACGCACACGTGGTTATTAAACTTTTTCAATATATATATATATGCACATGCAGCCACCCAAAAATTTTCCTATATATATACACACATATGGGCACAAAAATACTTTCTATTTATATACATACACGACTATAAATCCTTTTTCCAATATATATAGTTATATATATGACCATAAAACTTCTTTCCAAAATATATAAACCTATATAGCCACTAATTTTTGACCTATTTGGATACACATAAGTGGCCATCAAACTATTTTTCTATATGCATATACATACATGGCTATAAAAATCTTTTGTTTATGAATGTACACACTCAAACTTTTTTCCTATATATATATTATATGCTTTGTTCTTATATATTTATATACTTATACACATATACACCAAATATTTTTCAAATTACACTCATGGTCATTGAATTTTTTTCAATATATATACACACAAAGCTACCAAAATTTTTCATATATATATACACACATGCCAACCAAAATTTTTTCTTACATATATATATATAAAAAGGTGGCAACCTAAATTTTTTCCTATATATATATATATAGAAACATGGAACCAAACTTGTATCTATAAATGTGACACCAAACTTTTTTCCTACATATATACACATACAATTATGCCAATTTTTTTTCCAATATATACACAAATGACTACAAATTGTTTTTCCTATATATATAAATACGGACCTCTAAACTTTATATATACATATATATATACACACACATGATCCCCCAACTTTTTTCATATATATACACAAGGCCACCAAATTTTTACTTATATATATACACATTGCCAAATATTTTTCCAATTTATACAAACACATGGCTAATGAACTTTTTTTCCTATTTATACATATTCACATGTAGCTGCAAAACTTTTTTCTATATATATGGACATATGGCCAGCAAAATGTTTTCTTATATATATATTAACAAATGGCCACATGTTGTTTATATATATAACACATGTGATCATCAAAATATTTTCCTAAGTATAAACACACATGAAAATAAATTATTTTGCAATAGATATATACACATATTACTACCAAAACTTTTTCCTGTTTATATACACACTTGGAAACAAAATTTTTTCATGGATATTTTAACACGTGGCTGAAAATTTTTTCCAATATATACGCAAATGGTTACGAAACTTTTTTTTTCTTATACATATACATACATACAACTAAAATTTTGTTAATATATATACACATATGAGCGTAAAAAAATTTATGAATATATAGAAACACATATTCTTCAAACATTTTCTCTATATATATACACATGAAAACCAAAAATTTTCCCTCCGTATGTGTGTACGTGTGAGTGTATGTGTGCGCACACACGCACGTGTGTGTGCATGCCTATCTCTTTGTGTGGCTACCAAACTTTTTTCCTTTATATTTATGACCACAAATTTTTTTCATATATATAAACACATGGCCATCAAACTTTTATCATATATATACATATATATATATATATACACACACATGGTACAAAAACTAACTTGTATGGCTACGTAGGTGTCTATCTTTAAACTTGATATATATTCTTTTGGTATTGCAAATTACATGATTTTCAATCCATCTTCTCTTAACCTACAGTTAAGAGATATCGACTTCAAAGGTTTATTTAATAGAATGCACCAGTTACTGATCAACCATTTTCTTTCTTTATCGTGCATATTCCATATCCTCACAAGAACATATATACATACACCTTCCTATAACATTCAACAAACTGTGTTTTAGGATCAAGGTTTCCCGTCCGAACAAAACCAACAAAACACAGTTTGTTGAATGTTATATACCCTGAACCAGTTTCTTCAAGCCGTTAGAAGGGATGAATATTCACATATGATGATGGTTACATGGTGGGTTTCGAAAGGTGATAGGCACTTCCCCTGGTATTTCACCTTTATCAGATTCACAAGTTTACTGACTAGGTTTAGTTGTCAAGGTTTTCTGTTGAAATTTGCATCTCAACAGGATGTTAAAGGAGACAATATTGATCGGAAGCTGTCTATCATCAGAAAACGATAGGTTCGTCTTCATCCATTTGCAGTTTTGCTTATTTTTTTCAACAAAAAAGTTGGAACAAAGTCTTTGAATGCATTTCAGAAACTCAGAAACTATAAACAAGAAAGATAAGAGATGACGTGAAAGATATAGGTCAAATTCACATCTTTTTTTTTTTTCCTCTCCATAACAATGATGCTTGATTCCATATTTTCCATATAATATAAATTGCTGCTACAAACTTAGAAACTATGTACCACTATAGAAACTATGTACCACTATCATCAAATCCAAGTTTGGCACTATGTAAAAATGGAGTAGCTCCTTCTTGGCTAAGAAATTTCCGGGTGATGTACTCCTATATATGACTGTATATCATGCATGAAATTCCATACCAAGTCAATGCTTTTTTTCTTACCTCTTGCTTCAAGTAATTGATCTATAACACTATCATTTAGGCCAAGAATTCAAATTTAACTGCTAAACAATAATTTTCTATTTTCATATCCGTACTTTAATTAATATTTTATCCTTATTAGTCGGTCAAGTAAAAGTCTCTTCTCGATATGCTATCATATTATCATTAATGTCCAATTTTCTCATTCCCAGTCGTTGTTTTTTCCAAGAAAACTGTGGAAAACGTAATAATTATCATGTGCTGTGTAGATTTTATGTATACATAATACTTTGTGTATACATTTAATCTATCATTGCCACATCTTTTATACCAACAACAAAAGCTTCTTGCTTCCTTTGCTTTTGTTTATGTTTATATTCATGTTACTTCCAAATAGTTTGATTTGTTTCCTGTCAAAGGTTGCGGCATAGAACCACATTTCCATCTTGACTAATTAAAGTCAAGATTAAAACTAATTGGTTAAGACAATATACAATGAATCCTCGTGCGCTTTAACTAGTTTTTATTTTAATTCTTAACTATTAAATTGTTTAATTGTTATATAATTTTTATTATATTTTTATCCAAAATGACATGATATTAACACTTTTAAGTTTTAATATATATGATGTCATTTTTTAGTTATAAATAAACAAAAACCTAACATCATATAACAAAAGGAGTTATATAATAACAAAACAATAAAGACTACAATGAAGATAGATTAAATTAAAGGTAAATTCGATGTAATTAACCCTAGGAATAATCAACTAAAAAGGGTTAATTAGTTAATGAAAAAGTTGAAAACTAATTAAAAGAGTTGTTTCTAGGAACCTAGAAACCAAGTCACTATTTCTTTGAAATTGGAATTGGTCATGCTATTCTGTTTATCATGTATGAATCTATGACTTTGTATATAGGCTATGATATTTTATAATGTTATATATGTGTATATATATGAATTTCATTAATTAGATTACCAAGTGAAGCTCATGAGTGGTTAATGTAAATTTATTTCCATAGTTCTAATTAAGAAAAAGATATAATTGAAGTAGAAAACCTTATGCAAATGTTTCATCATGTATATATATATGGCAGGGTTGAATTTTGGAGTCATGCATCAATATTTTAACTAAGATATCACCAAGTCAATGCATATTAGGGTTCTCAAATCAATATTAGGGTTCTCACATTGGAATTTCTTTTCAACCCTTTTACTACATGTTAATATTGAATAATTAACAGCAAAACTCACCTTTATATAAAACAAACAATTAAATAATTTAAATTCAGAATGATCTAATTATATTTTTAAGTTGTTATTAGTATTATATTGGACCTCCAACATATAATAATGGAGTTTGCTTTTATTCTGAACTTTCAGTAGCCAAAGAACCAACAATTTGGTTCCTTCTGATAATTTCTAGCCCTAGCTCTTACATCTTCTCTAACATTTAGAGCTGAAGCTGCAGATAGCGAACATCCATGGAGGTTCGTGGCAAAAGTGGAAGCCTCCTTCCATGGTGCAACTGTTGGTTTGAGCGAAACTGACTAACAAACTTGGCGATGACTGTTTTCTGAACCCAAGAGCACAGCTTCTGAACCATATCGTATAGTTCCACCATGGAAACCAAAAGGTAGGATACGTATAGAGCATAACGCATCGAATCAGGAAACAGTATCAGAGCCATCGATACCAGCGAGAGGGAACTAGAAAATGTCATGAAGCAGCGACTAATGGAAGCATAAGTCGATGACAATGTCTGCTCAGCAAGAAACGCCAAGCAATAAACGAGTAAACTAACGATAGAAGCCATGGTCGTTAAAGGGTGAGTCTCAAAAGGAGTGATGAACTTCCCTTGGTACTTAATCTCGATGAAGTTGAGAAGTACAGGAACAAGAAAGACAAGAATGGCATGACGAGAGCTAGATGACAACGTTTGTTGTCCAAAGTTACATCGTAAAATGTTAAAGGTAAAAAAACAAGGAAGCTGTCTTCCCGAAAAGAGACATCCAAGTTGTTGGTAAAGAGATGAAACTGTTCTTGAAGCATTTGACATTTTCTAAGATGTTTATGTCTGTCACTAAGCATAAGGAAAGTTACCAGTATGTGATGAACAAGTACTACCAACATTAATTGGAAGACAGAATGTGAAGGTTACAAAGTAACAAGTTGAGTGACTTATATAGGACTCTGGAAATTTGTAACCCTCCCAAGTTCAGATTGATTTAACAATAACTCTAATTCTGATATAACGTCACAAAACCCTTTATTGGAAAATCTAAGCCCTAGATCTTCATGCTTGTCCTCTTCAAGGAGGCAAGATTAAACTCCTGATTGTAAAAGGACGGTGTAGTGTAATGAGTAAGTATAGACCATGAACCAGAGTCTAACAACAAGGGCTTGTTGGTGGGTTGAGTCGGTTGCTTTTGAGCATTTCAAAGACTTGTTTCGTATATTCTCCATAACTTTAGAGGACTACATGCATTGATTTGTCAGGAAATATATATAAAATTACAAACCCCACTTCCTAAAACACTAGCAATAACCCTATCAGATGCTTCAAGGTTTTGGTTTATGACAGAGACACTTACTGATGAACCAACATTATATAATATATATATATATATATATATCTTCCATTTCCATAATTTTCTAAGCTCTGGGCTTAATCAGAAACAGAAATAACTAGTTTTCTATCAATTGTTGATATTGTTTTAAGAAAGATGGCTTAACATTTGACTGAACTCTCCACTGATGTGCGAGTGAAGTCAACTTTCTTCATATCTTGGAACTACTTCACTTAGTTTTAACTTTTCATTATTGCAGATGATTCGTGTATAAGATACTGCAGTTTTCTTGTTTGTTTTTTTGTTATTATTCATATAACTATAAAGCAATCTGAATCCTGAAATGCTTGCTAGCTAGAATAGCACTAAACTTGAACCCACCTTTCACTGGCTGTTCCATGTAGATTATACAGTCATTTGAAACATTTCTGCAGTAGAATATTGCAGTCAAACAAAAAGGGGAATATTGGTTTCTAAAGTAAGATTACAGAGAACGTATATACGTGGACTTGTTAGTGTACTGTCCACCATGATCTGTCCTTCCAAGCAATGTCAAATAGGGTAAGATCCTGTGTCTTGCTTTTTCTGATTCTCCACGTCTTTGCACCAACCTCATAAAAACTCTTACTTTGCTCTCCTTTTCTCTTACATGAAACCACTTGGATCACTCCTTAAGAACTCATAATAACATAAAAAGTGGTGGGTAAGCACCAAAAACAGACCATATTGACCATTTCAAGAGAATGGAATTGGTGATTGGTCTGTCCACTACGTCGCCTTTTAAGAAATCATTTGACGTTAACTATCTCTTGTTGGACTTCAATCGGTTGGAAAAACAAGTGTACAAGTGGAACAACTTTTACCAATCCAACCAGAAGCTGTTAGTACATTTGACGCAAATACAAAAAAAGAAAAAGAAAGGGTAATGTCATGGTATTCATCATTCATGTCTTGTAAAAATGTTCCAGGGCCTGACTACATATGAGGTGTACGATATTGGAGACAAGTCAATTTTTAGACGATTGATGATCATCCGGGGCCTGTGCACATGAAATTGATACAGGAGCTCTTATGTTAGGGGTTGATTCTATTGTAAGGTATAGAATTTGAATCTAACATCGATTAAATATAAAATTGGTGTAAAATTTATAAAGACTTTAAGTTTTGCACTCTCATAAATATAAAATTGGTGTAAAATTTATAAAGACTTTAAATTTTGCACTCTCATAAGTTAGCTTTTGAGATGTGATTTTTGTATAGTCCTTATCAATTGGTATCAGAGCCGATCTTGGAGTAGTGACTCACAGAGTGGTGACCTGAGAATGCTAGTCGTGACCAACGTAACCAACAAGGATCTCGAAATGGTAACCTATATAATGGTGACCTGAAAGTGTCAGCTGTGACCAACATAACCGTGACCAACAAAGACGTTGATCCTTATGGAAGGACGAATGTTACAATTTGATCCAATTGCAAGGTATGAGACTTGAATTTTACATCGATTAAATACAAAATTGGTGTGAGATTTATAAAAACTTTGAGCTCTCTATCCTTATAAGCTAGCTTTTAAAGTGTGACTCTCCTAAATTACTTATCACTTTACAATTACATAACCTGTAAAGATGCAACATTACAGACAGGGGCTATTTTAGGAGGGATGTTACTCATTGACGGGTGGCGGTACTGCGCTATTTCTGTACCAAAACCGGCACGGGCTTCTGTACAAAATTCGCAACTTTAAAATGAGCACATGTTGAGGAAATCAAATAGAATTGAAATCATCAAAACGTCTCCAGCTTCTTTATTTACATCGCAGATATGAGATCGCACAAAGCCATAGATAGCCACAACCCAAAAAGAAAGAAAAAATACAAGAAATTATAAAAATAAAGAACTTAATACTACTGTTACTACATCATCATCAAGATAATCCCTGAACAAACTAATAACGGAAGGAGCTAAAGGAGGGGGGGCCACTAGGAGGACTCTCATGCTTTTCTCTACTGTGTTGTTACACTCTTTGCAAGATTGCGAGGTTGGTCTACATTGTAACCCCTTAGAACTGTCAGATGATATGCCAGCAACTGCAAAACCACAATGATATGTTTTGTGTAAATTAATGTTTATTAATTCTTGGAGTCAAAAAACACCTGAGAAAATTGACGAAATATGCATTTGTTTACTGGTAATCATTTGGTGAATGGTTTCGACTTGTGTTTACGGTTATATTCGCACTTAAACTGATAATATACGTGATTCCAAATAAACGTGAGCGAAAAGAATACCTGTAATGGAATAATGTTAACTACAGGCTGAAGGCAGTCCTCAACCTGAGGCACTTCAATTATTCTACAGGATCCCCCGGGGCACACAGCTGCAGAATCTCCTTTTGTACACATCACTATTAAGCGGCCTTTACGAGCATGAAGTTGCTGAATGACTGACTGCTGCTTGCTGTCAGCAACAAGAAGAGGTAAGCCTACCTCTCACGAAGCGTATTATACCATCGTTAGGGCAAATAACTAACCTGAAGCAGGCGTCACGAGTAGCAATCACAATTATAGGAAGATGTTCATCAACTAATGCCAAAGGGCCATGCTTCATTTCACCGGCGAGCATTCCCTCACTGTGCATCAATGCTACTTCCTTCACTTTGAGTGCACCCTCCAATGCTGTTGCATAGTTATATCCCCTCCCAAACACAAGAAGCGACTGCTCAGCAATCAAAAGTTTTGCAAGATCCTTCATTTCTTGGTCAAGCTTCAGCACATCTCTCACTTTGCCTAGAATACCAAAAGGAAATGCGTGAAAAACTACTTCATCAAGTTTTACATAAACGTCAACAATGTACGGAAAACTGATCAAGCAGAGGTACACACACTTACCTGGCAAATCAAACAGCCCATCTATAATTGCTTCTCTCCTTGGCTGATTAGATATTGTGTCATCTCCAATTGCTAGAGCTAACATGGCCATAACTACTATTTGACTTGTGTATGCCTGTTAAGTATTGGTGTTAGCATTACTCAATTATGACGCTACATGGTATGGGCTAAGAGCAAGTGAACGAAACATTTCACCTTTGTACTTGCTACCCCAATTTCTGCACCAGCATTTATATGCACACCGCAATGTGTATTCCTGGCTATTGCACTACCAACGGTATTCGTTATGCCAACACATAACGCACCATTTTCCAAGGCATACTCCAAAGCTTGTAACGTATCTGCAGTTTCACCAGATTGACTGACAAAAACCGCTGTATCTTCTCTGTATATAGGTCCTTGCCTATCCAACAGATCACTAGCAATTTCCATAGTGACTGGGACACCTATGTTTTGTAGAGTCGAGTAAACCAGAACAATGAGAAACAGAGTGACTATTTAGACCGTGCTGGTTTACTGTCTTTGAAGGAAACAACACTCACCAGAAAGTTCTTCAAGGATAGGTCTTGCAGCTAGGGCAGCATTATAACTAGTACCACAACCAATGAAAACAATCCGCCGGCTTCTCCTAATTGTTTTAAGGTGATCCTTGAGTCCACCCAAAAGAACAGATTTAGCTTTGCAGGAGCCTCCACGTATAAGCCTCCCCCTCATGGTAGTTGTTAGAGACTCCGGTTGTTCGTGAATTTCTTTCTGCATATAGTGCTCATAATGTCCTTTATTGATTTGTTGAACTTCCATTTCAAGAACCGATAATGCTCGTTGCACAGATGCAGGTCTAGCAAGCCCATCCCCAAGTCTTCCTTTTCCATTGTCAAACTTTAGAATTGATACATTTCCATCCTGCAATATTTATGAATCTTATTCCAAAAGAAGTGCTGTGATAATGAGTTCAATTGAAAAGTAAATAGAACCAACAAGAGAATCAGTTCTTCAAAATATTAAACTTTTAAACAAGTCGCAAACCACTTAAATTGTATCCTGAAGCAGAAATAGAAAAGAAATGGAGATATATTTGTTAAAAAGATTTAAATTGTAATGGATGACATCAACAACACAAACTATTGCATGTTACTTTCACGTTGCAAAATTTAAAAGCATATGTCACAAGAATATGCTGTTAAACAAAAGCCAAAAGCAATACTTTAAAAGATAAAGAGAATAAAAGTACCTTGAGATGAAGTAATTCGCTGTCCTCAATCACCAAAACCTTTTTTGTGTGTTCAACAATAGCATTGGCATCACTGGACAGAAAGAATTCCTTGGGATTACCATTCCTTAATAGTGATTTAGCATCTTGAAAGGCAGATCCATTGTCAACACCTTCATCAAGTTCCTGCAAACACAAGAATGGAATCTAATTTGGTGTAGGAGGGAACAGATTATTTATTAACCAACAGGATAAAGATGCTATTAAAGTCACATATTCATCATCTACCACTTACCTTTACACCCAAAAGCAACGGACTTCCACATTTACATGCAATCAACTCATTTGGATAGTGTCGACTCTTAAATATGAGGGCATATGCTCCTTCAAGATGCCTTATGACTTCAACCACAACTTGACTAAATGTGACAGTCTGGGAACCTGTGAAACAATTTTGAAAATATGGGGACATGTTTTAGTGACACTTCACAACCAAGTATTCAAAGTAGAATTAGTGTTGAGGCATTGCCATTAGATCATTTTCCAAAAATCCAGTACGAAATGAGCAAAAAACCCATGACAAAATTACAACAGTAAGGCCAAAAAACTATCCTCAAGTGGTCAAGCAAAAAATTGCAAAGTCTAGTATTTATTTGAAAGCAGGAAGTTCCAAAATACAACAACAACATATATGACAATAAATACTTGAAAGTATGTGATAGGCTTTAGGAAACAATAAACCTACCTTCAGCTTCACTTGCTTTATCAAAAACATATTTGGCAAGCTTTGGGATTACTTCTGTGTCAGTATCAGATTCAAAGGTGAATCCATGCCGAACTAGTGTTTCCTTTAACACCTGAAGATATTGATGAATAAAACAAAATTCGTCATAGACCTATAAAGATTTAAATGTTGCCAATTTAAGGATATCGCCAAATTGCATATATATTAGCCTGACATTAAGTGTTATAGTTATCCACGCTATAGTCAAATGAAAACTACTTTTCAAAGTCCCGTACTGTCAACAACAGAGCTTCCCAGAAGAGCATCTTAACCAACTACTTATATCATCCAATCTATTTCTTGCTGACAAAGAAAGAGAGTAAACTAATCAAACAACGAAAGTTTAATGCAGTTATACAGGCATAAAGTTTACAGATGAATCACTCTATACTTTTTGGATGGTAACAAGTATATCTTAATCATGTTTCCAGTTTTCTTTCTGGTAAACCCTGATCATGTAGCCACCAACATTAAAACAAACTGATTTTTTCATGCAGTTTACATTAGCATTCAAAGAAAAAAATTAGAAAGTAAAGATATGTATATAACTTGGATAAATAAGAGAACTTTAAATTTAGAAACTAAATGAAACCTCAAAATTGGTGATGACCCCATTGTGCACGACCAGAAAATCATTTCCAGGGCCAGATGTTTGAGGGTGGCTGTTCCTTGGAGCTGGCTCGCCATGGGTTGCCCAACGGGTGTGTGCTATTCCAGCATGAAAGGAAAAAGATTCTTCCAGATTCAGATCTATGGCAGCAACATCTGCAAATAATAAGAATCAACAATATATCAGGTTTGACATAAGATTAGATTAAGGACAACCTCCAAACAGTGCATTAATAACCACAGATGGAACCATTTCAATGGACCTGAATATAACAAGCCTCATTGATGTAGAAAGAAGCTATATTGTACCAAAAGCATGTCAAGCGTAGTTCACAACGATGACTTGAATGAGTGTAACAATAAATGTTCTATGAAATGATATGTTCCTGTTCCATTGAACACATTTTTCCTTCATGCTTCAACCGAACTAAATTGCTTAGTGCATAAAGTTTTCCTTTTAGATAGTTCAAAATGGAAAATTTACAACTCACTTCTAGATCAGCTTATGCCACATATATTATTAGCAGGAGGAATGACATACGATATCGATAACATATGGAGATAACAGCTATTAAACAACCCAGACAGGCCAGTTAAAAACGAAGTATTTAATTTAACTTCCATAAGAAAAAAAGTTAGTAAAAGTTGCAATCCCCAGAAGATGAAGGACAAACAACAATATTCAAACAGAAAAAAATCTTCTCCTCTTATATATCGATACCAAAACAAGAGGAAAAAGGATTGAGACAGAATAAGTGGTCCACAAAACTTCAAAACATTAACTTAAGGATAAGACAGAGATGTCCCAAGAACAGAATCCTACATGCATGCCAGTTTGGGTTGCTAATATAATATGCAGATTTGCTTTACGAACCAGAAACAAAAAAGCAACAAGAACGATTACGGGACAGCTAAGTTTGGTTGGTCTATCATTTTGTACAGTAAAGCAACTTAAAGTTTCGAATTTCCCACCAAACCTAAACTATATCTAGTTCTTTAACTTGCATGGTAATTGGGCGGAATAAAGATCAGTGCTTTATAGAGATGTCGAAAAAAGGAAAATTCAACGATCGGTGACGTCTCGTATCGTTCTACGATACTAGTCTTGTTGCGACAACCGTAGTCAGGGGCCTTACACAGTGCCCCATCCAATAAACAGAATCCTTTAATGAGGAAAGAGAAATTTCTCCAAAAGAAAAAATCCATGAAAAAAGATTGAAACTTGGATTCTGGGACTTGGTCAAGAGGAGGAACCCAGATCAGGAAAAGAAGAAAAGAAAAAGGGTTACCATTGTAGACAGATTTGACGAGGGATTCGATGTTGCCAGCCTGACGGAAGACGAGAGGTGTTGGATAAGCAGAGGAAGATTGGGGGAGATGAGGAGGCAGAGAATCATCAATGGCGATACCAGCAGAATCATAGCCTCTGTACTCGAGACGACGAAGGCCATTGAAGAGGACTTGAAGGATGTATCTCCTCTCCTTGTTGACGCTGTAATTCAAATACGCAAATATTCCACACATTCTCTAAACACTCACTCTCTGTTCACTTTCCTTTCTCGATTTCTTCAGCCGCTGACTCTATGTTTGTATATATATAGAAAGAGAAGAGAGATAGAGATTAGACAGAGAGTGGAGAACAGAGAAAAGAAGAAGAAGGCAGAGGGAAGAGGGAGGAGGTGGGCAAATTTGACTATTGACTTTTAGTAGTTTCTAAAGCAAATTTCTAATGTTTGACGTGGCATCGCCTCATTGGTTATTACACATTAAAAGATGCTCCTTAATTTCCCAATTTATTAATCTGTTATGTTTTTGTATTATTAAATTATCACTGCTTTTTCGTAAATTATGTGTTTTTGAATTAACTCATAAATTATATATTTTAAATAAATTAACATTCCTAATCCTCCGTCCTCATTTTAGTCCAACTTCACATGACTATTCTTTTTGGCGGCTCAACTAAGTCTCCATTCCTTGAACCTTCGGTTGCCAACCAAGTTCAAACACATGTGGAACCACGGATCCAACCAGATGTCAGTTACAGACATTTGGGGATAGTTACGTCTTCTTCCTTCCTCTGCTCTCTGTCTGAACTAAACGAATATAGCACAAACCAAACAAGGAACACTCTGTTGGGTTAGTTACATTCGGTTCCCAGATGCTTGGAACTGCATTTACATTCACTTCTCCTGTAACAGGAAATAGAAAGCAGAAGTACAACATAGCAAGTTCGTTTCTTTACTAAGAGTAGAAATGATAAGATACATTTGAACCCTAAATTTTCCAGGAAAACTGCTCAAATTAATAGATACATCATAGATTTCAGGTTTAAGACGGATATTATGAAGCAGAACTTGTTGTCCCTTTTTATGTCACTAATACTTTACAGGGTACAGACAGACAGACACACAGGACTCAGTTGCATCTAACAGTTTCAATGGCAGCAACTAAATCGTCAAACTTGGCGCCGGTCACTTCTTTAACGATCTTGTTATCTTTGAGAATCTTGAACGTAGGTACCACCCGTATCCCGAGCTCCTTCGCCAATGGCTGCCACCATTTAAAGATGGATACTCTATTATTTCTGATATCTATAGAAAAAGAGACAAGAGGAAGGTAATAGGGTGTTGAAACACTGTACTAAGCCCACCTTGTTATCTTGGTTGCAGTCGAGCTTTAGAAAGACGACATCATCATACTTCTTTGATAAGTCCTGAAACTTTGGAGCTATTATCTTACAAGGGCCACACCTGAGAAGCAATTCAAGAAAGAAACCCTAAGAATCTATATCGGCATGGAAAAGCGCAACCTCTAAAGGAATCATCAATAATTCTCTACCAGTTGGTCTTATCACATGCCGTTAAAATTCCGAAACACAACAACAAACAATCATCCTAGTTCCCACAAAGTTATGCTACCCAATTTCCTACCTGAATTTTAATCATCAATCATAAAATTTGATAACCAAATATAATAAACAGCTTATCAAGTACTTCACCTCTTTTGATGATAACAACAAACAAAGAAGAATCTCAGATTTAAGTGCAAGTAACATAGGATGAATCAAATTTCTGGAAAACCTTCCAATGTTAGTCATTCTTCTGTTGAAGTCTTAAATCCAATGTTAGCCTTTCTTCCTCAATGACATGAATCCTTCAATTATACCACCAGAACCAATTAAGGTAACCGGTATGGGTACCAGGTACCGGCATTCGCCAAAATCGCTCACAACTTCAATGTAATCTAACTTAAAACCTTGGAAGCAATACCAACTGCACCCATTGTCTATTCTGCTGAAGTGCAACTTTCCCATTGACATTGAGTCCTGCAACTATACCCCCTACTGCTACTGTACAATGAAAACAAATCAAGGTCACCAGTACAACCTGTACCGGAACCAGGATTTGTTGCAATCGCTCACAACTGCAGTATAATCTAATTTAAAACCATGGAAGCAATACCAAGAGCATTCCCTTGGAAGTGGCAAAGAAAGAACCAAAAAAGGAAAAACATAGTTGAGTTCAAATTCAATGACATGGATGAGGAACTGGTGAGAAATGACCCGACTTGAACTTCATTTATTTTATATCCAAACCCTAATCCAAAAAAGACTTCAACTTTCAAAATCATATCAAAAACAACGATACAGGAATTAGCATATATGTATGTCTGAGATTCCAAATCATGTACTTGTTATCTAGTACAAGAATGAACAAAAGTAAGGAGAACGATCCATACCATTGAGTGTACATGTCGAGGACGACGGTCTTATTACCGGCGGCCTTGACAATGGGCCAGAAGGTGTCTTTAGTGACCTCGGTGACCTGTCCCACAGTAACAGTAGGACCTACAGTGTCCAAGCTCGATTTCACAGTAAAGATTGAACCTTTCCTCTTCTTCATATTGACACTACCAAATCTGGATGAAACAGAAGAAGCAACCAAGCTTCTTGAAGAGGGCACCGTCTGGTGGGTTGGGGAACAAGGGAAAGAGGGTGAGGAGCGAACTGACGGCGGAGAGACAGAGAAGTGAATCAAAGCCATGTCTAAGAAGCAACTGAGAGGTAGAAGAATGGAATCAAATCAAAAGTCTGAGACTTTAATGCAAATTGGAGAGCAATAACTGTACTGGTGGTGGTGGAGATCTCGATGACTCTTCAGGGAAGAGCCAGACCAAGTGAAAGCAAAAAAGAGCGATTTTTGGAAGTTCGTTGAGGCAAATGACGGAACTGGCCTTATCACATTGGAGACAGTTAATAGAATATCTCAGTTGGAATTGAGAATATGTCGGGGCAATTCGGTCATCATGTGCAGGTTGCAGACAAAGAAATGAGAGGCTGGAGATGAATTAAAGTAGCACCAGGATTGAGATTTTATTGCCCATGGTGTGATATACTTCTAATAGTGGCCGGCCCAAACCCAAAATGTTTTAGATTCGGTCCGAGTCCGGTCTGAATTACGATGAAACTCAATTTTCATATATTTTCAAGTTTTTTGTTTTAAACCTAATCCCTTTAATTCAAAATAAAATTAGTTTAAACTTAAGTTTGAATCAATTCAATTTTTTTTGAATTTTTTATTGGTCCAGAAAGTTTAATTTTGAACTTAAACTTTATAAAGTGAGTAACCTTATGGATTAAGTATGTTGGGTTAAAGGGATGGTAGTCGTGGGTTTGCATGTATGGTCTACTCAAGCTTTTCTTGTATTTAATGCACGGACGTGGTCTAAGCAGCAAGCACGTAGAAGAATGGGGAAGAGGTACGATGAACATGGACAGGACAAATCCAAAAGGTGGGTGGAATTCAAGTTTTGGTCAACGATGAAGAATTAAACTTGATTTACCTAAAAACGGTGTTTTTCTTTCTTTTATAGTGTTCCATGAATTGAGGAATTCTGTTTAATTTTTACTCCTGCTTCTAATCTGCAAGTTCTTTACAAGAGATTGGGTCTTGAAAGATTCAATCTTTTTTCCTTTCTAGTTCAATCCTCTGGTTTGGCAAGGAATTTGGAAGAACTGAAGAAGAGACTTCACTTTCCCCGCCAAGACGCTTGGAATTTAGTACCCCCTTCATTTCTCATTCGAAGTTGACCAAAAGAAGTAATAAGAAAAGGTAAAGTCGTGAACTTTAAACACATGATAACGAATTGTGTCAGAACTTAGAACTCAGACATGAAGCATATGAACACAATAAAAGACCGTGTCATGTCAGGTTATGAATGATCTTCCTAGTGTTTCACTTTGGACTTGGTCAGATTACTAATCTCATAGGTGGGTTTGATCAGATTCATTCCAAGGATTTGTGTTAATTTACTGTTAAATTTATCCAAACTTCCAAGGAGAATGTGATAGAGTTGTAGGGGAAAACAAGGCAAGTGAAGAGAAAAAAGACAAGAAATGAGAGGAAAATAAGGCCAACAACGTTGTTTTCTATAAATAAATAAGGTTAAACAAAACATCTAATAAAAAGGGATCTGTTTTGTTTCTTGCTTGCCGTTGAAAACGCGCAAATTCGAACTTTCTCTTGAGTTTCTATTACTTTCCTTTTTCTCTTCATTTTCCTTTCCTTATTTCACATCTTCCCCTGAACATGACTTTCTTGCGGAACCGAAGATAAAACATAAAGACTCAACCTTCACTTAGAAATACACCGACCCACCACCGATAAACCTTTTGCAAGACGCTTTCTTGTTCAGAAACAGCTACCGGCGGTGGAGGGGTGGCCTATTATGGATCTACTCAGATTGGTGGCGGTGCTTTTCATGTTCTTGGTCGTTCAACTCCACATGCCTATCCTTTCACGTGGCAACCTCGTCTTTAAGGTGCAACACAAGTTTGCTGGTCAAGAACGCAGCCTAACTGCTTTCAAAGCCCACGATGTTCAACGTCATAGACGAATTCTTTATGCTGCCGATCTGCCTTTAGGTGGGAGTGGCCATCCTGCTGAAGCTGGGTAAGCACCGAGGCATTCATGTCATGTAGGGATTGTATAGTTCTTGCTTGGTTCTTTTGTTGAATGTGTTATTAACTCCACCTAGGATTGTTTCCTTGTTGAACGTGGGGAGGTCGTCAATGATTCGCCCATATGGTTATTATGATAAAGGTTTTTTCTTTAATTGGTGGGTTGCTAATATTTTTGGTCTGCCATTGAAGATGGATATGAGACAATAATGGAGAATGTATTTAGCTGCTTTTGTTTAAGACAGTTAAGACCCTTTGTTCTTGATATCTTCCAGTTGTTTAAGTTAAACTTTTAGATCCAGGACTCCTGTTGATGGCTTTTGAAATTCTCTACGGAGATTTCAGGTCAACTTACGTGTTTTCTTTATCCTTTCATGATTGCCATCCATCCCTCTGTCGGATGGATTCAATGCTTTTGTGCATTCCCCACACTTTTTTTTTTTTTTTGGGTATAAATATGGCAGTTTGGATGCTTACATCGTTTGCTTCATTAATTTGTCTAGCCTCTACTTCACCAAGCTTGAACTCGGAAATCCATCACATGACTATCATGTCCAAGTTGATACAGGAAGTGACATCCTATGGGTGAATTGCGTCAATTGTGACAAGTGTCCTACGAGAAGTGATCTTGGCGTATGCTTCTTCAACACTTGAGACGAATATGTTCGTGCTTGATTACATTACACACATGACATTGCACCTAAAACCTTGATATCAAATTCTTTTTTTTTTTTTTAATCTCAGCAGATATTTGGTGGACTATCTATCAGGGAGACATTTTTCATGAAAATTGTACATTTTTTGACAGATAAAGTTGATGTTATATGATCCAAAGAGTTCCACTTCTGCCTCAAAGGTTTATTGTGGTGATGAATTTTGTACTTCCACATACAATGGTGTACTCCCTGGATGCAATAAAGATGTACTCTGCCAATATAATGTGATTTATGGGGACGGAAGCTCAACTGCTGGATATTTTGTGAAGGATACTGTGAATTTTGATCGTATCTCTGGGAACTTTCGAACTGTATCTGCCAATGGGACTATCATATTTGGGTATGCTTCTTATTAGCATGTGATATTGCGCAGCTTCTGAGATTATTTTTTGGTCATGGATATATGTTCTTAGAGTACTTGGTTAAAAGTATAGGACACATTTCGCTTTGATGGGTACACTGATATGGCTAACTCTTCACGGATGCCTGTGTTTATGTATTTGCAATCCTGTTTGACTTTTGAACTTGGTCAGATCTCTGCATCATGTTGCCACTACTGTTCCTTATAAAATTACAATTGTTGATAGGTGTGGAGCTGTACAATCCGGTGGGCTCGGTTCCTCAACCGAAGCACTTGACGGAATACTTGGATTTGGACAGTCAAATTCATCTATGCTTTCCCAACTTGCCTCAGATGGAAAGGTGAAAAGAGTTTTTTCACATTGCTTGGACAGTGTAAATGGAGGTGGAATCTTTGCAATTGGGGAATTGGTCTCTCCGAAATTTAATACAACTCCCATTGTACCAAACATGTACGTTCAGTTTTATCTAGGTTGGATAAGTTATATGTAATTTCCTATCTCATCTTGCTTTTATTTTATCTGCTAAGCACCTCACTATGGTGCAAAAACTTTATGCATTAATGTAGTTTCTCTTTTTAACTGTTTTCATATCTTTTAGCTTTTGGTAGTTTTTTGTTTCTTTCCTCAGTTAGTTGAGGTCTAGACAATATAACTTGTAACACAAATTATATCAATTTCAGGGCACATTACAATGTTGTTATGAAAAATATTGAGGTGGGAGGTTCTGTACTAGAAATTCCAACTGATGTATTTGACAGTGGAGACCGTAAAGGAACAATTATCGACAGTGGAACTACCTTGGCATATTTCCCAGATGTAGTTTATGAGCTAATGATGAATAAGGTGCATTTTATTATTTGCCTTCTTTCATTTGAAGTTTGTCTCTGGATTTAGGATTTATTGAATTCTTTCCTTGTGGATTTAGATCATGGAGCGCCAACCTGGCTTAACCTTACACACAGTTGAGGATCAGTTTACATGCTTTCGTTACATTGGAAAGTAAGGTGTCAAGTCCTATTACACTTTAAAGATTCCTCTTTTAAGACCATTAATCACTTACTGTCATTCACAGATATTTCCATGATCATCAACACAGATTTTTAAGTTCAAAAAAAATTTTAACCTTGTAAATTTAATAAATATCCTTGGCGATTTGTTGCACTCTTGAGTTTACCGTTCAATTGTTGAACTTGTTTGTAGCAGAGATGTTTTTTGCTCTGCTTATGACAGGTTTTACATCAGGTTCCTTTTTCATAATGCCTCAAGCCTTTTGCCTTTTGGGAAAGCTTGATTAAATGGTAATTACTATGTAAACTTATCCTTCTTTTCCTTTTGGCCCTTTATTTTTGCAGTGTTGATGATGGATTTCCTGTTGTCAAGTTTCACTTTGACGGATCGCTTTCTTTATCTGTTTATGCTCATGATTATTTGTTCCAGATTAGGGTAAGTATAATGGTTTAAAATTTAGCATGAAGATTCGTCGTTAGTACTTCATTACTTATCATTTGTGTGCCTCCTTGGATCTTAGCATAAACCAACCCAAAAAACGCTAATTTTTTTTGGTCATGCTTAAAAGTTGATACTCAAGCCTTAGCTGAAAGGACCCTATCCTCTTTCTTTCATGTTTACAGTATTTTGTTCATTATTAATTTAAAGCTTCATGTGATTAAAATTCCAAAAGACTGGAGATTTTGATCTTATTTGATTTTTATTTATGTTCTTCCATCAAGCAACAATCAGTGATCATAAAGTACTTGTAAGAAAAACAAATGCATTATGTTGATTTATACCAATGCTAATTTCAGCTTTCTTGTCTTGATAATGTCCATATGATATTGAAATAGAATATCTGAAAACAAAAGTAATACGTATTCAATTTTAGCTTCCTGGATCCGGATTTCATTATTCTTTTCGTACCAGGAGGACTTATGGTGTTTCGGTTGGCAGAACAGTGGATTGCAATCCAAGGATGGCAGGGATATGACTCTTCTTGGAGGTACATTCTTTGACTTGGTTTTCCATAACAAGTATCTTTACTGTCTGGATTTGCTTAGAGCGTGCAATGTGCAACAGTCTCCGATTAAGTGAGACACTTGATATCGAAAAATGATAGATTTTTCTCATTTTCATTTTTTCATCTTTGCAGTTTAAAGAGCACGATGGAAATTGAAATACATAATGAATGATATGGCTTTGGAACTTTTCTTTTAGTGTATTAAATTACATGTTGGTCTGTTGCAGACTTGGTGCTTTCGAACAAGCTTGTTATGTATGACATCGAAAATCAAGCCATTGGTTGGACAGAATATAATTGTGAGTATCATAAAATGCCTTGTTTTCTGTGATGTTAGAACTGTCTCTCTCTTTCCATGAAGTGAAGTCAAAAAATGTACATGGATGGCTTGGGATTTCAATTAAAATTAAGGTTGGTGGTTCCAAAAGGAATTTAATCAAAAATATAGGTAGCTGGAAGCGTTAGTAAAGGTTCTTTAAGATCTTCCAGAATGGAATTAACACAGGTGTCATTTTTTACAATCGTCTTGCTTTTGAGGTTCAATTAAGGCACGGTAGTTTTCTCTAATTCTATGTTGTGGATTGTTTAGGCTCTTCAAGTATCAAAGTGAAGGATGAAACCACCGGGTCGGTGTACTCAGTAGGCAGTCACAATATTTCTCCGGCCTCCCGCCTAATGAGCGGGAAAGGTGTAACAGTTCTGTTATTAGTGTTGGCGATTTTTCACAGATTTATATGAAAGTGCTGCAACCAGGACAATAGCATTCTTTCATGGTTTTTGTACAATAATTTGATCAGAATGTGTTCTTGATATAGTTCATTCTTGAATTCCACGTCCATTATGAATTTTTCTTTGCGATGTACAGAGTTGTTACTCTTTTTTTTGTTTTCCAATGAATGGAAGCTTATGCTTTTAAAGGTTTGAATGTCTGAATCATGATTTGTAGTTCTTTTTGCCTGAAGTAAATAAAGAAGATGAAGCATCCGCAAGTTGTACCTCTGATTAGAACTTGAACAACAAACTGGATTGGCATTAAAGGTGAAGATCTTTTCATACGTTTACAGTCTAGTATTCATCAGTATCTCACTCACTATACAGACATTTCATTGTTAATATGAAATGATGCTTTACAAGGTTGTCCAATGGCATGTTTCACAAGGTTGCCCTCAGGAACTGTACAACAAAATAGAGGACCGCCAAAAACAGAGCAATTTGGTAGGTATCTCTCTGGAAACCATCGTCCCTTTGGAAGAACTGTGTTCAAACAAATGTTGTCAGCATGTTTATGAAGAAGGCAAACACTCCAACCAATCTTTTTACATGTCAAAACATCACTAGAACTCACCTTTGTTGGATCACCTGAAGGGTCAGGGTAGATCTCCAAGTTCTCCTTTTCAGTTGACATTCGCCTGCTCGAGTTCTTGATAAAATCATTCAAATCTTTTCCAGACTCAACCGTAGAATACAGCCGGCGAGATGTCCAGAAAAATGCCTGCCCAATAGCCGACGAACCTGATAAATCCCATATCTCCTCATGCTCAATCACTTGTCCACTAATCTGATTCAATGTGAACTTGGAATTCACTTTAACGAGCAAATCTCCTCCTATACTGCCAATGAAAGATTTGGGCTTCCCTTTCAATGTCCACTTGATGCTCAGGACGCTTGTGGATAGCATAACCATTTCTTGCACAGTCTATGACCAAAAAACAGGGGAACTAGTTGCAGAAGCTTCTTGAAACTGAAGTGGTGAATCTGTAAAGGCAAAACGACTAAAAAGATGTAAGGATCAGAATCATTACCACATAGGGGTCGTCTAGTGCTCCAGTTGCCCACGATAGTCTTTTGTATTTCTCACGACCAGTGAAGCTCCTGAGAGGATCCTGCAATTACTAAGAAAGTACAAGTTCCTGTTCACTAAATATAAGTTACAGCGACAATCACGTCCTCTTGTCCCTGTTCTAATTCTTGTGACTACTTCAAATCTAGTTCCAACGCATAGTAGCTCAGAGTCTGGAGAAAAAGAAACGAGTACCTTGTATCTGACGGAAACTGCATAAGTTCCCAGAGCACGATTGCCTTCACGAAGTTCCAGGATATCACGTGCAAGTTGTCTGGCAGTAGATTCTACGAGAGGACTACTAATGCACTCGAACTCATCACAAAGCTCGCCAAAGTCCATCCCATCAACAATCTTATCTGCCTCTGTCCTTTCAGAGATTGGTTCAGAAGACACTTCAGTTCTATTGGATTCATTGGCTACTGCAAGACATCAACACGAAAAGCCAAAAGATTAAGCTTTTGTTTTTCTGTTAGCTAAAACGAAGAAGATGATGATGATGATTGGTTTTGCTAAGGAAAGAAAGGAGGATTCGCATTTAGTAACCTCGGAGGGCAAAAGGAGTGGCGTGGTTATGAGAGGAGAAGAAAGGCCTGGTGGCCGGAAAACATGTTCTGCGGCGGTGAATGCCAGCTGTGGTGGAGAGAGGGGTGGCAGCAAGAACAGAGTACACAGAGGTGCTCATCTCTTCCCATTCTGTTAGCTAAAGCATGTGGTGCTGGATAGAACTAGTTTAGAGCCTTTGGTCCTAGTTTTGCATCACACAAGATTTTCTTGTGATTTTGTTTGCTTTGTTTTGTGGTTGGTGGATAAGGTGCTGCGATGACTTGGAAGCTGTTTAGCCACTGGTTGCCTGGCTTGTGAAATAAAAGCATCTGAGTTGATTACTGGACTATCACGTGCACCCGATAATTTATTCAGTACATACCCGAAAGATAATGCTTAAAACTTAATCCGAACTCTGGAGGTAAGCATGAGAAATCCAAACATCATCTGCAAAATACGATTCAAGCATTCAAAAAAGATGAATTTTGGAATAAAGAAGCTATCTTTCTTTCAATGGAAAGCTGATGAGCAGACCCCATGATATTGTTTTCATGGGAAGTCTTCCCATCAATCATTTTCCACTCGTTCTGTGGCATTCGGTGTCCGCCATTTCCTTATTGCCTGTAAAGCTTACTTTTCTCTTCTGAAATAGAGAATATAAAAAATATGGACCCATTGCAGAATTTTCCAAGGACAGGTTTAAGTTTCTCCACATCAGTAAACAAATCTGTGCAAATAATCTTCCGTGTTATGGTCCTGCAACTACTCAGCTTTTAATTCCGTCTTATTAGACCCTCCAAAAGCTGCATTGATCACTTACCTTCATCCTCACTCTCAGGGCGAGTTTCAGACATCCAGTTTAAGCGAAATTCTGATCTTTCCATTTCTTGTTTCGTGGGGTTTAACCGGACCATGGCACGGAATTGAACATTAGAAATCATATTGGTATTTGGTGTTCTGTCAGATTCTTAAAGTTTGAACATTGAAGGTACCTGACCATATACAAGAAAAATCTTTTCCACTACTTCGCTGTTTCATTCATGTTCGTAACTTGACCATATTAAAGAATAATCAATACATTAATGACAGAATTAATAGCATCTTGATATTTGTCATATCATGTATGTTGTATGTGTAAGTGCTAGACTGATGATGTCCCTCCGGTAGGTGGCTCAGCTCATCACCTGCAAAAAGGGTAGCGTACATTCTGGTTCCCCAAATCATACATTTTACGGTGTTCATACTGCCGGGTATAGATCCACGTGTAGGGTCCTAATTATCCGACTTTGTACTTGTTGAGTTTGGCTCCTTTAGTTGTCCCATATTGGTTGGGAGAAACAATTGGGACAAGGCTCTTGACTATATAAGGAGGGTGCTACCTCCTTAGTTAGTGCACCAATCAAAGTCAAAGATTTGTATGACAA
>JANZXR010000037.1:0-22147 GCA_027575705.1 Erythroxylum echinodendron | reverse complement strand
GGTTTGGGAGTTTTCCACGTAAATTTCTTGTGTTGTTATTATTTCTCCATTTTCTGTTATTTTTTATTATAAAATATTCTTGGGTGTGGGTTTGGGTGGTGTAAATTCCCAACAGTACTTGGAATGAATCGTTGCAGGCCAATGCTGATTCTATCATTGGAGTTTATTTGTCAGGAAAAAATTCCCTGACATTATTTGCAGGTCTGGGAAGACAAACTATCAGTAGCCAGAGGAATCTCAGTCCAGAAACAGAGTAGACTCCTGCAAAATTAGAAAACAAAAATAACCCCACAAGTCAGGAGTCCACAAGGTTAAGAAAGCATCAACTAGCGTATGGATACACGGGTGAATTTTGGTTCGCATGTTCAGGAAAACTGACATCTAACTAACTAGTTTGTAATTGATGATTAAAAGCTAGATAGAGACAGGTCAAAATTTGGAAAATTTTTGTGTGGATATGCCTGACTCCCTCCTGTCTCTACATGATAAGGCTTTCATAAATTTGACCAATCCTAATCAATCAGCTCTTGCCTTCATTGATTTGCCGACTTGTTCAACCAATTTCTGTTTGCTTATCTTTTGTTGTTAAATGCATGAAAGAACAATTTATTTTCTAATCACCATTGTTTCAATCAAATGGAATCTTTCCCGTCTTCAGTCAAAAATTAGAAAAATCCAATCGTTTTCGTATGAGTAATAAGACAATGAAGTCACAATCCTGGTAGGAAGTAGTAGGAGAGACCTTTCTTCTATATTCTGATGGACAAAGGAAAGTAGTCTTCTTTCATGATAAGCTAATAACTTAGGTGCATCTAGTTAGGAAATTAGCATTAGCAACCCTTAAAAGAATATTCAATAATAACTCGTTAATTACGTGTTTCAAACCTGAACCAATAATTAAAAATCAAACGACAGGCTCAAATATTGCATATATACAGACTAATCTGGTATCTGATAAATGATATTCATCACAATGTGTTACTTACTCCATTAAAGGTGGTCAGTGGACAGACCATAATGACCCGCATACTTGGGTAAATCCCTCCACTTTGAACCAACTTCGTCCACTTTTAGTAGATATTAACATTAGTTGAGGATAGGTCAATGATGAATATAACCTTCAAATTTCATTAAAAAAATATTCAAGAACGAGCACATGCTTCCAGGGATAATGGGATGGGGAAAGGGACAAGGAGACTACTGCGCAAATGTGCAGGCTTAATTTTACCAAGTTCCACTCTCCTCTTCAAAGTTCTACCCTTTTTAATCACTTGGTGATGAATGATTAAGCACTCTTCTCTTCAAAGTTCTACCCTTTTTAATCACTTGGTGATGAATGATTAAGTCTGTTGTCCTTTTATCATAATTCATTTGTCGCTAATCCCATGTTCTTTTGTGGTTTGATCTATATAAAAGAAGCCTCCTTACAATAATTCTGTTGAAGGTACACATACATTTATATGAGTGCGACCATGTCTAAGTTTCTGATCATGTTTTGGATTGCACTACTTTGCATGTTTCTTAGTTTTAGTGAAGCAGCTCCTGGAGCTTCACTCGTCACGTACTTACCAGGCTTTAATGGCTCTTTTCCATCAAAACACTACTCCGGGTAAGTTTGTTTCTTCAAGCTTTCGTGTTCTAGCTCAAACTCCCAAGTTTAATGATCATCATCTTCATCATCATCATATGGTTTTGAGTTGTAGATATGTGGGCTTCGACGAGAAGAATCTTTTCTACTACTTTGTTGTATCAGAGAGGAATCCAACAAAAGATCCTGTTGTGTTGTGGCTGAATGGTGGACCTGGCTGTTCTAGTTTTGATGGATTCGTATATGAACACGGTAAACCAACAAAACATGAGTACTTTTGATTCATCTTCTTGATATCTTCGAAACCTTGGAATTTTATTGATGATTTAGTCTGATATATACATTCAGGACCATTCAATTTTCAACAACAGGCAAAAGGAAGCCTACCCACATTGCAGATCAATCCATATAGCTGGTCCAAGGTTGAACAAGTCCTCTTCACTTCCTCAGATTCCAAGCTTTGTTCTTTATCTTTCTGTTCTGACGTGAATCGTTAGTCTGAATTGATTAGTATACATTGTCTTCTACTCATGTTCTTTGATCAACTGAAAAGGTTTCAAACATTATCTATCTGGACTCTCCTTGTGGGGTTGGTAATTCCTACTCCAAAAACCAGAGCAAGTACAAAACTGATGACCTTCAAACTGCTTCTGATACACATAGTTTCCTTCTTAAGGTAATGAGTTTCAAGTAATTATTGAACACCTGAGGATGAAAGCTCAATTTATATAAACAACTTCTCTTTTCTTTTCCCCCGATCCAGTGGTTTGAACTCTACCCAGAATTCCTGAGCAATCCATTTTACATAGCTGGGGAATCATATGCTGGAATTTACGTTCCTACTCTTGCTTCTGAAGTGGTAAAAGGTATCGACTGAGCTCTAATACGTTAAGAAATTAACAAGGACGTATCTCTAATTTTATCTTATCTTACAGGAATTAATTCAGGCCAAAACCCTCTTATTAACTTCAAGGTCTGTGAAAAACTTCTCCAGGATATGAATTACCTGAAGCTATCCTGTACTAACCAATCTCCTGCATAATTCCTGAAGGGTTACATGGTGGGAAATGGGGTTACAGGCAGTGACTATGGAGGAATAAATGCTCTCATTCCCTTTGCACATGGGATGGCCCTTATTTCCAATGACATTTATGAGGTGGGAAGAACTTTCTGTTACGTACACAGATTTTACGACTTCAAGCTGTTCTTCAGGATTTGCTTAACATATCTGCAGGAAGTTTTGTCTACGTGTAAAGGAAACTACTCTGTAACCAGTAAAGACTGTGATAAGAGCCTCGATAAAGTTGACAGAGTAAGATGCTGAAGATTTCTGTATTTCTCTCCTTATATTCTCATAATTACCTTCAAAATTCCTGAGATTTCATCGACAGTCTCTAGATGGATTAAACGTATACAACATCCTGGAGTCCTGCTACCATGATCCATCATCCAAAAATGGTCTGGGAAACACAAGCTTGCCACTCAGCTTCCAAGAACTTGGGAAGACACAGAGGCCTCTCAAGGTTAGGAAGAGGATGTTTGGTCGGGCATGGCCACTTTGGAGGCTTGAAAGAAATGGAACTCTCCCTTCATGGCCTAAACTTGCATTGGCTGGCAAAGTACCCTGCGTTGTGAGTACACTAATCGAAGATTTTCCATTGGTTAACTGATAAATTCGTTTCTGCAGAATTTAAACAATCAAGCAAGGTTAATCAGTTTTTTCCGTTTAACAGAATGATGAAATTGCAACCTCATGGTTGAATGATGATAATGTTAGAAAAGCAATTCATGCAGCTCCTGTAAGATTATTAAACTTCCTTTCAAACTTCTTGTGTTTATTATATCGAATACAAGAATCATCATTTTGACCGTTTCTGCATAACAACAGAAATCCATAGCTGGTCCTTGGGACTTATGCTCAGACAGAATAGATTATGGCTATGGAGCTGGAAATGTTCTTCCTTACCACAGAAACCTAACCACAAACGAATATCGAGCACTTATTTACAGGTAATTATTAGGGAAGAAGAACAAGAAGATTGAATCCATTTTAAGAATCTTTCCTTGTTCTTATCTGATACCATCATGCATTACTTGCTGCAGTGGAGACCATGATATGTGTGTGCCATACACTGGTTCAGAAGCTTGGACTAAGTCACTTGGGTACAAGGTATCAGATGAATGGAGGCCATGGTTTTCTGCAGATGATATTGCAGGGTAAAGTTTCCACTTCCTGAAAATTCCGTGCTACTTAAATAACGGGCTGACTAGATGTCCGACAGCTAGTGGCCTTATTCCCGCCAGAAAGCTTTTTCCTTTAAGGGACCGACTAGATGACAGCAGCAACTCTTAACACAGTTCCCTTTTTCTTCTGTCATAGGTACTTGCAAGGATATGACAATAACCTTACTTTTCTAACCATCAAGGTTTGAACTTTGAAGTTTGAACTAAAACCTTCACACTTAATACAAGCTTGTCTGAAATTCAGGGTTTTGCATAACTAGAGCTAGTGAAATAAAAGAAAGAAACAATTTTTATGGATGCAGGGTGCAGGGCACACAGTACCTGAATACAAGCCAAGGGAATCACTGGATTTCTACAGCCGATGGTTGGAAGGAAAGTCAATATGATAGTTACATGGAGAGACTTAAAATTTCTACACGAAGAATAAACCATTTCATCATTTAGTCGATGCAATTGAAAGAAGCTCAGTGTGTTAATGGAGGTCCATTATATAGATTCAGATACTGTTATAACTTTATGACCACAGAACTTCAAGCATGGCAGTCAATTTTATTGTTCAGACCTCAAATTTTCCTCTGGTGGATCATTGTAAAATATACTAGCAGAGCAGCCTCCAAATCTGAATTCTCACTTTTCTTACATAAATATTATCATATTTACCAAGTTGAGTATAAGCTGCTTTTTATACTCCAATCCAGAACCACAAGAGAACGGAAAAAGGAATTCTAAGAAGAAGCAATGTAACTGAACTAATGAGTTATGACTAATTCGGAGCTTGCTCACTCGCTCGCCCAATACAAGCAATGAGAAAAGACTGAGGAAAAAGTCTTATAAATGCATGAACTGCACAGAGGGAAGAACACACATTCAGGAACTGCAATATGTCCATAAAGAATCATGTGATTGTCTGATTGAACAATGGCTATACGGTCACAACATTATTATCAACATGGACAAAGAAACAAATGATCACACATGGGAATATAGAGCAAAAAACGAACATACAGACCCAAGAGTTGGAGCTTACAAAAATTCCCAATTCTACCTACAATGGAGATAAAAAGGGAGAAAGAGAGGACAGCTTCCCAGACACAACATATTAGCCGGGACCACCTCTCCGGTCCACATTAAACATTCAATGGCCCCTACAAATCTTTTTCCCCTTCTG
Source organism: Erythroxylum echinodendron (assembly GCA_027575705.1). Taxonomy (NCBI): domain Eukaryota; kingdom Viridiplantae; phylum Streptophyta; class Magnoliopsida; order Malpighiales; family Erythroxylaceae; genus Erythroxylum; species Erythroxylum echinodendron. Next base: position 17,147 of record JANZXR010000037.1, on the reverse strand, counting down.
CAGAAAAAATAACCTTACAGAAACAAGGAATAATAATCATGAAACAAAAAGATTACCAGTTAATTAAGAAAATCAAAAGGCTACCAAAACCTTCCTCCTCCTTTCCTTCATCTCCGATTCTTTGCTGCTCCAGCAGCCTTCTTATCATCCTTCCCCGGTACAAACCTTGGCAGATTCAACAGGGTGTTTACGCGAGAGACACCTTCAAGAGCAGACCATTCCACTCCTGATTCTGCTAACAGCTCATCCTTCTCTGAGGTTTCTTCTTCAGCATTGCCTTCTGAGAGGGGTTCTTTCCCAAAAGGCACCGTACAAGTATGGCTATGATTGGTTGGTGTGCATGTATCAGCTAGGTCCACTGAAGTAAGCTGCTGCTCTTTACACTTGGCAATAGAAGCATTATATATATTATTGGAATCAAGAAAGAGGCAAACTACTGCACAATCATCCACTTTGGAGGTTGGATACTTGTACTTCCATGCTCGAACTGCTGATTCAACCAACGATTTAGCAGCATAGGAACGTGCTGGGGCTGACGCCACTATATCGACCACCTCTTTGTTTGAGAGCACATCCCAAATCTGTTATAAGTAGAGCCATATTAGATCCTTAACAGTTTTGAATGGTTTCAGTAAAAGCGCCCATAAGTTAAATCTAACTAGCCCTTACCCCATCCGTAGCCAAGACTATAAATTCATCTTTCTCAGTCAAGTGCCGAAATGATACATCAGGCACAGAAATAAGACCAAAATCCTTGAGGCAGAAATCTCCAAAAGCCCGGGCCATGGCAAGACCAGGTGAGTCATTGTTTGGCAGCCACACTCTTGCCACCTCAGGTTCATCTTGAAGTGCAAAAACACGCCCTTTACACTTTCGGATTCTTTCCGCTTCGGCTTTAAAAGAAAATATATGAAGCAAATTAAGTGTAGATACGAAGAACGACTAAAAGAAAGAATTCATACAACAATCAACTAAATCTGATAAAAGGTTGCCGACACAATAAACATAGATGAATTGTAGAAGCAAGCATAATCTAAATACAAAAATTACGTAAATAACAGAAGGTCACCATCCATGGATAGATGACCTTCACCTTTAGAGCTCCAAACATTTTGCTAGTATGCATCTTGTTCTTAATCAAATAGTGAGACTCAACGAGGCAACTAATATGTATAAGGGAAGAAAAGTAGCAAGCTACCTGGAAGGTTTGGCTTCAGATCCACAGTCAACTGTACTGCAACAAGAGAATCATCATTGTCCCTTGTACCGAGTATAGCTCTGGAGTCCCCAACATTTCCAACGACAAGATATTGGCCCTATACAATAAGCTGTGGCATTAGGATCAAGACAGGTATATCACAAGATTTTGACAAAACAGCATATGAAAACTAAGCTAGCTGCTATATGTGTACGGACACCTGCTTGATCACAGTAACTGCTGTTGTCCCACTGCAAAAGCAATCGATACTTCTATGCATTCTCAGTTCCCTGTCCATGACTTTGAAAGCCTTAAGAAATGAATCTTTCAATTTCTGGAAAATCTCCGGGTGCTTTTCAGTTTCATCATGATCTACAGATGGCCTGGATTCTTCATCAGCAGATATAAAAGCAGTGTCCTCAGAATTCATGCTTCCTGTGGTATTAAGGCTGATCTCTCTAAGAACATCCTCACTCATTGCAGTAACTTCCCACTGAGCACTCAGTTTCAGGGGAAGAGAATCTCTCACTTTTTTGGCAACCATATGACCATAAGGACCATGACCATCAAAAACACCACAAAAGATCATATCTGTCCTTGAGCTGAAATTCTGGAAATTCACACTTCCATGAAGTCAAATATATATGATGCAAATATATAAATTTTCTCACGCTTGAAGAATTGAAATCCTATTACATAATTCAAGTTTATTAATTATTGGTCCAGAATACCCAGGGGATAATATTGCTTGTGGACAAAGGTAGTGAATAGAAACAGCAGATTAATATAAATATTTTAACCTCCAAACCCAATAGTTGACATAATCAAACTATATATAAATAATTGAAAGACTAAAAGGAGAGACTAACCTCCCAAACAATCATCGCATCTTGGTTGGTTCCTTTCTTGCCTTGTTGAGTAAACAGTGAAGCAACATCGCTGGAGCCATTTAGAAACAATCTACCCGGAATTCGATGCAGTGGTTCATCCCTTCTGTATTCAAATGAAGAATTCCGGGACCCAAGTTTCTTCTTCGAGTTCTTCCTCTTCCTGACACCAAAGCCAGGAGAGGAAGGCGAACCAGGCCGAGGGCTCCTGCTTTCTGCAGACAAGCAGGACCCCATTCTTAGGGCCCTGATAATATTCAATATGCAATCCAGACCAGCCACACAATTGCACCCACCACTATTTTCTGGTGACGAATCCGTCAGAACTGATTGGCTATGATCCCCTAAAATTTTATGCAATTCACAAACAATACTAACCTTAGTCAACCAAGTTCACTCTCCAATCAATCAAGCAATAATCTTGAGCAAATATCAACAAATTCTTAAAGCAAATTGCAAAGTACCCGTCGGAAAGATCTTCCCTTCAGCCCCACCTTGAGCTTCCAACTCCTGATTATCGAAAAAATCCGATGATGATGCCAGAAGTAGAATTTGCAAGAGCTTCCTGCTGAAAAGTTACTTTCTCCTTAATTTTTAAATGACCTTTTCTGGCGTTGAAGTTGAAGCAACAAATAGAATGGATAAGATTCTTCACTCCTTTCTTGTCATTTTATATTCATAAATAAAGTTGTAAACAGAAAAGGTATGCGTATCATAAAGAGATAGATCTACGAAACAGAGATCTATCGACACGGAAACTACTTTCCCAACTTTATCGTGCAATAAATCCACCAGAAAAGAGAGCCCTTTTCAATACCCAACATCCAAAGTCACTTGACAACAATCTTTAACTCACCAAACCCAATACCCAAAAGTGTAACCAACATAAGTTCCAATCTTTAAGCTCCCACAGTACCCAAAGCAACAGTGTTTGATCAGATCAAGCCTCGGTAGATCGAGATTGAATAAAACCCGGATCAACACCACTAAATTGACACAAATTATCAATCTAAATCAGAATCCAGAGGAGAGGATACCCTGAAGAGGAAGAGAGTAGAACAAAAAGGTCACACAAAAATTCTAATAAAAGCAGGGAAGGAGAGTGAATCCCGAAATTAATAACACGAAACAGAGTGGTGTGCTCGTAAAAAAGGAAAATTAAAGAACAATAGCAACCAACCACCAATCCAAACACGCACACCACAAGAGAAAAATGAGAACAAAGCTACTGCTTGAAAACCGCTCTCCTCTAGAGAGAAAGAGAGAGACCGAGAGTTCTAGAGAGAGAGAGATTTCCGACACTTTTCACGACTTTCAGGTACGCGAACCTCAAGAGACCGTTAATTTCCCCTCCAACAATTTCTTTTATATTTTTTTTGGATAAACTAAATAATCATATCCTTTAATTGGATATAATTAATTGTTTTTAGAAAGATATTTCCAGCCATATATCACAAATTATTATTTATTACTCTAATAGACGTGTGGTGCTAATTAACACCAGAAATTAGCGTAATATGGTTTAAAAATTGGACCAGAACTTACATCGGTAAGACAAAAAGTTTAAGATTTAAAATGTTTAACTGATTTTATCATAAAGATAAATTATTAATTAATAAAAATTGATCGATTAATTAATAAAATAATTATTTTTTAACAACAAGAGTTATTAAAAAAATTCAAACTGATAAATTAAAAACTGAACAAAAAAGTTAAAGATTTTTATTAGATATTTTTAATTGGTCGCTTTGAAATTTATATAAATATTTATGATTCTAATTTTTCTCTATTTTTTATTATGTATAAAAGTTTAGTTGTATGATTTTTTAATACCAAACTAATATTTTATTGGAAACCTCATGCGTACGATTACCAAATTCTATGGTAATGATAAGTTATAAAGAGCCCTAATCTATTATTAAAAATAAAGAAAATATTTAATTAATTATTTGCTTATTTATTTTTTTAAAGTCATCTACTTTTAATATTTCTCTTAAACTTAAATCCACACCTTTTTAAATATTTGTTAGTGATACTCAAATTAACTTGCAATTAAAACAACATTTTATGAAACAATCATCACACTATATATATATAATAAATATTATTTTTATACACATATTAAATAAATTATCAAATGTAAAATAATATATAAATCACTTATTAATTATAAATCATTAGATCAATTTAGTATTTAAAGATTTGATAATATTATTTTAAATTATTAAATAATTCAAACTTAAAATTTATAAATTAGTAAATAGATTAAAAAAATTCGAGTTTGATTTTTTTTTTTTTTTTGGGTTGCAGCTTCTTATTTCCACACCACTTTCTCTGGATTCTTTTCTCTTCTTTCAAGTAATCGTCACTATTCAGACATGGTGATTACTGGATGGGAAAAGACAAAGATGAATGTATGATTTTGGAGTTGAATGTTAAAATTGGGTTGGCAGCCAATTGTTTTGGACCATTGACCTAATTCATTGCCTAATCTTTGATTTGACATTAATTCCAATGTAATCCTAAGTCTAAGATTGGTATGATTTCTTCCCTTTTTTGGTTGGATCCTCAAATCAAAAGTTTTCTTAAACGTTTGGTTAACCAATAGAAAATAGGAAAAGAAAATAATTATTTTTTGAATTTACATTGATACATTGTTTTTTATAAAATTATAAAATTTAGATAATTTATTCCGAATATTTATTTTTAACTAATATTCTAAATTTCTTATATTAGTTAGAATTACTTTTGAGCTCATTATTGTTTAATTGACAATTTGCAATGTTAAATAATAAAAAAGTTGCATGTGATACATCATGAGGATGCTTATTTTAATCTTTAGATGTTCTTGGTCTGTCGTTATCAGCTTTCCATGTCTTCTTCCTGGCATCATTCATTGGAACTATATGGCTCCTCGTTTTCGAGTTTGCAACATTTTTTGTAATGGTCATAACGTGCACAGGTGGTCATAGTTATGTCTCAGTCCCTCCTTATAGTTCCATAGAATTCAACCATCTGGTGTCTTCTCAGAGATGGAAGCTCCACGTCACTCTTGCCTTGTGGGGTCTCTAAACCAAGATGGTCCTACAATGGAGTCTGGTCAGGTTAGTTCTGATTGGTCTTTTCAGGATTTCTGGAGTTGGCAGAAGCTGAGAAGTTTGAGTGCTGATAGAAGACTACTTCCTTGCTTTGTTTTGGTTCTGCCTCACAAATTCCAAAACTTCCAGGAACGTTTCACATCAGGAGCGGGAACTCATGAATTTTCAGGTAAAGTTGGTGTGCATGATCCTGAACTTTTTGTTTTCTGACCAACTTGAAGAAAAAAAAAGAAAAACAATCTTCTGATCCTTCTCCTCCTCCACTAAAATTCATTAAGAAAGGTTTTAGATATGCTAAAGAATCACATAATCAACAGTTTCAGATAAACCAGTAACTGGATAATCATTGCATGCCCTGACAAATGTATCAGGAAGCAACGTGACGAGGAAACTAGTAAACGTGACATAAACAAGCACTCCTAAGATCTGAAGCAACAGCTGATTAAGACATGGATAAGGATAATGCGTCTTATCTATCTGGGGAGTTACAAAAACTAAAAAGGTCTTTCCTTTTCTTTTCCTTCTCTGCTTAATTCTCTGTATCATACGCATATCAAGAAGGTGCCTTGTTGCCTGTTTTTAGTGGGTACTTGTTGCAACAGAAGATGGAACTCAACGTTTTCAGGAGTTTCAGGATTCCTTGGTAACTGTCTTGTTGGCTCTGTTTCTTTACCAGGAATTCTAGCTAAAAGACAGAAATTATAAGTTTCATCATCTGAAAACTAGTGTAATGTGTTGGTAAATTAGGAAAAATAATACGCAAGAGATAATGATTCTAATAAAATACGAAAATGTTATCCTATTTTCAGGATAAGATAAATAAGCACCTAAGTAGTTAAGCTATTGTAGACTAGTAGAGATAAAGTAGTTAGAATACTGATTATATACCTACTATATTTTAGTTAGGATACTGATTCTATACTCGCTGTATTTTTTCAATTTAAGGTGCTTAAGTCAAAGAAGAGAGTAATCGTTTTGCTGATTGCTTAACACGTTTCGTACACATGCTAAGTTTGGGGACTCACGTTTTGCAAAATCCTTCCGAAGCTTGTCATCGATTACTGATTGAGGACTTCAATGGAACCTCTTGTTTACTTCTAAAGTGTTTAGTTTTGTTTGTTTTTTTACTGTATTTAAAAAAAATTACATAACTTTAGTTCTGGTTTTCCTATTCAATTATGTGAACATGTATCATAGCAGTAAAATTAGATCATGAATTTCAAAGCAGCCATGGTGGGTTCTAGTTCGACTTATTCATATGATAGTAGTGGGGTGACTTCAGGAGGAGGAAGTAGCATAGCTGCACCAGTTTCTCTCTCAGAAGACTCTCTCCAAATTACTGTTCATAAACTGAATGGGAAAAATTACCTTGAATGGTCCTAATCCATACGTTTGGTGATCAATGGCAAGGGGAAGCTCGAATATTTAAATAGTGAAGTCAAACAACCAGTTGTAAACACCCTTGATATTGGCAATGACATTTGGAAAACTCAAATGGTTACTACATGGTAAATCAATTATATGGAACCAGCTATTAAGACCCCTCAAATCATGTGAGTTTAGGATGGACTGGAAGAGAGTTGGGTCAGAGTTGCTGAAACAGAGGATCAAGTCCCCTATTAAGAAGCCCTTCATGTTCATGCCAACAGGTCATGATGTTTGGAAAGTAGCTAGGGAAACAAATTCAAACCTGGACAAGAACTCATAATTATTTGAATTAAACATCACAAATGTGAAAAATGCAGTAAGGTGAGAGGAATGTAACAACATATTATAATGAATTATGAAATGATGTCTGTATGACAGGAATTAAATTTATTTGATGTAGAAAGTTGGGTAAATCTAAAGGACAATGATCGGTACAAAAAGAAAGTTAAAAGAGAATATATATTTATCTTCTTGGTAAGATTGAATAGAGACTTGGATGAAGTTAGAGGTCATATTTTTGAGAGAAATCCTCTACCGAACATAAGAGAAGTCTTCTTAATGGTACGAAGAGAAGAAGCAAGAAGACAAGTGATGTTGAAGAATGTTGATGAAACCAAAATAGAGAGTGAAGGTTTAGCTCTTGTGACTCGAGGAGCTGACTGCGAAGGAGAAAAACGTAGTGGCACACGAAAGCCTTGGTGTGACCATTATAAAAAATGTGGCAGCAATCATCTCTAGAATCTCTTCCTTTCATTAAGGACAAAATAGAATATCTACACCAAATGTTTAAATCTAAAAAAAAAATCCCAATCAATCATGTTCTCTAGCTCATTCAGACAATACTTTCCCTATGTCTTTGACCTGTAGCAACATTAATGGTCCATGGATATTAGGTTCTAGTGCCACATATCACATGTAGTAAAGGTCAAAATTGTGGATGGTCCTTTTGCGTCGGCTGCTAGAAAAGGAATGGTGTCTATCTCTCCTTCCCTAAAACTCAAAGATGTCTTTCATGTTCCTAACCTATCATATAACCTCTTGTTTGCAAGCAAGCTTACTCTTAATCTTAATTGACACTAAGTTTCTGGTCTTCTTATTGTGAATTTTAGGATTTAAGCTCTAGGAAGATGATTGAGGAAGCTAAACAGAATAGTGGTCTCTATATTTTTACAAAGGACGGACCTTTAGAAGGCAAGATCAATAAACTTGTTTAAATTCTATTTCAGTTTCTAGTAATAATGAAGTTATGTTATGGCATTCTTGACTAGGCCATCCAACTTTTTACTATTTAAAGCATTTGTTTCCGAAATTATTCATAATTAAAATTCCTTCGATGTTTCAATGTGAATCTTGTCAATTAGCAAAATACTATCGTTTCCCACCACAACCTTACAAAATTTCACAACCATTTACCATGATCCATAGTGATGTTTGGGGACTTTCTAAAATTGCTACATTGTCTAGGAAATGTTTGTTTATTACATTTATTGATGATCATAGTAGGGTAGTAGGGTCACTGAAAAGTTTGGAATCAAGGCCTGCAAATTAAAAAAATCCTTATATGGTCTTAAGCAGTCTCTCAAAGCCTAGTTCGAAAGATTCACAAAGTTTGTTAAAGGTCAAAGTTATTGTCAAGGATAATCTGATTATACTTTGTTTACTAAAAGATCTATCAAAGACAAATTTTAATTCTAATTGCTAATACCGATGATGTAATTTTAACTGAAGATGATACGAAAGAAAAGAGGAAAGCTAAGCTAAGTCTATCCAAGATGTTTGAAATTAAGGATTTAAGTCAGCTAAGATATTTTCTTGGAATGAAAATGGCAAGATCAAAAAAGGAAATTGAGGTTTCACAAAGTAAGTATATTTTAAATCTCTTAAAGGAGATTGGAATGAGTTGATGCAAGCCTTCAGATATTTTAGCAGAATTTAATGTCAAACTTGGAGATGTTAAAGATGGAATCTCAGGATATAAAAGAAGGCACTAGAGATTGATAGATAAGGTGACTGATCTACTTGTCTGATGCACGACTTGATATTGCGTTTGTTGTAAGTATGGTTAGTCGATTTAAGCATTCCCTATATGTACAGTATCTGTACAGAATCTTTCGACATTTAAAAGGCACTCCCAAAAAGGGTCTTTCAAAAAAAAAAACCAAAGAAAGCAGTAAAGTAGAAGTCTATACTGGTGTAGGCCGGATAGAATCCACCTTTGATACAAAAATGACTTCTGGATATTGTACATTCCTTTGGGGCAACTTAGTCACATGGAGATGTAAGAAACAAAGTGTGGTGGTTACGAGCAACACTGAAGCAGAATTTAGATCAACGACTCAAGGTGTATGTGAAGTTCTATGACTACAAGAAGTTCTGGAAGATCTTCAAAGTCAAATGAGCTTTCGTATAAGATTGTATTGTGACAATAAGACAACCATACATAAATATTACTCATAACCTAGTATTTCATGACAAGACAAAACACATTGAAATTAATAACACTTCATTAATAGGAAGACGCCTACTCAGTTCTGTCAACATAATGATCAAATCAAAGCAATCTAAAATAGGAAGACGCCTACTCAGTTCTGTCAACATAATGATCAAATCAAAGCAATCTAAAATAGCAAGGCGGAAGAAAGAGAGATCAAATGTTATTGCATTCTTTTAGGTAAATAAAACATAACATAGTATTATCATCAGAGTACAGGCACACCAAAAGACTGAGCAGATGGTGGAAACTTTATGAGAGTTTTGTTGATATTATAAGAAATAGGTAATCCCCAGATCACACAGAAGCGGATAACATCCACAACCACCACAGCTCCAGTTATTCCTCCTCCTCTGCCTCCTCCAGCCATTTAACAAAGGCCTCCAGGGATTTCACAAAGGTTTGCCTACACGAAAAGAATGATATGGAACAAGTTTTATGTTAGCTTCCCGTCCTTTTTTTCGCATATATAATGTATGTAGAATGTTGAGTGGGTGGCTAACGAAGTACAAGCATACCGGCCCTTGGGATTTGTTCCTTTGCGGAACCAGTAAAGAATGGTGTCCTCTGCCAGTACCTCCTCATCATACAGGGATCTCACTACTTCAGGAAACAGTTTCATTAGCTTTGCGTCCTCATAGCACTGCATCTGAACTTTATACAGCAGTTCCAACTCAAGTTTTCCATTGCTGCAGAAAGTATTTAACAGTTCTGCCCATGTTTTCACCTGAGTCAACATAATTTCCATTACAAGATCAATAAATGAGGGGTTGGAGGTGTGTTGGGAAAGGTTGGACAGTGAGGTGGCTCCTTAACATTAGGGGCTAAACAGAAAAAGGAAAAGGACAGGCTAAAAAGGAACTGTTTGCCAAAGAATGCAGTAATTGTACCTGTCTAAGTGCTGCATTGGCATTCTGCTGTTGGTTCTTCCCAGACCACTGAACAGCATCCATCAGCACATCCCACAAGATGCGAACAACTTCAATATCAGGGAGTTTAGCATCTTTAACATGTTGCTTCACCGAGTCTATGACTTCGGATATATCAGCTTCTTCTGCTATCTGGGTTGTTAAAACAGATTTCATCTCCTTCAGTTTCACCTCAAATATTTTCTTTTCATTGTATTCAACCAAGGGAATGAGTCCCTCCTTTCTGATAACAGAGACAGTTTAAGTTAATATGCTCATCACAAGCCAAAGATCAACATGTTTATTTTTTTTCCCTCTAAAAGAGAGAATGCATCTGAAGAGGGGAGGATGGAGAACTCACGTAAAATGCTCAGAGAAACCCTCAGCAGATCGCTTTGCAGATGGGAAGATGTCCAGAAGGTTGTCTTCCATTTTACCCCGCTTCAGAATTGAAATCAGATCATCAAGGCTATTATCAACCAGGTACTCCTTAAAGAAGTCCGTTACAAATGAAAGAACTATCCCTTTTGCCACAAGATTATCCTTAAGCAGTGGCTGGAACACAGTCTCTGGTGGAAGACCAGATAACTTCTGAGAGAATGCAAGTGCTGTGAAAATAGCCAGTTTCTTCCTTTCATTTTCCTCAAAGAGCTCCAGTGATTGAAGGAATCTTCGCATAACATTTTCAAGACTTTTTATGAGGAATGGCCTTCGCCGCAAAATCTTTTGTATATAGACCACAGATGGCAAGATGACTTCTCGCTTGGGCTCACAATCAATTATAGAGTAAGGATGACGCTCCCCCTCATCAGGTTTTGTTGTGCCAGGCTGTGTTCGGCCTCCCGTGAAAACAACCTGCACATGTACTCAAATTAGATTGTAACAGTAGAGATAAGCTGTTATGCCTAAGAGATGGGAGAACTTACCTCAAAGAAGGTATCACCGTATCGTGAGAAGTTAAGGTCTGAAGATTCAATGCTTTTAGCAATGAGTTCCTGAATGCAATTAAGCTTCTTATAGTTAGAAAAACTGAAGCCGTTATTCAAACACAGTTGATATGACTGTGCATTCATATAGAGACAAATTACCAAATCACCAGCATTATCCAGGTATATCTGGACCACTGCATCCGCAAATGCTGCAGGGTCCAGCGGCGCTGTAATATTCCGTTTGCGGGTCTTAATCCGCGTGCCACTGCATATGTACAAAAATGGATTAAGATTACAAATATAATCAAGGTAGAGGTATAAAGTCGATAGGTTAAGAATTAAACTATTGACTTCTAACTTTCCATTCCATGCAAATCCTATTAGCTAGAAAGTAAGAATCTTTACTATAAAACAAATAGCACCATCAAGCAAAAAGTTTGAGCCTCAAGTCTCAACCCAACAGAAAGATGTTATAATACAAACTCTTACCCTTTCAATAATTCATTTGATAGCGTGCAAAACCAGAACTTTCAACAAGATTTAGTGTCTCTAATTCAACTCAAATATGACCAAACGAACAAATGACACAAGTAGTTTAAAATGCATGCCCTCTTGTAATCAATTACATGAAGAAGTAGGTAATACTCCTCACGAAATAAAGCGCGCAATAGAAGCTGGAATCAGAAACTTTAGATGAGGATATGGTACAAAAGTTCATTGATTAATCATATTCTTCGAGACAAAGAGCAAGATCAATATAGAAAAGTTGAACGATGAAGCTTATAAATGCAAAGCATGCTTCTTGCGACCGTATTCCAAGGAATAAGGAAGAAAGCACAAAGTTAACCTAGAAAAAGACTTACCCAAGAGTGGGTCTCTCCTTTGAGCTGCAAATCGAAGAAAAAACATAAACCAAATTAGTTAACAAGCTCTACTTCATAGATAATTACTAGCCAAAGTTGAATTCAAGCAGACACAAAAACCACAAGAACAGAGTAAAATCCAACAAAAAAACAAGAGATTCCTAGTTCAAGCAGATCTAAAATCCGGACAACCCACAAACGCTTTACCTCGATCGATCTATATGAACACTAAAAAAACGATCAAAAATTGCCAGTTTTGAGCGGCCAAGGAAACGACCACTAGTAGCAAAAACCAAAAAAGAATCAAACTTTATCCTAAAAACAAGAAAGCCAACCAGAAATTGACCACCCCAGGTCGAGGGCAATCATCTTTTGAAGGAAATCACAATGAAAAGAAGCAGATCCGGGAGAAACTTCACCGTAAGAACAGTATTCAGATTCAAAGAAGCAGAAACAGAGCACAGATAAGAAACGTATACGAGACCCACAAGTAAGAATCATAATACGTAGTGATCTCCCGGTAAAGCGTGTGCGTATGTTTTACCTCATAAACCAAGACGAAGATGGGATCGGAGGCGAGTAGAAGTCGCTCTTGAAAATGGGTGTTTCCTACTTTTAGAGAGGGAAAGACAGAGAGAGAAACAGAGAGAAAAGGTTTTAGTGCGGTATGCTTGGAAAGAGCACTCCTTTTATTCCTAAAAAGGAAGAGACAACGCTTAACATACACGGGACGAGTAGGACGGGGCTTTCTATTTAGTTTTCTTTTCTTTTATAGTGTTATTCACCTTTTATTAAGTGCTTTCGTAGAAAGCGATTTACACAAACACCTTGTAAACACAAAAGCTCCGGTAAATACGCTTGAGCTCTCTCGTCTCTGCCACAAATTATCAGATGAAGAAACTGCTTTGAAGCTAAATTAATGGCGCAAGTTCTCCATGACCTTTCCTTATTCAAGGTATGGATTGCAAGTGCATTAAATAATTTTGGCCGGTGTCAGAAGGAACATGACAGAGAAGTGAATGTAATATAAATTTCTGTGACTAGGGAGTTCCAATACATGTAACAAATGTTTCTGATATTGGGTTTCTACTGTTATATACAGTGTTCAACAACGACTTAAGCCGCTAACTATGGAGGTTGCTAGTGATTATGGTGTAGATCAGAGGGCCTGACAAGAAAGAGCAAGCGGTGACCACAGCGGCTGCAGTCAGACCCACAGATCCAGCAAGAACTAAGGATGTTCCAGCGAGGAAGGCTAAAACCATGCTGTATATGGACCATTCATTGAATAAGAAAGCATATTTGATCAGGTATGCTGCAATATAGTCCCTTTTGACCCCTGAAGCCCCAAAATGGAGAAAGATTGATGCAGTTGATAAACCAAAAGCCAAGCAAGTAGCTATCATGAACACACCAAAACCTCCTTTTTGGGTTAGAGAGCCTTGCTCATCATTCTTGTATCCACCAGGTACCAAGAGAGCTGCTATGAAGGTGACAGTTGCAACAATTGTTGCGACTAGTAAGTTAGTAGTGGCCATGTCCTTCAAATGTTTGAGAATCAAAGGTTCTGCTTCTGCTTGGAGGTTTTTAATCTTCAGATTATCTCCTTCCTCACTGATTATACTGCTTGAAGTCTCTTTCCCAGGTGTTAGTTGCTGCCAACCTTGCTGCCATGGTTGCTCAATAGCCTGGATTTTAGTGGTTTCTGTTTTGACTGCCTGTTTCAGGCTCTGTAGAACACCGTGAGCTTTCATTTTCCATATAATTTGTGCCTGTGAGATTTAGTACAAGACAGTGATATCAGAACATTTTGCATCTTTCACATGTTGTGTTCTGAGCAGAAGTGATTGAGACTTACCTTTTTATGCTGTTTAAGTTGTGTGTTTGACTTGATAATGTCAAATGCCGTCAACCCGGCCTTGTTCGTAGCTCCTTTATCAACTCTTCGATCGTTTGTTAGAACCAATAGAACTTCGTGATGACTTTCAAGAGCTGCCAAATGAAAAGGAGTGTTTCCGTCTTTATCTTGTTCATTTATAAGATCTTCAAAGCATTGTCTTGATAGGAAAATCTTAATTGCATTAGTCTTCCCTTTCTCTGCAGCAATATGTAGAGCTGTTCGCCCTCTATTATCCAACAATTCAGATGTATCGGGACATTTGTCAATGAATTTTTTGATAACATCATCCTGACCAGCCTTAGCTGCAATGAGAAGTGCAGACATTCCTTCTTTGTCCTTCACATAGGACAGGGAGATGTCCAATCCTAATAAAAGCTCAACAACTTCAGCATTGCCCAAATATGCAGCATAGTGAAGAGGGATCCATCCAAAGTTATCAGCTTCAGAAATTGCGGACGGATATCTTTGATGCACCTCGCTCATGAAATCTGAAAAGTCGAATCAAATTGCTTAAGACCAAGGACATAGCTCCATCATTTCATGGTATCTTCAAGAATAGGTGCATTCCTTTGAAGATTGCAGAAAATTAGTTCTGGAGGAAGAAATTTACCTGCCCCAATGAAGCTAAATCTGTAAGATTGTTTGAATTGTATATAACAGATCTTTGCTCTGACAGGAAGAAACTGGTTCAAGTACAAGACCGATATCTTTGACAAGAGAGCAGCAATGTTTCTAATCATATATTTCACCACGAATAGAAGTCCTGCAACTCATGAAGAAGGGCAGCTCGGTCAGGACAAAACGCAAGAAAACTGAATTAAAAGGTTGCATAACATTCAATTGTACTTGAGACGGAGAATTATAGGAAAGAAATTCAACAGAGTTTATGAGCAGACTTACTTTTATCTGCTCTTATAATGGCTGCGTGCAAGACATTCATCCTATTTCTTCCAACATAGGAACACACAGGAACAGTTTTCAGGATATGGTTAGCAATTTTGTAGAATTTCCGATCCACAGCAAGGAACACTGGAGACTCTCCAGCACCATTCACAACTCGAGCTAATTCTGGATCTTCATTTATCAGCAGACTAACTATTTCAAAGTGCCCATTTCTTACGGCATCATGTAAAGCAGTTTCATTGTCCTGGTTCTCCATCCTCACTAATTCTTTCTCCACTTCAACTTCTACAAGTTTTGCAAAATTAACCAAAAGTTGAGACATCTGTAGACGGCCCAATCTAGCCGCAATGTGCAACGGAGAATCGCCCTTTGCATTTGCTTGATGCAGAAGTGAAGAAGGCAAAGAAATTATCTTTTCTGCCATCTGCATTCTCCCAAATTTTGCTGCGATATGAAGGATGGTGTTCTTGTGGCCTGAGGTAACTTGCAGGAGTTTGTTTGGATCCTGAGTGGTCAGATCTTCAAAATTCTTCAAAGCTCCACTTGTTACTGCTTGATACAGTTCAGGGTCCATGTCCAACCTCAAGAACAACAGTCTAGATCAAGCTAATCTGTTGACGAAGAAATCCAGGACAAATTTTTATCAGGGAAGGAGGCATAATGATCCAAAGTTCACGGCAGGTTGTGTTTCTTGGTTTTGCAGGTTACTGTCACGGTAAATTGTTTAAAGATGGGAACAATAATGAAGTCCACACTAGGACAACGTCCTAGCTCAGCTTCGAAGCCTCCGCTAGATTTATGTTGCAACTTGTCCTCAAGCAATCTGACACGTAGCATAATCTTGCCATGAAAAGCTGACAAGCTGTTTTATCCCCTGGAACAGATCAAGATCATGTGACAGGACCTTTGTTTATTTTTGTTTTCTTACCCTGTCACAGGATATGCACCGTACCAGGAAGCACTAGCCATGGCTCAGCTGGAGTCTTTAAATGTTGAACTCCAACATTAGGAGCCTCCACCTCCCGTGCCTTCGGGATTGGTGGAGGATGTAAATCGCAAGATGTGCCTTAACTGACCAGGAACTTGGGCTTACCCACTGATCTCATCATACAAGAGGCCCAAATCTTAAAAGTTGCCTCCAAGATTCGAACCCCCACCTTACAGATCACCAGCATGGCAGGCACCACACCATTCAAGCCTTTGCCAGCGGGAGTCTTTGATGTTATTTCTTGATGATCGCTACATTCAACTTCTCAACAGTTCAGCAGGAAAATAAAAGTTCACATGCTTTTGTTTAATCTGGTTCAATCAGATCGATTCTATTCTATGATTGACCTTCTCATCTTATTAGATCAACATGATTTTTATCTTTTGTGTGTTCCTCACTTGATAAAACTCAAGTCTTCCTCGTGTTTCGCAATTAAAATGCCTTCATAAAACGGGGTGGCTTCATTGTGAAACACACCTCCATAAGAACTCACTTAAATGGTGGCTTTAGCTGGTAAAGTTTTAAGTCTTTTTCATAAGTGTGATTTATCTTCGATTCGATATTTGATTTTGAAACGTTTATCGAAAATTTATTTAAAACATATCCGAAAAAAGTCTACAAATGCCACCTATTTGTACACACAATCAATGTCTTATTCTTGGTAAAATCTTCTACTCTGTAACAGCAAATATTATAAGAACTTGCCATTGAAGACTGCCACCACAAGAAATATAACAAATAAACAAACAACCGAGAAGAAAGAAAACGTGGAAATGTCACTCACCTCTCGTCTTCTATATACTCCAACAACATCCAGGGCCATCTGCAATTCCTCCTCAGCTTCTTCTCTTCTTCCCACTCTATCCTTTTCTGGGTTTGGCTCTGCCTCTTCTCTTTCCCTCCACCACATCTCTAGAGCACACTCTCTCCTTCTTTCGAGGTCATCTTCGTCACTCCGAACTTTAACCGCCGCCATGGGTGACACTTCTGACGCCGGCATGGACGCCGTCCAACGACGCCTCATGTTTGATGACGAGTTATGTTCTACTCTGTCTGTCTGCTCTATGTTTTATTTATATGTAAAGATGTAGTCTTTTGTTTATTTTTTACTTGTTCTGCCATTGCTTTGCTTCGAGGTCTTTTTCTGTTCATCTGATTACTGATCTTTATTTTACTGTTCCATTTATGAATTGGGTTTTTGAGATTCCTCGCAAAGTTTGTTTCTTTTCCAATTGTTTTTCCGTTTCTTGGTTTCTTTTCCATAGTGGAGCTTCCTTCTCGATTTCAAGTTTACTTCCTTACGAAAAAGTTTGGGAATTTTTGTTCTAAGTTGGATGTCTTAGATCAAACTTACGTGCAACTTAGTTGTTGAGATGTGAGTTTGTCCTGAATCAAAGATCTGGAATTTGAACTTTTGCCTTCTATTCGTGCATAAAATGTTTGTTTTGCTGCGTTTTCTGATTTAAATTGCTTGCAGATGCATCTTGGTGGATGAGAACGATAAGGTTGTTGGTCATGACTCCAAATATAACTGTAAGTGAAACTTTCCTGTCA
>JANZXR010000036.1:9317-23192 GCA_027575705.1 Erythroxylum echinodendron | reverse complement strand
TAATCCCGATCATTCAAGAGATTCAACAAAGAAGCCATCACTAGTGCAAGGGCATGAAAATGGAAAATCTGTTGATAGAAGATACCAACTCTTTGGCATTTCTCTCATATAGACGCAACTTCAGTGAAATATCAACCATTTTATAAAGCTTTCCTAATGGAATGTCATGTTTTTCACTTTCTTATGAATGATAGCTTATGTTTCGTTCTTTCTTGTCATGCGAGGAAGTTGAAAGTACCCTTCATCCCTCTTTCACAACATTATATCATTTCGATGCTTAAAAATTTCAACGAAGAAAAAGAAACCAAACTACACAAAAGGAACAATAACTTAACTACGTTGCACCAAAATCTGCAAGGTTATATTTGATTATTTGTCATGTTATATGAACATTTTCATCAAAAATTAAGCAATTAAAAATGACACAAGGATACAAATTTTCAAAATAAAATTAAAAAACACATATATCTTAAAAGAATTCAGTGTTTATAATATATTTTCTTCAATTCAACCCTTTGACGATTAATGAGTCTATAATTTTAGATATAACATCGTAATTATGAAAAAAAGTGGGTATAATTAGAATATAAAATAGAATTACTTACTATGCGAATTAAGCTTTACTTACATGAACTTCTATATATAGTTGGCAATATACACTATTAATTTGCTGCAGTTGAAGCTGAGAAAAAATAGAAAAGTACAACATCTTCAAACAAAAACTCCTATTATAATACAATTGCCTACAATGATATAAATATGATGTCTTCAACAGTTGGGCTGAATAATTAAGAGAAGGCGAGATCATAACTCTTTCTTTTTTCAATTATTAGTTGCGTTGATGTATAAAAATATGTGATCTAATGTGAGTATTCGTATTCGTTAGTCTTTAAACTTTTGGTTAGTCTTTAAACTTTTCGTTCACTGAGTTTTTTCCTGATATTAGCTTGCAAACAATTTCGTAATTTGTGGATATGACGTCAAATTGACAACTTGACTTTTCATATTTTTGCTCCATATCACTGAATAATTGACACAATTATTCTCAGGTAAATACAAACCATAAGTGATTGATGAAACCACTATAGGTCATTCTTTCATCCTTTGAAATTATTTTTGTACAGACAAAAAAAAGTTGCTCCGCATACTTCGAAATTATTATGCATTTTAAGGCTATTGTGAAGAATTCGTATAAATTGCCTTGCCTTTTCCTCAATAATAAAAGCAATGAATGATCCAAAATACTATTACTCAAAAACCTTTGAACACTAAGATTCCATTTCTTTTCGTAAAAATGAATCACTATAATTGCTTTACACAGTACATTGAATACATTATTTATGTCCAAGAATTAATTCTTCAATATCAAAATGTTAAATGAATGTCTGTATCTTAAACACTTTGGAATGAAGATGAGATGTTGATTTAACTTGAGAACATTGTCCATTTGTGATACAAAGACGCCAGGTGCTCCGTGGACATTGAAAGTGTAGTAAGAACTGACGAATTTAGATTTGTAATCATTATCTGCTTTTGAATTTTTTTCATTAAATTGAATTGATAATTATCGCCATATGTGAATGAAACAAAAACTTGAAATAAATTTGCATTTGATAAATGTTTAAAAAACTTAAGTCGAATTCTTGAAGTTAAAAACTTTATTTGGAACTCAAATTTTTTCAAATTTAAATTTGAACTGAATTTCAAATTAGAAAACTCAATATATCTTTTCAAGAAAATTTAATTGGACATTCAAATATTGAAATTAAGCTTAATTCAATAAACTAAAATTTTACTTTCATGCTTATATAAACAATTAACTACTATCTAAATTTTATTTCTCGACAAAACTTGAATTGGGTGATAATGAAGACGATCATGATTAAAAATATACTTTAACCATAATATTACCTTTACATAAAACAATCAGGCAGATCTTATATTGTTCTATGTGTAAGCTGCTTCTACCATAACAAATTAAGAAAAGTTTTTCCCAAAATATTAATGTTTTACTATATTTGAAACAACTTTTACGTTTTATGCCCATCCTATAAATATTATCGATTAACCTTTCTTTTGAACAAAATTATTATGCTAATATAAAACAAAACCACGATTAATAAATATATCATGTACCTATTACAAAATTTAAACTTCAATATAACAATTATATTTTTCCCTTAAATTATTTTATTATATAATATATTGATTAATATAATAATCTTAAAATTTAAACTAAGTGGGCATATTAGTTCAGATTACGACTGCGCAGTTGCGTAGTCTATGTCTGCTAGTACCCTCAAATTGTACAACTCATAACTTTCAACTCAAATATCTAAAAATTACAAACTTAATACCAATTGAAAGATAAGAGAATGAAATACAACTTTTGTGAAGACACCTTTGTCTGATTCAGCCTATATCCATTCAGTTTTTATGAAAACTTCAAAACAAAATTTCTATCTCGGGTAGTACTATAACCTCAATCCAGACTCAATTTTGCACCAAAATTTTAAAATCATAGAGACAAAATTAACTTTAAAGTTCTTCAAGAAAGTTGTAGAATTATGTCTCTAGTTTAATTGGAATCCGGAATAACCTCATTTGGACATCTACAGCTCAAGATATCATAAAAAACTAACATATTTTTGGAAGGCGTCTCCCATGTATCACCTTCGGAGTCACGATCGCGCCATAGTGGCGTCGCGTTCGTCACAATCGCGATGTGTTGCGACCGAGACGACTTCGGCAGAGTCGCGATTGCGATGCATTTGGCTGAAACGCCTCCTTTCTCCTTTTTTTTTTCCGAACTTCACATCCAATTTACACCTAGAAAATGAGGTTTTTTTGGCAAAGTCATCTTTTAAACAATTGTTCATCTATGTCTTAAGATTCTAAAGAACCTAATTCATACAATTTGGCTCAATTTGCTGAAAGTTATACACAATTTACTCCAGACTATTCAAAAACAGAGACAAAATCTAAAACTCAACTTCAAGACAATTTTCAACACTCTTAAAGCCAGAATTCAAACTCAATTTCTTCATGAAAATTGTAGCCACTCGTCTCTAGTTTAATACAAATCAACAATCATCCTATTTAATTATCTATAGATGAATATATGTCCAAAAAACCGATGCATGTTCAGTTGAACCACTACAACTAACACATTTCCTCATCAATCTCTTCCTAAATCATCTCTTTTGCTTAATATACCACTTCTAACTTATATCCACCTCATTTCTTCTTCAATAATACCCCAATTACAGTTCAAGATCATTTATCCATAATTCAAAATCCATGCATGATTATATACACCAAAAACAAAGCACATCATATACATATTTATCATAATGAACTTTCTACCTCAAAAATCATCTCAACAACAACTTATCAATTATCAACAAATCAAATACTCAAACAAGACATCATCAATCTTTATTCTTCATCCACGACACATACACACAATTTCATAACCAATCCATCAATCTCAAATTACTCCACATACAAGTTCTATTTACACTAACCCATGAAAATCAACATATAACTTACTTGATTTCTCTTCAAATCCTTCAAAAGAACACCAACCCTAGCTTCTCATACAACCCACGTACATCATCATGGAGGTTGGGAGGTTGGGTTTTTGGTGAGAAATGAAGAAGAAAACAAGATAAGAGTACCAAATGAAGGATAAGAGAGCTAAGTTCAAAGTTGGTGAAGGTTGGGAACAAGATTCATGAAGAAGGAGAAGAGAAGGTCACATAGAAGAAGAAGAAAACAAGAACAAATACCCTTCAATTAGAAATCATCGTGAGAAACAAGACAAATAAGGGTATTTACAATTAAAAGAATAGTGATTTTCTACATGTCATCTCCTTATAGGTTCACTTAGGTTTTTCTTATTCAATTTGTCCATTCAACTCTAATTTCTACTCCCATTGTCTCCAAATTTCAATGACATATGTCATTAAATCCCAAAGTCATAAATAAAAATTTTCACTACCATTTGACTCTTAATTCTACTGTTATTTGTCCATTGTCTTGCAACTTGACATTTTTTCTAGTCCAAATTTTACCCAAAATTTCAATAAATTTTCTAAAAATCTACAAAAATTCTAAATTAATAAATACACTCTCCAAATCAATTTTTAATATATAAAAACCACAATTCTCTACAAAATCACATTCACAATTCAATTATAAATCAATTACACTCGAAATGTCTATGAATGCATGTACTCTTATTTTCATGTGTAAAGATTCAATATTTATGAATATGAGCATATCATATAATGATGAGCATGAAATGCATTTTTCTAATTTCTTACTAATATCTCATAATTACTATTTTAGCCTCATTACGGGTAACGGGATGTTACATCTCTCCCCCTCTTGAAGAAATTTTGTCCTCGAAATTCTTACCTGCTTGTTCAAACAGGTGGGGGTATTGTCTCCTTATATGCTCCTCCGTTTCCCACGTTGCTTCCTCAGTTGAGTGATTCCTCCAAAGGACTTTCACCAATGGAATAACTCGGTTCCTCAACTGCTTCATTTGAGACCCCACTATCTTGATCGACTCCTCAACATAACTTAAGTTACTAGTAACCTCAATTTCCTGAGCCGGTATTACATGTATCAGGTCTGATCGGTATCTTCAGAGCATACTCACATGAAACACATTATGTAATTTAGACATTTCATTCAGTAAAGCCAGCTTATATGAAAAAGGTCTTATCCTCTCAATGATCTCATAAGGACCAATGTACCTGGGGCGCAACTTACCCTTCTTACCGAATATCAATACTCCTCTCCAAGGTGACACTCTGAGAAACACTCTGTCTCCTACACTATATTCCATGTCCCTTTGATGTTGATCTACATAACTCTTCTGTCTATCTTGGGCCGCTTTAATTCAGCTTCGGATCAACTTCACCTTGTCTACTATATCTTGTATCAATTCTGGGCCTTCAACCATCCTCAAGCCCTCTTCATCCCAATATAGTGGTGACCGACATTTCTTGCCATATAAGGCTTCATATGGAGCCATACCGATGCTACTGTGATAATGATTATTATAAGCAAATTCAATAAGTGCCACATATTGGTCCCATGCTCCTTGAAACTCCAATACACAAGCTTTAAGCATATATTCAACAGTCTTAATTGTCCTAGCACTCTGTCCATCTGTTTGAGGATGAAATGCTATATTGAAGTTCAACTTAGTACATATAGCAGACTGTAAACTCTTCCAAAACCTCAAAGTAAATATGGGATCCCTGTCTGATACAATGGACACTGGAACCCCATGTAGTCTCACCACTTCATTTACATATCTCCGGGCCAACTGATCTAGTGAGTTATTCTCTCTCACTAGTAAGAAATGGGTCGACTTAGTTAATCGGTCCACTATAACCCATATTGCATCATTTTGCCTCGGAGTTCTAGGCAATCCCATAATAAAGTCCATAGTGATTCGTTCCCATTTCCACTCCGGAATAGGCAACTAATGTAGCTTCCCAACTGGAGCCTGATGCTCAGCCTTAACCTGCTGGAATGTGATACATTTAGAAACATACTCTGCCATTTGCTTCTTCATTCTAGGCCACCAAAAATGCTGCTTCAGCTTGTTATACATCTTGGTAGTACCAGGATGCATAGCATAGGCGACCATATGAGCTTCCTCTAGAATTTCTTTCCTCAAATCATCCACATTAGGCACACAAAACATCTGTTTCAACCATAGTGTCTTATCTCTCCATTTAAACTCAGAATTTGGACTCATCTTCACTTTCTCTATAAGCTTCACCATATTAGGATCTTTACTCTGTACCTTTCTGATTCTATCACGTAACATCGGCCTCAACTTTAACATAGCAATCAAGGCCTCATCTTGCTCCAGATTCAACTCCACATTCAGAGCTCTCAAATGAATCAGGTTAGGTAACCTAGATGTCTGAATTTGAGCTATACTAGTATTAGACTTTCTGCTTAAAGCATCTGCCACCACATTAGCTTTTGTCGGGTGGTACTAAATTGTGCAATGATAATCTTTCAACAGCTCAATCCATCTCCTCTGCCTCATATTCAACTCCTTCTAACTTAGCAAATACCTCAAGCTCTTATGATATGTATAAATCTGGAATGTCTCTCTATAAAGATAATGTCTCCATATCTTTAGAGCAAAGACAACTGCAGCTAACTCTAAATCATGTATCGGATAGTTAATCTCGTGAGACCTTAATTGTCTCGATACGTAGGCAATCACCTTACCATACTGCATCAACACACATCCCAATCCTTGATGCGAAGCATCACTATACACCACATATCCTCCAGTTCTCGACGGAATGGTTAACACCGGTGCCGTAGTCAACCGACGCTTTAACTCCTCAAAGCTCTCCTGACATTTTTCATCCATATGAACACTACATTCTTCCTCAGAAGCTTTGTAAGAGGGCCTGAGATCAAGGAAACCCCTTCGATAAACCTTCGGTAATATCCGGCCAATCCTAGGAAGCTTTAAATTTCAGACACAATCCTCAGAGCTTCCTAATTCATCACTGCCTCTATCTTATTTGGATCTACTTGTATGCCTTCTTCAGTCACTATATGTCCCAAAAATACTACTTGATCCAGCCAAAATTCACACTTACTGAATTTGGAATACAATTGCTTCTCCTTCATAATCTGTAGAACCACTCTCAAATGCTTGACATGCTCTTCTCTATTCTTTAAATACACCAAAATATCATCAATGAACACTATCACAAACCTATCCAGGTAGGGATGAAACACCTTATTCATCAAAGCCATAAATGTTGCTGGGGCATTAGTTAACCCAAACAGCATTACTAGAAATTCGAAGGGCCCATACCTGCTCTTGAATGCACTCTTCGGTACATCAGCCTCAACTATCTTCAACTAATAGTACTTTGACCTCAAATCTAGCTTAGTGAACACCTGAGCTCTCTGCAACTGATCAAGCAAATCATTAATTCTAGGCAACGGGTACTTGTTCTTCACTTTAACCCGATTTAATTGCCTATAATTGATGCATAACCTCAAAGTCCCATCTTTTTTCTTTACAAATAACACCGGAGCTCCCCAAGGTGAAACACTGGGTCTAATAAAACCCTTTTCTAACAACTCCTGTAAATGAGCCTTCAACTCCTTTGGTTCCTTAGGTGCTATCCTATATGGAGGGATAGATATAGGAGCAACACCTGGAACTAAATCAATTGTAAACTTCGTCTCTCGATCTAGAGGTAAACTAGATAGCTCGGTGGGAAACACATCTGGAAATTCCCTAACCACAGCAATGTCCTGCACATTCTGCTCAGTTCTAGTATCAATGATATGGTCCAAATAGGCCTCACATCCACCTTGCATCAACCTCAATGCACTCATAAACGATATCATCCTGACTGGAACTGCTTGACTAGTTCCTCTAAAAACTGCTCTCAGCTGACCAGGAGATTCTAGTACTACCTCCTTGGTATAGCAATTCATGACAGCCCTATGAGCAGTGAGCCAATCCATGCCTAAGATAATGTCTATCTCCCTCAACTGTAGTATAATCAAGTCTACCTCCAACTCTGCCTGGTCAATCCGAACCAAACATCTCTTGTAAACTTCTCCTATCACTATAGTACTACCTATCGGTGTACTCACCTTTAATCCATACTTTAACTGCTCTCTAGCACAATGCAACTTATATGCCAGATGCGTTGCAATGAGTAAATGTATAGATCCAGGATCTAATAATGCATATACCTCAAAATCATAAACAAGTAGCACACCTGCAACAACATCTGGAGAGTCTTGTACCTCCTGCCTGGTTATGGCATAGACTCTGGCCTAACATACCTCCTCTCCCTGTGCTCACTCTGCCTCTATCACGGCCTCTCTGTCTAGTCCCACTACCTCTACTCTACTGAATAATAGCTTCACTCCCTGATCTGCCACTCATACCAGACTGGGTTCCTATAGTCGCAGGACAGTCTCTAATCTGGTGGTCAAAGGAGCTGCATCTAAGGCAAGCTCCAGTTAATCTCCAGCACTCACCACCATGCTTCTTCCCACAATTCTCACACGGGGGCAACTGACTCTGCACTGTACCTCTTCCATTATCAGTCTGTGCAAACCTCCTCTCTGTCTTAATCCTAACTGCCTTGATCCAGCTGGTAGTCTGAAAACTCTATTCTGGTGCTTACTGAATCTTTTGCCAGAACCACTTTGACTCTCACTAGACCTCTTCAATCTGGATCCTTGCCTAGACTCTCCTTGTCCCTGTCTCAGTAGTTGCTTAAGTTTGATTGAACCAGCTCTCAACTCGGTGAAACTACTCAATTTGGAGATATTTAGTCTTGTTCTAATCTCCATGTTCAGCCCATCCTCAAACCTCTTACACTTATCTTCTTCGGTAGGAATCAAAGCAGTAGCATATCCCATCAGCTCGTTAAACTTGATCTCATACTCTGCCACTAATATCCTACCTTGCTTCAAATCTAGGAACTCCTTCATCTTTCTGTCCGGGTAGATCTTGGGCATGTAATTATCTCTGAAGACCCTCAGAAAGTCTTCTCACTTCAATTGGAAAGGCCTGGTGATACTACCTGGGACAGTTTTCCACCACTGGTAAGCTGGGCCCTATAGTAAGGACACTGTGTAGTCGAACCTCTCATCTAGCTCGCAGTCCATCTGATCAAAAACCCTCTCAGTCCTTTCCAATCATCCTTTAGTTTTAGCAAGGTTTGTGCTGCCATAGAAGTCCACAGCTCCCTACTTCCGTAGCCTATCATACCTCCTCTCCCTTTTCTTAGGAACTCTAGGAGGCATCACCTCATCTCAAGGTATCGAGGACTCCCCACTGGCTCCTACCGATTGATCAATTTGATCACTTGGAGAGGATGACCTATAACAAACAATAATTTCAATCACTTTCTGCACTTCTCATGATATTTCATGCTTAACATTTCTATATGTCCTAATAGATGCCAACCATGCTCTGATACCACCTAACTGTAACACCCCCACCACTATAAGGTACATATTGGAACACCTATATGACATTCCAGTACATACCCTATAACAACGGCATGTTACAGCCTCACTTTCACTTTATCACATTGTAATTTATCTTGCTTAATCATGGCGTCTACTATCATACAAGAAAGTCACCAAATTTTTAAAACAAATTTCCTCTTTTCATTTCATAAATACCATATATACATACATTTTAACTTTCCTAAAATCTATACATGTACATCATCATATCCGAATACAAAATATACTGAATGAAAGAGGAAATACAAAAAATCTAACTAAATCCTTTAGTCTAGCTGACCGACCTTTGAGCCATATCTTCTTCATAAAAGTACAAGAATTAAGCTTCTTGTACGGTCTCTCAGTAGCTAGAATCCTCTCTATATCCTGAAATGTCAACTTGTAATTTTGGGTGAGTTTTGTGAACTCAAATGAGATAACCATCATCGATGGTTCACTCAATTCATGCAACATATCATTTTACATAACAGATAATTCACATCATTGCATTTTTCATATAATATCACATATCACATTTTCATTTAAGAGTAAGACAATTGCATTTCAATTAATCAAACATACTCAATACAAATTATATGGAATGCACATGTGACTCTTTTTCAATTATTACGTTGTTGTGACCGAGTGCCTAAATTTTCCCGTATCCATTGTGGATACCAGGATCATTTATACTGTCCCTTATCCGTTGGGGATATAGGGTTCATTTTTACATAGTAAGCCTTAGGCTTTTAATCACTGTCTGAGCTCGAGGCTCTTTTCATGTATTGAGTTTTAAGCTCTGATCGGTGGCTACTCTGTTCACAACTCCCATTATTTGATCATGCATTCATGTATGGAATACATCTCACATTTTCAATCAATCATATCATAACACATTTAGTTCTTCACATTTACATTCAAGTAGCACTTCAACATACATCCCACATTTCACAATTATCGGACCTTCTGTCCGGAATTCAACATAATTCAATTCACATTCATTTATCATTCATAACAGCATTTAAGCACACAATAATTGAGAGAAACCATCTAGGTTACTCACAGATTGCTTCCGAAGCTATTGCCTCGAAGTTCTAGCAACGTCGGGATGTTGACGTTCCAATTGCTCCTCTATACAAACACTATACACATATCACAATTTAGCACAATTATAAATATTCATTTATGCACATGTATGTATGTAAAATATGTACAATTCATGTTCATGAAAATCTAGAGTATCTTTCCATTATTCACATTACACTATCATACATATTTCTAACTCACATAAGTATCATTCACTATAAGAAAATCATGAATTAGCGATAGACATTTATTGACGGTACAAAAACTGTAGATATTTACTGACAGAAAAAATAAATTGTCAGTAAATGTATTGTACTGTTCATATATAGCAACAGAAATATATTACCGTTGGCAATATGGGGGGAACGAATTTTCCGCAAAATCTCCGACGACATATAGCGACAACACGACCTTTGACGTTGGTAAAAATTACAAGAATGTTTCCCACATTTTAGTTGCTTCGGATATATACTGTCGGAAACAATTCCGTCGGTATGTATTGACTAGTGAACAGTATTTACGGCTATATTTTGCGACGGAAACTTTAATTCCGTTGGTACTTTGGCCCCGGGTCTCTATATGGATTTTATGGCGACTACGTGTCATCATTGGAATTTATTTGAAATAATAATAAATCTATTTGGGAACATTGCAATAAAATAAAATATAACATTTAAATTTAATTAAAGTCTAGACAAGGAAAATTTGTGGTGGGACTTTTCTAATATAAGCAAATAATAATTGAAATGTCATAGAATGATTTTAGACATAAAATTAAATTATTCCAAAAAAGATTTAATATAAACAATTAATTATTAATAAAATACACAATTAATAGATAATATCATAATAAAAGAAATAGATAATATTTATATTAAATAAATAAAATTCATAGGAGAAGTAAAAATAATACCCAACAATTTAATGAAAATTTTCCATAGCAAAAACGAACAAAGAATAAATGATTTGGGTGTTAAAAGAATTAATTTGCAATTTGATTTAGTAATGGAAAATCTTAATTCAAAAGAAGAAAGGTCACAGGTGTGACTCTTGGGAGAGAAAAAGTAGTCACGCCTGTGAGAGGTTGACAATAAAAAGGGGCGTCGCGATCGTGCTGTGGCACGATTGCAACTTTGGTGAACTACTGGAACTGTCGCGATCATGATTTTCTGAAAATTTTTGGAAAGGTCGTGATCGTGACTTTCTGAAATTCTAGGACTGTTGCGATCGTAATTTGTCACGATCGCGACTTCCCAGTTATACAACCTTACTTCTAAATAACATAACTTTCAATCCAGAAGTCCAAAAATTTCAAACTATATATTGTTGGAAAGCTAAGAAAAAGATCTACAACTTTCTTGAAGACAATTTTATCTAATTCAGCCAGTATTAATACATTTTATTCATTTAAGTTTCAGGTCACATTTTTTTATCCTATTATCTGTTTTTCATTCATCTGATCACAAACATTTCCAAATACAAATCCCAAAGGACCAGAACCAACATTCAATTTCTTACATACCAAAACTCCTGTGATACACAATTTACCTCAAACATGTCCATCCAAAGATCTCACAACATTCAACACAGAGCCAACTTAACAAAAGGAGTAGAACCTGCATATATATCTATACATGCATATATCAGAAAAATTCTGCATTTTTACTATCAACTTTCACTGTCAATTTTCAATATACACATCTTCATACTTCATATCATTATGTCGTATCAGTATCATGGTTACAAAATACATACAGAAATGTTTATGTTGATATGCTTTTAAGTCACCAAAAATGATTCACACTAACTTAGTTACAAAAATCTGAAATTCTTGGAGGTTGCCAAAAACTTTGCAAGGACTTAGTTATGATCTACTGATTCTTCACCTGAGGAGTAGAAAATTTATGGAGTGAGTCGGAAAGCTCAGCGGCTAATATATTTATAGCCAGTGATAATGAACCATACACAAACATATATGAATATGCATAATACAACACATCATCATATAGAACATATTGGCTGAAATTTATCATCAAAGCATAACACTCAAATTGCATCATAACTTGTCATATCAAAAATGCAATGCACAACATAATGGCTCGAGAGTTCTGTGGAATGAAACCGGGAAACTGAGGTTTACACCATGAAACGAAACAAGTCTGATTTCTCAGGATCTCATGGCCATAAGCGGGCAGCTGGGAGAAGGCTATAGGTCATCGTGCACGAGACTAACGAAACAGATTCCTCTCTTGCCCACATAATAGGTTTTTCAATGCTCATTCATTTTATAATATATTCATGCTTTCATGCTTCTTAAATTTTATGTTTTTCCTTCACACAAAAGTAACAGAATTTTTTGCAAAGCAACATGATATACATTCACAAAAGATCTTTCCCACAATCAGTAAAATAAACATATTCATCATACATACACATTAATTTTAGCTCATCATCACAAAACTATAAACATATTACCCACCTATTTATGTAATACTTCTAAGATTCAAGCTTACTCTTCTCCTTGCTCTTGATGATGATATTCTTGGTTCCCTAAGAACAAACATATTCCATTTAATCAACATACATGCATGAAGCTTTCCTTAAACCTAGCTATCCATAAATAAACTTAAGCTTCATCTATTCTTGATTCTATCTAACTAGAAAAACTAAGATCTATTTAAGGTTTATAAAAATCTAAAGAAAACATCAACCTCTTGTTCTTCTTCTTCCTTTCTTCATCTTCATCATATTCATCTTTATCATATAAAAACCTACTTTCTCCACTTCCTTCATCCATGTCAAAACAAAAAGAATAGACATAGAATACTAAAAGAACTCACCTAAACTTTTCCTTCTTCTTTCTCCTTTTTCTTTCTTTCTTTCTTCTTCCCTTTCTTTCTCCTTCTCTCCTTCCAGTCTCTTCCACGACACTCTCTCCTTTTCTTTTGTTTTCTTAACCCTCACGACTCCTCTTCTTTGTCTTATTAATTTAAGACAAAAGTTTTGAGTTTCTAATTTTACCCTTCCTTATAAAAGAAATTCCTACTAACTCCTTCACTTTATTTTAATTCCTTCTTTTTAATTCATACTACCATATTAAATTCATAATATACCATATTAAATTCCAAAATTTTCTAATTCATAAATTCTAATTTATTTTCATGCTTGATAATTTAATAAAATAAATAATATAAAAATATAAAAAATCCTATAAAAAGGGGATCCAACAGGTACAGTTATTTAATGTATACCGACAGAACAAGTTACGTCGGTATATAGCAAGAGCAGAACCACTTTTACCTACGGTATTTATTCCGTTGGTAGCTGTCCGAAGCTACTTAATTGCAGGAGTTGATTATATTTTTACCGACGGGTTAGCCACAACCGTTGGCAATAATTACGGGAATGACTCCCGCAATTAAGTAGCTTCGGATAGCTACCGACAGAATAAATACTGTCGGTAAAAGTGGTTCTGCTCCTGTTATATACCAACGTATTTTGTTCCTTCTGTATACATTAAATAACTTTACTGACAAAATTATAGTTTCCATCACAAAATATAGCAGTAAAAATAGGCGGTGAAATAATTAGAAAATTTAAATACCGATGGAATATAAATTTCGTCGATAAATTTCGACTGTTTAATAAATAAAACGTCGTCGTTTGGTTTAAGATTACGCGGTGATTTACTAAATCACTGACATTCCGTCGGTGATTCATCATCTTTAACCTGACCTGGCCTCC
>JANZXR010000035.1:13661-25380 GCA_027575705.1 Erythroxylum echinodendron | reverse complement strand
AAATCTAGTAATTTCCACAAAAAATTACATCTTTAGAGTGGTTCTTACAAGATTTTGTTAAAATTTTCTCTCTCACAATTTATAGTTGTTTTGTGTATTTTTATTGTGTTCATGGTTGATTTTTCTGTTATACACTCATTCATGGCACCAAGAATCAAACAAGTTGTTAAACACTCACAACCAAAAGGGAAAAACTCAAGTGTTAGGAAAGGGTGCATGTGATAGGGTTGTGGACTTTGGAGGTCCTTTTCTAATTTATTCAGAACAAGAAAGTATTCAATTTCAAACTCTTCAGTCTAGAATTGTGATTGCACCTAGATACTTTGATTTTGAAATTTTAGAAAATCTAGGGTTAAAAGAAAAGATTGAGACCTTGAGTGTGAAAATTAGATGGAAAATGATTATATGGTATATAAGGAATTAACCCTCAAATTTGGATAATTTTTGTTTTAAATGAGGGGCCAACCTTATAATTTAGATTTTGATATTATGGAAGAAATTGGTGGTTTTCCTAGATCTAACATAATTGAAAAATATGATGACTTTCGTGCTAAGCAATATTGGAAGCAATAAATGGGGTTGGATAACTTTTTGTGTAAAATGCCCACAAGAATGTTATTATTAGTACTGAACATCTGTTACTGCATAAATGTATATGTCATATTATGTTTAACCAATCTGAAAGTAACAAATGTTCTACTAAATTCTTATTCATACTTTGGTTTATGGACCATGAAGTCAAAGTTTGTACTTTAACCCATATTTTAAACAAAATAGCTACTTCCCTTGAAAATAAAAGTATTTATCTTAACATGGGTTATCTTTTTTCTATGCTTTCCATATATTATGGTGTATCTATTGAGGGACTAATTATTGTTTTTCCTGATTTTCTTTATCACACCCATTTAAGGTGAGCTAAGATCTTGATGGTCCATGACATGGAATTTGGGGATATTAGTTCCAAAAATCATATGAAATATAGGATAGGAAACGCTATCTCTAGTTTCACACCAACGTAACAGCAAAATGAGGTCTTTTCAAGTGAAGAAATGGAAGACAATGAAGAGGAAGGCTAGAAGAAAGTCTTCAATTTATTTGCTAAAAACAACAAGCTTATAGCTGAGCATATGAACACCATGAAGGCGCAAATGAAGGAGATGGCACAAGAATAACAAAAACAATGGTACGACATAATGAAAATTCTAAAGTACTTTGCTTCTTAAGGTGTTTAGATTCTTTCGCCCACACCTTCCCCACCTCAATCTCCTTAAGTATTTCTTGCTCTAAAAATTTTCAGTTTTTATTATTTATTTATTTTTATATGTGAATTAGTTTAGCTTTGAACACGGTCATTTAATTTGTAAAGGCATATTGATTTGTGAATTTTATGTTTCAACTAACTTTGGATGAATATGCACATTAATTAGGATATGATACCTATACTTCACTTTATGGATTTTTTGGTATACATTTATAATTATGTCAATTGAATTGGTTAGCATTGTTAGTAACCTTTCATGAGAATGATTGATTAAAAAGAAACGAAGTAGGCTAAGACATAAAAAAGGAAATTTAAATAAAATTCCTATTTTGTTCACCCTTTTTGAAACAATTAGGTTAAGAATAGAGCTAGTAGGTAGTTGAGAATGTGATATAGTTGAGTAATCAGGGTAACCACGACAAAATGTTTCTCTTCATGTAAAAAGGCTAGAATGTCATTCCAACCAAGCTAATTAAAAAATGTGGCCTAGTTGAGCAACTAAGGGACATTTATGAAAAAGTTTTTGCCTTCATAACAAAAAACTAGGTCAATGTTAAAGAAAATTTTAAAAAATATGTTTTAATAAATAAAACCTACTGATATTTTAAAATAGCAAAAAATTTCATAAAAGGATAATTAGTGATAGTTGAATTTTTGATTGATCTTTAATTATAAATTCATGTTTATAAATGCTATATGTGTATGAATAGGGTGTTAATATTTTTATTGATATGTATAATCATTTCAAAGTAATTAAACATGAAAGGAATAGGTTAGTATGTTGGCATATTTTGAATGATTGATGTTTGTGGTTAAATTGATTCCATAACATTCAATGCCATTGTATCATTATTGCATGTTGCATGAATGTGTGATTATGTGCTTTTGTGTTTAGTTTATGTTTATGTTTATGTTTATTTTTTTGCTTATGGATAAGCAAAAGTTTAAGTGTTCGGATGTTGATAGGTATAGATCATACTATATTTTCCTAGGTGTTTTAGTGTGTTTCTTAAATAATTGTCACATGTATACGTTTAGAATTGTTTTATTGTGAGTGTTTGTATATATTCTAAGTGCTTGTGTGGTTTAGAGCATGAATTCAATGTTAATTTTATGTTTTATAAGGTGTTTGATGTGTATGTGAGTGTTGGAAATTAGGAAATTAAAGAACAAAGAAGATGGAGGTTACATAAAGGCTATCACAATCGTGTATGAGGAGCATGATCATGATAGATATGAATAGGGCGCTTAATGGCTCTGCCATGATTATGCATATTGAAGCAAGATTGTGACAGAGAGGTTAAAGCATGGAGCATGATCGTGACTATAAGTTTTTTTTTAATTTTTTTAGGATTTAGTATTTTTGGAATCGAACAAAGTGGGTAAACCCTAAAAACAACCCCAAAATCCTAAAGCACTATATAAGAACGTGAAATACAACAAAATACAGAACAACCATTAATCAAAAGTAGATCAAAATGGAGAGATAAAGAAAAACTTAAGGAAATTCCAACATTTTAGATCAAGGCTTCAACGAAGGTTTTATTCTTTTCATTTATTTCTTTCATTATCCTTGATGTATAATTGGATTTCTTTGATGTTAAACATGTCTATGAATTTCTAAATTTAGGTTAGGAATTTTAGAATTATTTTGTGACTTTTAATTATTGTTGATTTCAATCACATTTACATGTTTGTGATAATTATTTGTGTATAAACTTGACAACAATTCGAGAGAGTAAATCAAAGTAATTAGTGTTAAGTCATACAATGAGAGTTACAAATTTAATATACCCACAATTATCAAATTAACAATTAATCGAAGAGAGATCTTGGTTATGAAATTGATTATCTAATAGACTGCTTAAAATCTAATTGAAAAAGTTGGGAATAGTTTTATGAATCGAGAGATTACAAATTTGTGAATATCGAATTCAATTAAGGTTAATTGATTAGATCTTGTGAGAGAGTAATCAAAACATTAAGAAATCTATTATCAAACATAAATTGAATCAACAAGATTAAAGTAAGCAGAATAAGGAAAGAATTGTTTTTAAGTATTTATTCTTAATCAAATCCTAATTTTAATTAGCAACTGACTGTTTATTTGATTACTTGTTTTGTTTATTTGATTACTTTAATTTTTTCTATTTAATTTTAGTTCAAATCAATTTCCGAATACCTTAGACAA
Source organism: Erythroxylum echinodendron (assembly GCA_027575705.1). Lineage (NCBI taxonomy): Eukaryota > Viridiplantae > Streptophyta > Magnoliopsida > Malpighiales > Erythroxylaceae > Erythroxylum > Erythroxylum echinodendron. Next base: position 21,928 of record JANZXR010000035.1, on the reverse strand, counting down.
AGTTAGATTCTTAAGTTTTTATAAATCCTCGTGGGAACAATAATATCTTACAATACAAGATACTATCTATATTCTTGTGGGTGTTGAGAATTTTTTTAGATATAAGACTTAATAAGTTTTTCATATTGTTTCTGTAGATCTTAGCATTAGGATGATTTGAATTCCTTTGATTTAAGGAATTTTTGCCATTCTTGTGTGCTTATGCCAAGTGATCTATGCCTTTTTTTTCAACATCATCCACAAAGACTTTTACATTTCAATTTATCTATCTATGAAGTATGGAATTGTTAAGCATCTAATGAGTTGTTTAGTTAATTTTAATCTGAATGAAATAATGTTATAACAATATGTTTTATTATAAAAATAATGCCATTATTCCTTGTCACTTTCATAAATACGGATCTCATTATAACTCAAGTATAAATCAATAAAACTTAACCATTATTGTTGTGGCATCTATAAAAAGATTTATTTTTGAAAGTAGGTAACTACCCTTGGTTTATGCTTTGTTTAGGTAGATAAAACTGAAGCACATCTGCCACTTACTTTTATATGCTTATCAGTAACCCTTAATACTTAACATCATCAATTAGCCTTTTTCTTGCTTTCTTTGGTTATATCCTGTCAAATTTCTAGCTGACACATTCACTCATATTAAGGTTTAGCAGACCCATTTAACAAATCTAAAAATTAAAAAGAAGCCATTGAATGATGCATATCTAAGCTTTAAGATATTCTCTTCCTTTGGATCATAAACCAAATGTTATGCCAACCTTGCCAGTTTGAACTGAAATTGCATATTACTATAAAGTTAGTTGCTTTATTTTTGTCAAACTTACATGTAGTTTTGAATATTATTCTTATTTAAGTACCAACAACTTTTTTATACCTATTGATTATAGTTTGTTAATTAGTTGGAAAGTGCCACGTTTAGACTTCGATCCAAGATAAAATTTTCCTTGTTCTTTTTTTAAATTTAGGTGGGTCTTACTCATTTGATCTTACAGGTAGGCTTTCCTTAATTTTCATGTCATTATCAGATCCCTTATCCTATCATTCACTGGAAGCCAATGATATTTACCTTCTTTAATGTTTGTTTTTTTTCTTAGTGGTGCTCAATTTACGTTACTTTAACTTGTCTTATACATAGTAAGGTTAACCCTTTCTAGCATGTACAATTTGTGGCAAGTAAAGTTTCATATATACCTTTTAAAGCCAAGCAATGTCAAGTATTTTTTTTCCATTAAATTGGGATTTACTTTGAGCCAAGATTTTCATATGATCATAAACTTTGATGTTGTCTTGATATGCTAACACATAACATTGCTGAAGATAAATTAATTATCCAATAAAGAACATTGGAATACTTTTGGTGGAAATCGTAATTAGAGAAATTTCTAGCTAGCTGCCAAATTTAGCTATAAAAGTAAATTAATATCTCTATTAATGTTAAGTCACGTAATATATATAAATTTGATAACTTTTTTCTCACTATCAATTTCTTTATTTCTTTCATCTCCGTAAACATAAAAACAAAACCCTCACACGTTTGACACAGTAGACATTGCCATAACAAAGCTGAACAAGTCGTTGTACAGTAAAACACCTTCAATCACATTCATGGTTAAAAGGGCAGCCATACAAAGCCCTCCAATATGTGAAGACAAAGATGAAATAAAGCCATAGTTTTATGTAAATAGGTTATAAGAATTGTTGATTCCTATAACCTTAAATTTATATAATTTTATTATATACAATTAATATACAAATTTCTTTAATTATATGAATTTGTATATGTTTTATTTCTAACTATATTGAGAATTAATTACTTTTAAAATCATCATATATTCTATTAAAATAATTAACATAGATTACAATTACGAAAATAGAAACAGGATGATAAAACCAAACATATTTTTATTTTAGTTTTTTATTATAAATCTTCACTAAACAGGTTTTTGTTTTTAATTTTTATATTAGAAATCTCAACCAAACAGGTTTTTATTTTTTAATTAAAAAACAAAACCAAAAACAAAAAATGAAAACCATAATAGAAAAACAAAAGTGGAACTAAGCGATCCTTAAATAAACATCATTAAGTATTTTTTTCTTGTGTGGCTTCTTTTGATTTTTGTGTCCACCATGGAGTTTACATATGTTGCCCCAAGCAAATTTCTTTAATTGGGATATATTATAGTTATTATCTTCATCAACAATCATTTTAATGGCTTTAGTCAGTCATCCTTCTCCATTCATTTAGTATGGAGTCCTTGAATAATGTTTAAGCATATGTTAGTTTTGGCCCTAAAACTTATGTCTCTATGAGTGGGCATATTCATCCCTTTTCAAAAATTGCTCTAGGTGCCTTACTCAGGGCCATTCCTAATATTTTATAGGCTTTGGGTGAAGGAAAAAAAAGAGCTCCAATAAATCAGCAATATACAATTATAACACAATTGAACTATAAAAAGATCAAAAACACCTATATGGAAATGGAAGAAGTATGCAGGTACAACAGAACACCAACAGCTTGACAATATATTACAAGGCTATATCAATGGTATTATATCTGTGACAGAGAAAAAAGATAAAGAGTAAAATTTAATATCCTATATTAAAAATGAAGAAACAAAGAGTAAATTTTAATTATAGACAAACACTAATTTCTAAAAATACAAGAAATTAACATAATTAGGAAAAGAACTTCCTAAATCATGATCTTAAAAAATCTTAGATACCATTTTCAATACTTTTACTATTTTCTATTTTATCTTTATGTAGTGAACTTTTACATCATTGTTCTAATGATTAAGAATATTATTTAGATTTTTGATTACTATATTATTAATTATCCATACACTAACTTATCAATTCCTTAAGTTTGACTCTAGTCATATTATTACTAAACTTATGTGAACCTCTATAGGAACACAAATTAAATAATTATTACGATACTTGGGTAAAGTATAATGACAATTACAATTATAAAAATTAAATTATTTATTAATGTTTAATTGTATTTTTATAAATAATAAGTAATTTAAAAATAAAAAAGAAGAAACATAAATAAACACAATATCATTTAATATTAATGTTTTGATTTAAAATGCCAATATAGTGTCCAAGTGAATGACAAATTAAAAATTAATTATAATATATTCAAATATTTAGTAAGCTAAAAATAAATTAAAAATTTAGAAACTTTACCTTTAAATTATCATTCAAAACTTAGAAGTCAGAATGTGAAAAATCCTTTGCTGTAAATTTTAAGTTAGAGTATTTTAGATTCATATGTTGATGGTCATAAACGAAATTAGTGTGAGAAACTTGAAATAAATTTATAAGTATAAGAAGCTAAAAATTAAAGTTATTCTTTAGAAGGCGAAAAGATTATGTAGTAATATGGGAATTATATCAACCCAAAATTGTCTCTTTCCCTTCTTTGCAATTATTAAATGGCATTTAATAGCCTCCAATTATTAAAAGAATGAACGTTGGAATGATGCTAAAATGTAAGTGAAAGTGGGCCCTTAACAAGTGTGTGTTTTGATATACGATTCTGGCTTTAGGAAGTCGTTGAAAGACAATGAAGAAAGCTTATAAGAGAATGACCATGGTAGTGAAAGTGGGCCCCTAATGGGATAGGGCCCTGCCTGCTTATGCCCAAGGTCGGGACTGGCCCTACTATAAGGGTTCAGTGATAGTTTGCTTAAAGTTCCTATGTTCCTTTTTTTCATGGTCATGATCTTACTGAAATGTGCATTAGTTTTCTGTCGATAACTTCCCTGGTGGCATAAGTTAAGCAATCTTTGTTAGATCCTACTCCATGATAAAGTTTAAAATATGATTCATGGATATATTTAATGTAGGTAGTTTTATTTTTGTTCTTCCTTCTAGCGCACCCTCCTTTTTTGGATGTTACACAACTCCATTTTTCACATTATAGGAAGGATATTACTCTTTGGCGTGTAATTCATAATATTTTTCAAGTGCTTGATGCTGCCTATGCTTTGAAGATCTGCTTGACTATTTTATAGATAACTTAATTTCCTCTATGTTGTTATATATTCTAGCACTTTTTTAAACCTCCTTAAAGCATACACTATCCATTTGTAAGGATTTCCATAAGGAATAATGTCATCTAAACTGTTTTAATGAAGTAACAATAATAGGAGTATTTAGTCTAGGTATTTGTCTGACTTAAATGCTAAACTATTTTGGGTAATCTTGAAGAGTCTCACCTAAATTTGCATTATCTCAAACTAGATTACTTAATCTTGAGGCCTGCATCAATTGCTAAAAAAATGGGTCTCAACTATGGTCTTTAAATGTCTAAATTTTGCTATTGATATTGTGGAGAGTGTTTAATAGTAATCTTTTATTGGGCTTGCCAATGTAGATGAAAAGGTGTGACACTTTGTTACATCTAATGCTTCATGCAAATCCATCATTTCTGTAAAACTTACTGTGCGATGACACAGGTTTCTCGTCCTATTATAGGGCTCTAATAGTGATATATTGAGTTTTAATAATATAGGTTCATGTAGTACAATCCTAATAAAATTTTTTTAAAAAACAATACATATTGATTCTTGATTTTACTCTAACATCACATCAGGTAAAGTAGGATTGATGATGTGGTATGATTTTGGCTATGACATTGCTTTGATTTGCATACCTTTTTAGACTATAATATGCCTCATTTAGCATAAATTTTCTCTGTAGTGTACCATGCGTGGTTTAGATCTACATCATGAGTTTCTAGAAGTGAAGGACTAGATTAAAGAGCTGTGTTTATGGCCATTAATTGTTGTTATGAGACTTGCATAATTGAAGTAAAAAGGCATTTATAGGAAAAGAAGGGGGTGGGTTTGACTATATTTATGAAGGAGGAGGAGGTGATACTGCCAGTTCCATTTCTTTTTAAGAAAGGGAGATCATGCAGGTTTATGAAAACTAGTTTCACTGTTACCAAGATTAACTGGCATCAAATGATAAGTATGAAATTTCTAAAAGTCTAGATTCCCTGAGCTTAAGTCTAACCTCAAAAATATGATGCTAGGGTTAATGTGTTTCTCTTTAGTATTGTGGTTTAACTAAGCCAAAGTTTAGTCATTATATGTAAATGACTACTACAATCTAACTATAAACTACTTGATACCAGCACAAACTTACCCATACCATTTATAATTAAAAGAACACACACTTCTTGTTGGTGTATATCCTACAATAAATTGTTTTATTGTAGATTTTGTTATATAATTAATTAAAGCATAATTTATCTTTATGTAATAATATTTGATATTTTAATAATAAAGATAAAATACCTAAAATAACTATTATACAATTGAAAATTATAATAAAATCATAATTATAAGATTCAATTTACATTTATGTGTTATTGTTAAATTTTTTCTAGTTATAGTTTCATTAAGATGGAATATTGATGAAATGATAAAACTAGCATACGTTATGCTTTTGTCTCATAAAAAACTTATTGATCTTATAGACTAAAGTATGAAGATACTTAAATAAATATGTGTGTGCTTATTAAAGAATAAGTTCATTGAATGGACTCGATTATGAGAATACTAAATAGAATATGAGCTATATGGAAATAATTAAGTTAATAAATAATCCATCACTCTAAAATAATTGGGGAGAATGTTCAACTATTCGCAGTTAGTAGTGATGTAAGAAATTCTTTGTCTAGAGTGAACTAAGATTTTAAAAGGTATTTTCCAAATATAAATTATAAATCAATTACTAATAAAAAATAAACATAATTGAATTTAAAAGAATAGACATAAAATCCATACTCTATATTTAATTGAAATATTTTATGACGAAAGGATTAAATTATACATCATAACTACATATGGAAAGGTCTAATCAAACTACTTTGACATTCCTAATATTTGGATGATCATGATATATTGCTAGATATTAATGTTGATCTATGATTATAATTTTTTTAATTTCAGAATCAAAGATAAACTAAAAGGAGTTTTAATATATCTAATTCTAATTGTGAATTAAAATTAAAAATTATAGTCAATACCAACATATTAGGAACCTAATTTGTCATATATTAAAAGCAGTAAAAAGAGAAAAAAATTTATTAAAATTAAATTGGAATTAATTATAAATTTTGAGAAACTTCAGAGATTAAATATGAGATATTTAATTTTATTATAATTATAATTAGACTCTCACTTTAACTATAGTTAGGAATTTTAATTTTAATAAGAAAGAAACTCTTTTGTCTTTCTTTATAAATAAGAGGAAGGAATAATGAAACTAGCACTCTTGCCTTTTCCTCACACGTGTTAAGTTCTTTTTCCTTTAAGGATATCGTTAGAGGCTAGACATGTGGATAACTTATGGTTGACAATTCGAGAAGAAAATTTTATATAAGAATTCAAATAAAGTACATTTCAACCTTTTAATTTATAATTCATATTTCTTAAGTTATTCGATCAAAAAGATCCGATCAGAAATTTTAAAAGTTATTTTCTTATTATGCTCATGATTGGATCACAATTAATTTTCCAAAAGTAGTATCAAAGTTACCATTAATTATTTAATCTAATTTAATTTGCTTGATTATTATTAATTTAATAAAATTCAAGCTTAAAATTTATTAATGCAAAAGTTATATGGAACTAAAATTGTCTCACATCAGTTTCCTTATTTTAACAAAGTTAATGTTTTAACTTTTTAAAATTAAAAATAAAAAAGGCATGGTTTTTAGGAAAATTCAATATCTATGCCTCCTACATGTTTTCTTTATTTATATAAATTATTCGTGGCCTGTGGCTTTGTATTGCTTCTAGAAACCCTTTTTGTTTGAAAACACTGTAAATGTCGTTGCTCTTCAATTAAAAAACTAAAACGTGCTTATTCTACTCATGGAAAATTTTTCTCTATTGAATATGCTTACTAAAAAACTCAAATTTGTATGCTCCATTGTTTAAAGTCAGAGTTAACATATTCAATGCATAAGGCTTCCCACTTTGTGGGGGTCTAGGGACAACCTTCCCTTTGTATTGTTATAAACAAGCTGTTTCCATGACTTGAATTTGTGATCATAAGGTCATAGCAATTTTACCAGTTGCTCTAAGGCTCACCCTCCTCTATTATTTTAATTGATTTAGAAAATAAATTTTCATTGATGAGTGAGAACCTTCTCTCTGACCATTCTCTTTTATCTCTTTATTGATTTCTTGCTCTTTCCAACCACAGAACTTGATTTTTGAACACTTCTCCTCTATTCTACCCAGCGCCGTTGATTTTCTACCCTCTCCTTTCTGCCTGGATTATTTTTCTACCCTCTCCTTTCTACCTGGTTGCCATGAATAGGGCAATCTTACATATCTACTTCCAACTTTTCTTCCTACCTTGTTTTTTCTATGTTGTTTTTGGTAATTGTCTTAAAGCACCTAACTCCTAGTATAATTAACTTTTCATCTAAACTTTAATGGAGTATGATTTTCCCTCTTTACCCTCATCTTCTGTTTCCTCCCCACCTCTATCATAACCAAATCCTAAAAAACTATCTCACCTATACTCTCCTTCTTATTCAACAAATCAACCAAGCATATCCCCAACCGTTTAAACTCAAGTAGTGAGTGTGTAACATCCCATGTTCAGGGCTAGACCCCAGAATAGTGAATTGAGTGTAATGTGAAAAATTAGAAGTGCAGTTCACGCTCTTGAATCATTATAGATTCACAAACATGCGAATATTTATTTGTGTTGAAAATTTATTTGGAGAGTGTTATAATTATTTCAAATTTTTTGGCAAATTTTAGAAAATTTTCCAAAAATTTGGGGTATTTTGGACTAAGGAAAAATAGACGAATGAGATTGTGACATATGGTAGCCTCACATGCATGAAAAATGGATTAAATGCATAGGTGCCACATGTATATTAAAAAAAAAGAAGAATATGACCCCAATTCTCTCTCTCTCTCTCGATGTTCTTTACTGAACGTCATCACCCACTCATATCCTTATTCCCCATCTCCAAACCACCATACCTTTTTCATTTTTCTGCATTTGGTTTATATGCTTGATTCTCAAATCACCGTTACACCTTGCAAAGGATGAGCTAAATTATTTGGTTGTCTTTTCTGTCCTGGCTTCTCTTTACCGGCAACTCATTCTCTTAAGTTCTGAAATTTTGCGGAAGAGTGTGAAGTCTAAAACAAGTAAGTTGTGCTTTCATTTTCATGGTTATAATAATGATAAATGACAAAGAGATG
>JANZXR010000035.1:0-12500 GCA_027575705.1 Erythroxylum echinodendron | reverse complement strand
AATGGAGCACCTTTATCCTTGTCCATGCAAGATTTTCCTATGCTCACCCAACAGGTGGGTCAGAAAATTGCATCTAAAAGGGGATAAGCTCACCAAAAGCTTCAGATTCCCATAAATCCTCCCCCAATAATGGCACTAGGACAAATAAAATTCAACTATAGCACCCTAAGATATAACTAAAATACTACCCAGAGGCTATGAAGGATGGTGTCCACTGATCGAATTATTGCAAACTAGAGCGAGGGCTTGGTATACTGCCCTGGTTGGCTCTTTCTAGAGCATGGGACCTACATTTCCAGTTATCAATGCCTGAGCTACTGCACGATGGGGTAAGAAAGGTTTGGAAAAAATCTTTAAGCATGGTTAATGGCACTATTCTATTTAAAATTGTTGTTGATAGCAACTTAAATAAAATAATAGAAATGGGACCTTGTCATATAAGGGATCAACCCATGTTTATTTAGAAGTGGAAACCTGAGATAACATCTAATAAGGAATGTGTGGAATTTTTTCCTATATGGGTGCATTTTCGTAACCTGCCTATAGAATTTTGGATAATTGAAGGATTGAGTTGTTTAGAAAGTTCTCTGAGTAAGCCCTTTAGTATGGATGCTCAAACATCCAGAATGGAGTGAACTGGGTATGCAAAAATATGTGTGGAGGTCAAAAGGAATGTTATATTACCTGATCATTTAACAATTCTTAAGTTGGGTGAAACAGAAGAGATTGTGCCATATGAAGTTAAGGTGAAATATCCCTGGAAGCCTTAAAACTCAAAAAAGGAATGGGTTCCTACAGGAAAACTTTTTCGAATTGGATGGTAGGATGAGTTATTAGGGGTTGAATCTTCTCAAGTGGGCAACGATGAGGTTATGGGCATACAAGTTAATGCTAATGAGAATTTGGGTAACTCATAAATAGATACCCCAAATCCTAAAGGTGAGAAGCCCAATATAGCACCTGTTCAAGGAACATTATAACTAGGAAGATGTAACTATTATATAAGATTCATAATCAATGGAGGATGAGATAGATGATGAACCTGGTTTAGTGGATCATGATCCAATAAGCAACTTGTTGCGATACAACTATAGAATAACGGAGTTGTTGAGATAGCAGAAAGGTTTTATAAGAGTTCCCCCTAATCCCAAAAAAAGATAGGCATGAAGGAAAAGAGAAAAGAAGGGGTGTTCCCCTTAAATGATCATTCTCATATGGAATATAAATGGGTTAAATGACCCTATCAAACAATCTATAGTGAGAGAATTACTAACGGATAGGAAGCCAATTATAGTAAGTCTACTTAAGATAAAAATAATTCAAAATGGACTTTCCTTTGGTTGCTCAATAGAAGACAATTACTAATCATTCACATCATTATAATGCTTGGAGTATCTGCTTATATAATTCAAAACAAATGGAGGTGACTCATTGAAGTCTAGTGAAGTTAAAGGTGGATTAAGCAAATAATAGAGTAAAGTAGATACGTGTAATTTTTATAGTCAACAACACACAACAGACACTTAGCTAAGTTAATTTTCCATAGTCAATTTATATACTCTATGTTTGTACATATTAGAGGATTTCGATCTTATAGGCAGATTAGGTGACTCATTGTAATGATGTTTTGTAGTTTTTACTAGTATTAATCTAATTCCTTTTCATTTTTCATAAAAAGGTTAGGACTCTCGAAAAGAGACATATCAACTAAGTTGTTGATTCAAAGACTTTAATTAACATATGGGAATTAATTGAAATTAAGATAGAAATGTCAAAATATAGAAAGAGTTTGAAGATATAAATTGAAACCTCAATTTCTATCTTAATTCGTTAACAATAGGGAGAGTTTAAAGATTCATTGTTGAAAAGTCAGGGCAAGATTCGATCTTGCGTGTAACAAAATAAATATGAGATCTTTTTAATTAATTTCTCAAAAGTCAAGGTCACCTTAAGTTCTATAACACGATTAATACATGAACACAATAAAACAAGAAACATAAATTCATACCTTATTGTGTAAGTTTGACCCTTTTCTTGAAGTTTTCCGTGAGCTTGTCTAAAAACTAGTTCATCCCAACTATTATAGTCATACAAGTGTTTAGCCTCTAATGATATCTACACAAATGGGTCAAGAAAACTATATAAGTGGTGTAGAGAAAGGTAAGTAACAATTGTTAGCTCCTTTGGGGCTGAAGCCTATTGATAATGGAGTTTGGACCTTTTAGTAACTTAAATTGAAATATAATTCTAATTTCAATTAAACTTTAATTAAAATCATAATTAATTCTAGCTAAATACTAATTGAGCCCAAATAAGATATAATATCTTAAATTATTACTTATTTATTAAATATCTCATATTTAATCTTAAAAATTGTCAATAACTTACAGTCAAATCTAACTTGATTAAATTATCTTTTCTCTCATCAATCGTTCTTTGTGTGCGATCCATTAGATTCCAAAATATCTTAGCAATTAATGTAAATTATAATCATAAATTGTATTTAGGTTTAGATAAAATAAACTCCTTTAGTTCACCTGTAATTCTTTAACTAAATAATTTATCTATAAATCAAGATTGATGTCTAGCTACCTTTCATAATTACCCAAATATTATAAATGTCGAAACATTTTTGACTAACCTTTTTAAGTATGATTTTTTTATAATTTAATCATCTCATCAAATAATGTTCTGATTATACATAAAACATAGAATTAATATTTACTTTATTTGATTCCAATTATATTAGTTCCTTACCAAAATAGTTACCAAAAAGAAAGATTATCACACTCACCATATCTTCAGTCATTGCTAGCATCATCACTAGCCATAGCCAGTTGTCGATCCTCCTCATCGTTGTATTTTTTCCTCTTCACCAACATCATCGTCATCTATGCCTAATCACCTCCTCGTCATTGAGCCTCTTTTAGACACCATCAGGTAGATTCACGTAGAACATTATCCATATTGTTTCACTTTATTTACCATCTAGGTATTTGCAAAATCGTCAAAGACATCACTTTTTTATACAACTTTTTGGTTCTAATTCTCTTGAGGGTAAAGTTTTCGACTTTGCTATTGCCCAAATAATAATTTTCTTTGTCTTAGCTTTGTTTTGATAATTCCTATCTTTGAATCACTAGTTTTTAAATGCAATTTTGAGAATAACCCTATTAAGTTGTGTTGGTGCTTTATTATTCATTGACTTGCAAACATGAAGAGAAAATTTTCTTTTCCACAATTCTAGTTCTATTTACTACAATCCCCAATTTCCAGATTCTGAGATCTATTTTTATATTAAACATAAAGTTATTTTTGGAATTCTTTTGTCAAGTTTAGGTTTCAAGGTGTTCGAGTATTTATGGTTATTTATTTCTGATTTAGGTTTAAAAATTACACTTTTAATTACCTTTTTTTTTAAATAGGTAACTTGAAGAAACCACTTCTAAAAGATTATAGGCTAATATGTTATACCTTCCATTATTGGTAAGGAATTTTTTGTATTAAGCATTTTCATCAACATTAGCTTACGTTGCATACAATCGACATTAGTGAAGAATTTATACGTGTGGGTTTGTATCTCATTTTCCTTTCATTTCATACACAAGGTCAATTCTTTCCATTTTCTTTTTTAAATTCTCTTTAGGTAGTGATTAATAAGTAATTCTCACTTTTTGACCTGGGTCTCCCAACTCTAACTCTAATTTGCTGAAAACACTTCAAATGTGGAGTCTTTTGCTAGTTTTGTGTTCTAGTTCAAAGTCATTTCTCACTTCTCTATTCAGCTTCCATTTGATAAGGTCTTTGGTTACTTGTGTTGTTTTAGGAGATAGGCAATCATTATTAGTTCAAATTTGTGCCATCTAAGTTTTGATTTGCTTACGACTAGTTGTATTTGTGATTTTTTTCATTCGTTTATTGTGATGTCCATTTCGGAATTTAATATTTTTCTTTTTGCTTTGATATTATTGATTAAAGTTTATTTTTATTGGAATTTTTTTACAAATAGTAAAAAAAATTTGAAATTTGGATGGTGTGACCATTTTTGTGGGTTAGGGTTAGGTTGCTGTGGGATTTATTGGACTTTTTTCAACAAATATTAAAAAGATTTTAAATAGGTGTGGCTATTTTTATGGGTTAGGGTTAAGGTTTATGAGGGACTAATTATGATTTATACATTGATTAGGATTTTTTGCTTCTTCCCAATTAGTATAATTACCCCTTTGATTGCTTTTCTCTTAATCTTATTGTCAATATTCTTTTTCACTTTTTATTTCCCTCTATTACTTTCTTTCTTCCTTTTTGTTGTTGTTATTTATTTCCTAGGGTTATTATTACTATAACTTATTTGATTTTTATTTTTAACTACTTTAGTAGTTTCTTTTTTACGGCTTATTGTTAGTTTGTCCCTTTTATTTGGCATTTTTTTTAACCTCCAATCCTTGTTACTTTTCTTAAGTAATATTAATGTCATTTAGGGCCTTGTTGTGCCTATCTTTTATAGCTTGTGTTAATTGTTAAGGTAGGAGTGGTTGCTTTAACTTTTTTACAGTAGTGCAAGGGTTAGTCTTTTGAAGAGTTTAGGGACTAAGAAGAGAGAAGATGTTGATAGATTACAGATAGGTTCCTCAAATATCAAGACTCTTACAAGGAAGATAATGGATTTAGGTAAGACCTTAGATAATATAAGATCCATATAGTGTGCATCCGAGAGACAAAGTGGACGGGGGCTAAAGAAAAAAGAGATTTCGATTTATTTAAGGGAATAGAATGGTGTGGGTGTTATGGTTATCAAAAAACTTATACATCATGTTGTCAGGGTAAAGAGGGCCAATGATAAGATTTTGTCTTTAAAAGTTAAGGTGAAAGATGTTGAAGTAAATCACTTGTTATTATAGAAATCAGATATAATATGTAAAATACACAAGAAGGGGGGTTGAATTGTGTTAAATCGTCTAAAATAGTAATCTTTAAAAAACTTCTTGATTTTTTGAAAGATTCAGACGATTACAAAACAACACACTTATTTTGTTTGAGTAATGCAACAACAGAAATAGTATATATTCTTCTAACAGCAAGAAATTAAAAAGATAAGGGTTAGAGAATATGATACTACGATTTATATTGGTTCACCCTTTACCTTTAGGTTACGTCTAGTCCTCAGAGTTTATCTGAGATTTCACTATCTCTTACAACTTGAAAATTATTATTTCTCACTTCCATAGCCTCTTCAGCTCTCTCTCACAAAGTATTCTTTATCTGCTATCTTAGCGTCTTGAGACTTTAGCCTTTCCTTTCACTAGAAAAGATATTGTTTGAGTTTTCTAAACTCACGTTAAAGGTGTTCTTGATCTCTCTTCTTCCTTCTTTTTACTCAGGATATTTTTATAGTATACTCACTTAATCGCATAATTATTTCATGTGAGTAGAGAGTTGAGAGTTGAAAATTCAAAGTTTTGTATTTTATCTATGACTAGAACTGATATTTATAGTCTGATTCTCTAACGGTCTTCTTGAGAAAACTGTTTGTAGAATCTTCAGATATCAGTTGTTAGTTGAGTTATTAACCAACTCCAACTAACTAACTAACTGACATTGTAGATTATTCTTCAAGTATATCGTCTTGATTTGATTTGTATGCTTTGTCTTATGTCTTCGCATTGTCTTATGTCTTCGCATTGTCTTATGACTTCGCTTCGTCTTATGACTTCATTTTAGACATGTGACTTCGTTTGGTCAACTTCGTCTATTCTTGAATATCATCTTGATTTGATGATTTGTGCTACTTACATTTATTTGCGCACTTAACAAACTCATCAAAACAGTTCACACACTTCTTTTATTATTATTATTTGACTTTCATCAAAATTAATAGAAGAAGTGAAGTCTTCTTAACTTAACAATAACTTAACAATCTCCCCCTTTTTTATGATAACAGATAATCATAACATTAGAAGATAAAAAGATATTTAGACGGATAATGATACTATTCAGAAGAATAATTTTTAGATAAATAATATATTTATTTAGACGAATAATACAAGATATACAATGCATATATAAGAATTATAATACTAATTCTCCTTTCCTTTCTACTATTGTCTCCTTATTTGTTATTAATAAAAAATATATCATTTCAGACGCTTCAAGATTTCAGAGAACATATGTTGAATATCAGTGCGGATTGTCTTGAGGTTTTCTTCTATAGTCACACGTAGAAGTGCCACTTCCTTATGAAGATCACCCACTGAGTCACTTAGATTATCAACCTTAGTATCAATCTCTTAAATATGCTTAGCTAAGGCTTCTTGATCTTCCTTTTGCTTTCGACTAGCTTCAGTCCATGCAATAAAATGCTTCAAGAATTCCAAATTATCGGTAGAATTTTGTAGCTTTTCACTTAGTGGATGAAGTTACTCAGAGATAGACGATTTTCTGATTGAATCTTATAAGTCAATAATTTTGATGGAGGGTAATTGGAAAGGTTGTGTTTAGTGTAGAATGTCAAGATCACCAGGTTTAGGTAGTTTGAAAATTGGTTTTCCTAGAAGATGTAGCATATCTTTGACAAAAGGAATGAAACCTAAGGGTTTAAAATAAATAAGTAAATTCACAAAGGTTTCTAAGTAGAAATTGATACCTTCAATTGTAATATTTTTGTATCTTCTTTCCGATATTGTCCCAACGACCTTGAAACTTTCATCTGTGGTTGATCCACCAAAGTTACTTCTTGATGGCATTAATATGTGATGTGTAATATAGATGCTTACAGGTTGAACTGCACGATATACATCGTCTATATTTTTCATCGCCACTCGAATTTCTTCCTCCGTGAGTTCATCTTCTTATTTCTTAAGAAATTTCTTCTTCTTGCCTTTGTCTTTGCTATCTACCAGTGTTGGACGTCTAGGTTGTACATCTGATGCAATCTTTATTGCTGTTTTACTTGTCACTAGGTAAATTGTGTAAGGATTTTTTGTCATCTTCAATGGATATGGTTTTGCCTTTTTATCTAGTAGAATACCATACAATCTTCTTTCTTTAGGACTAAGAAGATGTATCGTCTGATCTTTTACTATTATAGTTTCAACTTGAACCTTAACTTTCTGTTTAAGAGGTTCTCTAATGATAATTGAACCTCTATTTCGATCAGGTATTGATTATTCTATAATCTTCATCTTTAAATCTTTTTTCTTCATTAGTTGCGGAGGGTTGCAGATTGGTTGCTGCTTTTCAACCTTCTTTTTCTGAATCATCTTCGTCGTCCTTTCTTCTTCTGTCAACTTGGAAGAGAGTTGTTGTTGAGACTTCTTCTGCTCAAATACTAACTTCCTTTTTATCTCTGTCTCTCCAGACAGTTGTGCTAATTGAGTCTGAAGGATAGAAACAATTGCCTTAGTAGGCTGCTGTTGTTGTTATTGTTCCTTTTCACTTTCAAAAACTTGACCAAGAATCAGAGTTTTTTGCTTTTTCTATTCTTGATGTCATAAGGTCATCAATCTTGGTGACCTTCTATACTTCTCGGGTCTTTCTGATTGGAGCATCTCAGCCTTCCTCTTAAACGACACTTTGTGAGTCAGTTGTTGAACCTTTACACTTTCCTTCCTTTCAAGAATCGTCTTGGCAGATATTGACTTATAAGACGATTGTTCAACTTTTCCCACCTCAGCTGAGATTCTTCCAGTTGATTGAGATTTTACTTGCATACCAGATGAAACATCTTCATTCCAGCTTTTTCTGATTGAAAGCTCCCCTTTAGACTGTGCTGTCAATGTGAAATCTTTATCCGTTTTAGCTTCAGTTTTAATCTCCATTTTGCGAATTGATAATACTCTTAATATTAGCTTTTCTTTGTTTCCTCTATCAAGTAGGATTTCAGATTCTTTGAAGAATCTTGTCAATAGCATATCGTAAGGTAACGAACCACTCTTCAGATGATAATCCTCCTCAGCCTTTATCATGTAGGTCAGAATCAAGAACAGAAGATTAATAGATTGGTGTGTGAGTAGATGAAATAAACAATGTTCATCATTCATCGTCATAAAATCCTTTGATCCCACTCTTGGTAAAATACAGTGAAGAAGAATTGAATGAAGAACCCTAGCCTTCGAAATTAGGTTTGAAGACTTCTTGGCTCCTGGATTACTCGATCCATATAGTTGTTGATTGATGTTATCTTCATTTATGTGACTTGAGTAATCTACTTTGTATTGTTAAATAGTTTTTCTCCTTCATTTGGACATTCAGTGGCCCTCACAATAGAATCTTGTGAAACAATCACCGACATTCTGTCTACCACTAATACCAAAGTGTTATCTACCAATTTTGCATTTTTCTAGAACTCATATACTCAATTTCGATACACTGGTTCTCGAATATTGAAGAAATTTTCCCATCCAACTGCTTTGATCTTAGGTTCGATATCCATTCAATCTTCCTTTAGAGTAGTGAAATCAACGAGCCTCCCATAGGTAAGAGATTTCGACATTTTTTTAATCTGTAATGTATAAACACTAAACATAGAAATGTATTTTGCTTAAAGAAGCAAGGTTAGTATATAAAAATAATTGAGGGAAAGATACGAAATGAAAATAAGAAAGATTTGATGTAGAGAACAGAGGATTAAATTGTCAATTGTTAAGAGAACTTTGAAGCAGGTCGGTTACTAAGAAAATTCTAGAATGTAGAGTGTTGAATATTTTGAGAGATTTTTTTTATAAACACTCTTAAAAAGTTACCGTTGTAACGTCTGTGACTAATCCACAAGTAATCATAAAATTGATACTACCGAGTGAAAATTACCATTACTATTCCTTACGACTTTTCTGCTTCATTAGGACGTTTCGTCTGGGTCATGAAGTTTTATATGAATGGTTATTTAACATTACCATATTCAGATTTCATCTTATTTCCTTGAATCTATCTTCACTTAAGGGTTTGGTGAAGATATACGCCCATTGTTGATTCATCTTAACAAATTGTAGATTGATGATCCCTCTCTATACATAGTCTCTTATAAAATGATGTCTAACTTCAATATGCTTTGCCCTTGAATGTTGTATTGGATTCTTTGAGAGATTGATAGCACTTGTGTTGTCACAGAAGATTGGAATTTGATCTTCTTGGATAGAGTAATCCTCTAGTTGATACTTTATCTATAATATTTGTGAACAACAGCTCATAGCTGACATGTATTCAGCTTCTGTAGTAGATAGAGCAATTGAACTTTTCCCCTTGCTTGACCAAGAAATTAGATTATGACCAAGAAAGTGACAACCTCTACTTGTACTCTTTCTATCAATTCTATCTCTAGCATAATCAGCATCACAGAAGCCAATTAACCTGAAATCTTTACCTTTCTCATACATTAAGCAAAGATCAGTAGAACCTGCCAAGTATCTCAACATTCTTTTAACAGCAATATAATAATATTCTCTAGGATCTGCTTGAAATCTTGCACACAAACAAACAATAAACATTATATTAGGTTTGCTCGCAGTTAGGTAAAGCAAATAACCAATAATTCCTCTAAAAAGAGTTTGGTCAATCTTCTTACCAACTTCATCCTTAGATAAGACGATTGAAGGATGCGTAGGAGTTGACATTGGTTTAACGTTTTTTTATATTTGACTAAAAGTTCTTTTATATACTTTTATTGATGAATAAAGATCTTTTCTTCATTCTGTCTAATATACAAACTAAGAAAGAACTTTAACTCACCCATCATACTTATTTCAAATTCACTTTTCATAAGAATCTCAAAATTTGAACATAACTTCTTAGAAGTTGCACTAAAAATGATATCGTCTATATATATTTTCACAATAATAAAATCATTTTAAATACATTTTCGAAATAAATTTTTATCAACTTGACCTTTAATAAAGTCATTCTTAATCAAGAAAGAACTAAGACAATCATACCAAGAACGCGGTGTTTGTTTCAATCCATACAAAGCTTTATGAAGTTTATACACATAATCTGGTTTATCAATGTCTTCAAAACTAGGGGGTTGTTTTACATAAACTTCTTCATCTATAAAACCATTTAAAAAGGCACTTTTCACATCCATTTGAAACAGTTTTATATCATGAAAAATAGCATATGCAAGTAAGATCCTAATAGCTTCTAATCTAGCTACAGGAGCATATGTTTCATTGTAGTCTATTCCTTCTTATTGATTATAGCCTTGGGCTACTATTCTAGCTTTGTTACGAGATACCTTCCCTGATTCATCTAGTTTATTCTTGAATACCCATCAAGTTCCTATGATAGATTTATTGGATAGTTTAAGGACTAGAGACTAGACTTTATTCCTAGCAAATTGATTTAACTCCTTATGCATAGCTAAAATCCAAGCTTCATTTAGAAAAGCTTCATCAATTTTCTTAGGTTCCAATTTAGAAACAAAAGCTACATTGGCCTCTGTCCTAAATTTAGATCTAGTTCTCACTTCTTCTGATGTGTCTCCGATAATCAGATTTTCTGGGTGAGAAGATTTGTATCTCCAATCTTTTCTCAAACTAATATTCTCAGAGAGATCTAGTAGTTTATCAGATGGATCGTCTGATGGTGAATCATCTAGGTTACTAACTAAGGGAGCAAATAGAGTTTCATCATCAGAATTGACTATCTTATCTAGATGAGAATCATCATCAAACTCTATATGCATAGATTCTTCAATAGATTTAGAAACAAGATTATAAACTCTATAAGCTTTAGATCTAATACAGTAACCTAGAAAAATTCCTGAATTGATCTTATAATCGAATTTATCTAAAAAAAATTTTGTATTGAAGATAGTTCATTTGTAACCAAAAGGATGCAAGGAAGAAATATTTTGTTTTCTTCCCTTCCATAACTCATATGGAGTTTTATTTAAAATAGGTCGCAGAAATACTCTATTTTGAATATAACAACATGTATTTACAGCTTCTACCCAGAAGTACTTAGGAAGATTCATTCCACGTAGCATACTGCTTGTCATTTCCTGAATCATCCTGTTCCTTCTTTCTACAACTCCATTTTGTTGAGGAGTTCTAGGAGCAGAGAAATTATGGAAAATTCCATTCTTTTCAAAACACATTTTGAATTTTTCATTTTCAAATTCTCTACTATGATAAATTCTAATTCCAGCAATAGAAATACCTTTTTCATTTTGTAACTTTTTGGATAATACTTTAAAGCATTTAAAAGAATCATCTTTATGAGATAAAAACAATATCCAACAAAATTCAGTAAAGTCATCAAAAATTACAAGACCATACTTCTTTCCACCAAGATTTACTATTCTGGTTGGACCAAACAAATCTATATGTAATAGCTCTAGAGGTTTAGACGAAGTTACAATATTCTTAGACGAAAAGGATGTTTTAACCTGTTTTTCCTTTCTGACAACTCTCATAAAAGAAATCTTTGTTAAAACTTATCTATGGTAAACCTTTTACCAAATCATGTTTAACTAATTTGGAAATGTTTTTAAAACTAATATGACCTAGCTTTTTGTGCCAAATCAGTTTTTCATCATCTTTTGATATAAGACATGAAATATTTTGACTTTTCAAATCATCTAAGTTAATTCTATAGAGATTGTTTCGTCTCTTGGTAGAAAACAAGATGGACCCATCCTTGTTTCTAACTAAACAAGAATTTTGATTAAAGGATATAATCACATAATTGACTTATATTGATTAGATTATGCTTTAAATCATCAACTAGCAGAACATTATCAATTGGAGAAAAGGAATCTTTACCAATTTTGTCTATCCCAATTATTTTCCCCTGCTGGTTGTCTCTAAAAGTTACTGATTCTCCTTGTCTATGTTAGAGGTCTAGGAATATAGACCTTCTACCAGTCATGTGTCGCGAGTAACCACTGTTTAAGTACCATTGATGGTGGTTGCTTCTTCTAAGTAAAGAGATCTGTAGTATATACTATGTCTTTCTTAGGTACCTATATTTTTTTGGGTCCTTTGGGGTTAATATTATAATTATTCTTAGAATAATAATAAGAATACTATTTCTTTTTCTTCCTATTAGGAACAAAATTCCTATTACGCAGAAAATTTTTATT
Organism: Erythroxylum echinodendron; assembly: GCA_027575705.1. NCBI lineage: Eukaryota > Viridiplantae > Streptophyta > Magnoliopsida > Malpighiales > Erythroxylaceae > Erythroxylum > Erythroxylum echinodendron. Next base: position 427 of record JANZXR010000035.1, on the reverse strand, counting down.
ATAAATCATATTTCTAATAGAAAAACCTAAACCACTTTTATCATTTGGATGTCTATAACTTCCAATCATATCATTCATCCTTTTTGTACTCTCAGTAAATTTTGATAAATCTGCTGAAAGAATATTAGTCCTTTATCTTAACTGATCAATCTCCTCTATATATATATATATATATATATATATATATTACTTTCTTTTTCATATCGTCTACTTGATTCTTAAGGTAGACGTTTTCTTCTTCTAAGAATTTTGTTTTCTTAGAATTTTTAGCAAATTATTTTTAACAATCTATATTGTTTTAGAATATCATATGAATTTTCTAACAATTCTAAATAGGCATGCTGAAGATTATTAAAGTCAGAGATTACCTCATCATCGCTTTCACCTTTAGCTACCAAGCATATGTTTGCTTGTTCTGATGATTCTG
>JANZXR010000034.1:42009-59956 GCA_027575705.1 Erythroxylum echinodendron | reverse complement strand
ATTAAAGCTCTTGATTTGTTGTCAGTCCATGTATCAGCAATGATAGTGCAACCTGTAGTAGCCCACTCTTTTTCTATATCTTTCAGTTGCAAGCTCACTTCAGACTTCATCCTCTCCAACCACATTGTCTTCAATATTTCTGCTGATGGGCCTGTAAATCCAGCACCGCATTTTGTTATTGCATCAATCATTAACTGGTAGGATGGAGAACGAGCAACACTTAAATCCAACTTATTTTCAAAGAAGAAAAGAGCAATGCTTCTTTCAGCATTCTCTTGGTTGCTTAATGGGGAAATAGCCATTGGTGCCACAGTGGGGTAAACTTTTGCAACCGGAGGTGCCTCCACAGGTACAAAACTTTTACTTGCAGCAGGAATGCTTCCAGGAGATCTAATTTCTGCAGACCTTTGCCTTTTGGTACTAGGAGTCTCTTTAATATCCTCCTTTGATGCTATAATGGCCCTCACCCTATCAGTAACGTCATCTCTCACTTTGCTACAAGGATTTACGCCTTTACTTGGCAGTCGGGATAGATGATGCTTCAATCTACTGATGCCACCATTCAAAACTCTTTGGCAAAATCTACATTTCACCTTGTTTCCATCTAATTTCTCAGCATATTCCCAGCAAACATCTTTTTCTCGAACCACTGGTAGTAGATCAATGTACCATCAGAATATGTTTTAGTATCTTAATACTCTTTAATTGAGACAAATGACAGCATATGGTTGAGAAATGTACATTAGAAATGAAGAAACAGCCTACCATTAAACTGAAAACATTAATGGGAAATCAATGCTTGAGTTCATCAAAAAGGAGATAAGAAGGCTGTAATGGCAGATTGCAGATGCAAAGTAATCAATTGAAGCCATTAGAATATTTAGAAACTACAAGCATGTGGTTAACAATAAAAGAAACAAAATCAAAACTTCACACTAAAAGTATATAATTGGACAGTATTTTCGGAGTCCGAACTTACTTACTTGTTATAGGATTTTTATCTTTCGACTTCCTCCACACTGACTTGCACCCGAAACAAAAGCAGTAGGCATCCGTAAGAAGTTGAAAAGGTATATTTTATTCTGTTGTCTGGAGCATTCATTACCTAAAACTTTAAAAGTTTTCCAGAATCCTGAAAAATGAAACAGGATAGCTGACCGGAAGTAAAGACATGCTGAGAGCTGCAAAACAGTGGGATTGAAGTTGTTACTCAGACCCGAACTGCTGACTTGTCGAATAATTTACTGAGAATACATAATTTGCAGATTATTACATACATTCAATGAGTCATTCGAGATAACGACTTCTATAACTGTAACTATGAAATAAAGGTTAATGAACATACGAAAATATTGAGTTTGAAGACTTCTACACGAAGGTCCACGGTTTTAAGCACTAGACAGTGAACGTGTTTGATTATACACACAAACATGTCAAGAAGATGCACAAATTTTAGTCAAAAGCTTTCAGAATCCTTTCATTTAGCAGTATTCCCCAGCCAGTCCACATGAAGCTGACCGTGCAGAGTAAACCCAGTACATCCTATCACTCAAAACACCTCTTCTGTATCACCTTATACAAGCCCAAGTTAATAACATTACATTACTTGCACATCAGTACCCACCTCAGTCCATGGTTTAACGAACTAAATCATTAACACATCAAGATTTGAATCAAGAATCAAACCAAAACCTGAGCAATTCAACATTTTTCACCAAAGGGCGTTGATCATTTCAGGTTTTAGTTTCACTCTATTTTCATAGACATTTCTCAAAAACACCCCATCTCTTCACAGTCTAATTTTCCCTCAATTTCTCGGCAACCAAACAAGGGTCAAGCATCACAAGTACCAAACACTTGAAAATTCTTCAGTGTTCTGAGATGAAAAAGATCGCAGCTTTTGGAGTTTTAACGAGATAACTAAATGAAATCGTGTATCGAATTAAAAAGGAAGAGAAATAGCGATAACTTACAGAGACAGAAGAAAAAAAAAACAAAAAGACAGAATCTTGAGGTTGTCGACGGAGAGATAATCGGAAGCTTGTAAGTTGCAGAGACAAAGGAGCGAAATTTTCATATATCGTGAGATTTTAGGGTTTTTGTATTGAAATAGTCTCTTATTTTCTCTTCCGCTTGTTCCTATCTATTGTCTCATCTTATCGTTTCTCTATGATTTTTCATTTTATTTTTTTTCCATTTTCATGTGTCGTGATATATCGCGTTCTTTGAATTGGTTGAGACCGAGCGACATGTCGTTTTTGTCTTTTTTTATTTTTTGAAATTGTTCTATAAATCTGTCAAGATGAAAAAATTAAATGTCATTTAAAAAAATTATTTGGAGGTTAAGTTAATTTAGTTTAAATATTTTTATATTAATTAAACCTTTCACCTAATAATTTTACAAAAACAACTGTTTTAAATAAGTTATTTAATATATGCAAGCAATTTACTTTTTAATATTCTCATAAAACAAATTTCCATTTTTAGGAATGATTAAATTAGATCGAACCAAGCTTTTTAAGGCTTGTATCTAAGAAAATTTTAATTCAATTTTGAATTTAATTATTAGTTTGATTTAACATAATTAATTTAATATTTTTAAATTAATTTAATCTATTATTAATTAAGTTCTAAAAATACATAAATACTTAAATTTGAGTTTTGAATTTTAAAATTTAATAACTTAATTATGCCTATTTTATCTAGTCTAGTTTTAACTTTTCCAGTACATAGTATTTGTGTAATCAATATTAGGATTTTTGTTAATATCATCTGATACTATACTGTTCTATGAACATCCATTCATCTATTTTTTATGGTCTTATTTATTAAATAAATGATTATAATAAAATAAGATAGGCACAAAGTAATAAGAACAGATAATATGTTTCTTGATATTTTCACTTGGAGCTTGAGGTGTTATTATTATTATTATTATTACTATTATTATTATTATTATTATTATTACTACTACTATAAATTTTTTAAATTTATAAAACCATAAAATATTATTTTAAAATTAAATTAAAAGAATATTATTCAAATTTTAATTTATTAATTTCACTGTCAAGCTTATTTATCATGCAAAGAGAAAGGACTGGAGAGTCTCATTATTTCAAGACAGTAGGACGTCACCAACCATCTTCAACTAATAAATAAACTCAACCAACCTCATAAATGATCAATGGCCGTTTTCATGTATAACTCTTTGCTCTTTTGCAATTCTGATGAATTCATTTCATACAACACTGGAATGTAATTAAGCATAAAAGTGGAAAGAAACTAGTTAAGAATGGGAAACGATCACGGTCTCTTTCTTACCAATGATTATCTAATTGTTTCTACATTCTTGGCTTGTGATTCACATGCTTTCTCAAGCAAACCAACAGCTCATCCCATCATTACCAACTCTAATCATCAGCCCTCATTGCACACCATTGTCAATTACTACTCCTGAAAGTTTAATTTGCTTTTGACTCGAATGTTATTTAGTCTGCAGATTCTTCTCTGACATTTTTGGAACTATATTAGTCAGCTTCATCTTTTCTCAACAAACATTCATGGGAGTTTCTTCTCACTGTAGAGAGCTCAATTTGAGAAAATGGGTAGAAAAAGGAGAGTCCAGAAGGTGTCTTCTTGTGGGTCTTGGTCAGCTTTTCATGCCGTTTGCACACTTTCAGTATGTTCTTGTTCTATGGACAGTTCTTTTTCGTATCCTTTTGTTTTCATTTTTTGTTCTACTCTGTTTGGTTTCTAAGAAACTGAAAGGGATGTCTTAAAACTCTCACATTTTATTTCTGTTGCTTTTCCACGTTTGTAGTCATATTTCTCGGTGACAAAACAAAGTTAGGTGAAATTAACTACTTTTGGGTTCTCTGTTCATGCTTAAGCTGTTAATGTTTGACAAAAGTTTACTTGTGGAATTAAACAATCTTTCTAGTCATTGTTTTTAGGCAGAAAAGTTGAGAAATGTGTTGACTTTAATTGACAAACCACTTGAGGACATTGGAAAGTTACTATTTTTCGTCTCTGATTCTGTTCATTGTTCTACATAAATTCGTGCAGATGGGACCGAGATTTCTATTGAGGTTATGCTCTTGAAATGCAGTTTTGATTCAACTCATGGTCGTCCACTTTGACACAGAGAAGATGAGATTCATTTTCTCTGTAATTCTCTTTTTTGGATCACTTTCCTTGCATGCAATTGCAGACCCAGTTGAGGATAAACAAGCATTGTTGGATTTCCTCGACAATATTCATCATTCACATCTTGTAAATTGGAACAAGAACTCCTCTGTGTGTGATAACTGGACAGGAGTGACATGTGACAGTAACCATTCAAGGGTCATAGCTCTAGGGTTGCCTGGAGTTGGATTTAGAGGCTCAATCCCTCCAAACACTTTGAGTCGCCTATCTGCAGTTCAGATACTATGTCTCAGATCTAACGCTTTATCAGGTTCTTTCCCTTCTGATTTCTTGCAACTCAAGAACTTAACTTCACTTTTTCTACAGTCCAACGAGTTCTCAGGCGCATTGCTTTTGGATTTCTCGGTTTGGGAAAACCTCACAATCTTAGATCTTTCTGATAACCACTTTAATGGAAGCATTCCTTCTTCTATATCAAATTTGACTCACCTTACGTCTTTGAACCTTTCCAACAACTCTCTTTCTGGCGACATACCCAACATTAATGTTCCTAGTCTGAAGCAGCTAGATTTAGCCAACAATGATCTTAATGGGATTGTACCAAGGTCTCTTCAAAGTTTTCCAAGTTGGGCATTTTCAGGTAACAACCTTTCATGGGAAAATGCCACCACTGCTCTACGTCCAGCTCTTCCAATTCATCCACCGAGTACCCATGCATCAAAGAGATGCAAAAAATTGAGTGAGTCTGCCATATTGGGAATGGCTCTAGGTGGGTGTGCACTGGTGTTTGTGATAATTGCTCTTTTGATGATTTGTTACTCTAAGAAAGAAAAGAAAACCGAATTAACAATAAAGTTGCAGAAAAAGGAACGATCTTTGAAGAAGAAAGATGGAGAACCTCAAGGAGAGGATAACAAGCTTGTCTTTTTTGAGGGTTGTGATCTTGCATTTGACTTGGAGGACTTGTTGAGAGCATCTGCTGAGTTGCTTGGGAAGGGAAGTTTTGGGATCACTTACAAGGCTGCACTTGAAGATGCAACAACTGTGGCAGTGAAGAGATTGAAGGATGTTACGGTTGTGCAGAAGGAATTTGAACAACAGATCGGACTGATCGGAAATCTCAGGCATGCAAATGTGTCTCCACTGAGAGCTTATTACTATTCAAAGGATGAGAAACTTGTGGTCTATGATTACTATGAACAAGGAAGTGTTTCTACAATGCTACATGGTATGGCAAAATTTGCATCTTTGTTCAAGATTATCTATCAGAAAGTTGAAAATCCCTTTTCAACCCTAATGCTGATAACAAGAGGTATTCGTTCAATCATGCAGGTAACAGAGTGCAGGGTAGGATTCCATTAGACTGGGAAACGAGGTTGAAGATCATAATTGGCACAGCAAGGGGCATTGTTCATATCCACTTTCAGAATGGTGGCAAACAAGTCCTCGGAAACATAAAAGCCTCTAACATTTTCCTCAACTCGCAAGGCTATGGCTGCATTTCAGATGCAGGCTTGATGACCTTGATGAGCCCAGCAGTTCCTGTGGGCATGAAGGCAGCAGGTTACCGTGCCCCCGAAGTAACAGACATTAGGAAAGCAACTCAAGCTTCGGATGTCTACAGTTTTGGGGTGTTAGTCCTTGAGCTTATCACTGGAAAGCCTCCATTGCAAGCCACAGGTGGTGATGAAGTTGTCCACTTGGTGAGGTGGGTGCATTCTGTGGTAAGAGAGGAGTGGACAGCTGAAGTGTTTGATGTAGAACTCTTGAGGTACCCTGGCATTGAGGAGGAACTGGTTGAGACGCTACAAATAGGCTTGACTTGTGCGTCAAGAACAACAGATAAGAGACCAAAAATGGCTGAGGTGGTGAAGATGGTAGAGGCAATCCGACAATCAAGTACCAGTAACTGACCGTTTTCTGAAACTAATCTTACAGTTTCAACAGGATCATCAGTCCAGATAGCTGATGTTTTTACTTCTTCTGTACTGCTGTGAGACTTCACATTATCTGATCTTGGTATATTAGCTGTGACATAATTTTGTTTAAACATGTTATAATTATTTTTGAGACCGGGGCAAACTTGAGTTGTTTCTCTTTATCTTGTAATTTTTTTTGACAGTTCAAACCCATTTAGTTTGTCTATCGGATCCGGTCACGAACATCTGAGCATAATCAAAGAAAATAGTTTCGTTCTGGTAATTCAGAAGAATTTGGTTTGGGTTTTGGATAGTTACAAAGCTCTTACTCTGATGACTGCACAGGAGCAAAGAAAAAACTACAACCAAGGAATAAAACAGAAAATCTCTCTATCACACGATCAACTAATCACAATAGATTTTCAGAAATGTTCTTCACAGAATCGTTTCCGGATAGTCTAAACTTACTTCCTCAAAAATCTTGTTTTGACACCACCTGAAACCAGATAGACAAAAGGAGTGAAAACATATCAAGCTTTAACCATGCAATGGCAATAAGTATGTTAGCACGTCGTGAGGAGTACAGGCAGAAAGATAATAGAATTACTAACCTTCAACTTCCTCAAATTGAATTTCCTTCACCAACTCAGCAGATGCGTTATACTCAAAGCTGCATTTTTAAGAACGATCAATTTATTCGCAAGTCTCAGAAAAGTGAAGTAAAATCATTCTTAGATATTTAAGTTTCCTATGTTCTACGATCAGGAACATCTGTTCACACAATCAACACCTAAATATAAAAATACGCCTTGTGAGGTCCTGTTAGTATGATAATCAATATTGTCATTACACTCTGATAAGCTGATTCAACTTCTTGCTAGTGTATGCACTTCAACTCAACTCAATTGGACCTCGCACAAAAAATCCATACACATCTGGGCAAGCATCCAGTAGCACTAGAAAGTTGACAGCCAAAAATTAGTATGGCCTAAGTGAACCAATAGAGAGCAAACAATCCACCATTGACCTTGCATAGTACAGCTATGGATGCGCAACAGATCAGCCGCACTCTTGCATTGCAAATACCAAAAATGCAGAAGTGTGTTCTAGGAAGAAGAATAAGAGAAGTTGAAGATCCACTTACCTATTGGAGAAGACAATATCGAGCTGATAGTTAGAAGCACTTTTTGTGGCTTCTACCAACACAGTGACGATCTCTGTCTTTCGAGTACTGGCCATAAGTATATCATACTCAGTTGGAATAATGATAGCAAAGAAGTTATCACTCAATTCACTCAAAAAGATCTTCTCTACAGCAGCTAGTGCTATCCTTCGTTTAAGGGAATCAGACTCCGGATCCACAAGATAGATGGCAAAGTCTGTTATTAGCAATACACGATGCTTCATCTTCCCCGTACCAGTAAATTTCAGAACTTTATCTGCAAACAGAACCTGGTTGTCACCTGCAGAAGTCAAATGAAGCAAAGTTTAAGAATAGGTTCTACCAACAACCTAAATGTCCCTAAAACTCCAAGTCAATGGATTTCACATTCTAATATCCCTATTATACTTTTAAATCATGAGTAAAAGAGCCTCCACAGTTGCGCCTCAAATCAATAAAACAACAATCTGACATTCTATAACCCCAAGCAAGCATCTTTATGATAAAAATTTCTCCACAAGTCAATGAATTTTATAAAATCCCCACAAACCCTAATTGTCACTGTGAAGAAAACAATTAAGTTTCTACTCTACTAAAAAAGCAACCATTTTCATGGAGATTCGCGAGGAAATTAACAAATTGATTAAAAAGACCTTGCTTCTGCAGAATCTTGGTCAAGTAGGGATGCGAAGGCACATCAAGATAATCTCCTTTAGCACCACGGTGAAGCGACGCTTTCCTCCGAACCTTGACGCCCATGAACGGCTCTTGATTTTCCGTCACATTTCCCTCCGATACTCTCAGCCTCATACCCTTCTCCACCACTACCTCTTCTTCTTCTCCGCGGCCGTTCTGGTCGGATTCGTTGATTTGAATTCGGCGGTTACTCCTGTATCTGTTCATTTTCACCTACTCCTTAGATCGACCAAAGGTGGAGGTTTGGATCAAGTAGTTATTTCTGTTATATTATTATATTATACATATCACATGGATCATATAAAAAAGATAAATTAAATTAAGATTTAATTAGTTTTTTATCGACAGATATTTAATTATAACATAATTTCATCTCTTTTTAATTTAAAATATTTTAAAATTTTTACGACATTATTCCATAATGAATATTTTTTTAAATTAAAATGATCAATATTAAAAAAAAGTTAAATTGTAGGACAAGATGTTTAAGATTTAAATATTTAATTAGACTATAATAAAACATGCTAAAAATTAAATAAAATTAAAAATTTTAAAATATGATTAAAAGATAGTGTCCTTATCTATAAGAAATTTTAAAGTTTAATTAAAAATATTTTAAATGAAAATTAATTTATTTATTTTAATTTATAAGAGCTTATTAATTAATAAAAATTGACCGACTAATTAATTAATTGATCAACTTTTAATAATAATAGTTATTAAACTGAAAAATTAGACGGTTCAAAATTTTGCGATTAAATCGGCCGAACTAGTTAAGTTTTTTACTCATGAAAATGATAATTAACTTGTAATCCTTATTTTTTATACTAGTCCTTGTGTTTGAAATTGGTTTGGAATATCAAAACCTCTTCCTTCTTATATTTCTTATATTTTTTATTGAATTTATCTTTTTTTAAAAGCATAAAGGTAATTAGGTCTTAAATAAATTACGTAAACATAAATAATAAAAAAATTGCAATAATCTGCAAATCACGCTAATCAGGTATTCTATACTAGACAAATCATGTACGACAGGTTCAATCGAGAAAGTGTAAGTAAGGGGATTCGAATAAAGGACCCTTTAATCTCATGCCTCCCAACTCTACCAACTCAACCACTCCTACAGGCAAAAAATAAAAGAAAAGACCATGCCATACATCAAAATTGAATTATTAATTTTAGTACTAAACTATATTATAAAACAAGTAACTAAGTTAAAAGATAAAATAATAAATAAAACAATAATCAAGAAATGATAGAATTTATAATTTTCTACTTTTTTTAACCTCTAAAAAAAGTTATAAAACTTGAACTAATTTTTGTTATTCCAAATAAAAATTGACACTTGACATTTTAGGTCTTTTGACAAAAAAAAAAGGTAGAATTAGTGAGGTTGACCAAGAAACGACAAAGAGCAGGGACCAGAAAACGCGTTTTGGTACGCCTTTTTTGACGCCATGCAGACTCCTGAACGACACCGTGCCAGTCACGGAGAAATTCCAATTCATCCAATCAGAAAAAGGAAATAGTTTTTAGAAAAATAAATTATTATTAATTATAGTTACTATAAAAACCGATAGGTTCGCCATTTTCATCGTCAAAAAGTTCTCTTCTTGGATTTGCTCTGCTCGCCAAGAACCTATTGCTTCTTCTTCTTCTTCTTCTCATCGATTTTGTGAGGTACATTTCATTATGTTCTGGTTATTTATAATCTCTTTTTTTGTTTGTGTTTCTGGGCTTGATCGAATGTTGTGTGATTGTTTTCAGGGATGGCTTCGAAGCGGATCTTGAAGGAACTCAAGGATTTGCAGAAGGATCCTCCTACTTCATGCAGCGCCGGTATGTGTGTATGCGTATGTATATACATACTTTTCCCTGTCGGTTCTCTGTCCTTCTGGGTTTGTTGTAGGATCGATGTTGTTAATTCACGTTAACGTTTCGGTTTTGCCATTAGTTGGGGTGAATTGTGTATGTGAAGATGGTTTTGGTGGCTTGAAAAGGGTAAAGAATCCAACTTTTGTTTCGGGCAACTCTTATTTTATGCGTAGGTTAAGGGTTGTATTGAATGAACTGGCAAAGGAGTCATCTTTCGGAAAATTTTGGCCTGTTGTTCTGTTATTTACTTGATCGTGGACAACCTCTTTAGAGTCATTGGTTATTTTGTTTTTCACAGATATGCAGTAATGTAGTATGTTCATGTCAAATTGAGTTTTTGTGGTTATGCCGATTATTTCAGGACCTGTTGCAGAAGATATGTTTCATTGGCAAGCAACAATTATGGGTCCTCCGGACAGTCCATATGCCGGAGGGGTTTTCCTTGTTTCCATTCACTTTCCTCCAGATTATCCTTTCAAGCCTCCTAAGGTACCTGCTTTGTGAACTCTGTTTTTGGTTGTGATTTCTCCACAAGAGGTGCAGTCTTGCAGAAATTTTACGTGTTAGTTAAAGAATGAATCGGTATCTTTACTCAGCAGGGAATGACACGGATAAAACTACGATTGGACTATCCTGTTGCTTCTGTCTCTGTTATTCTTAGCATGGTTGAGATCATTATGTTCATTTTTTTCTCTTGAGATGTTCACATCCATGTTTTTCAGATTCTTTACTTTTATAAAAGATTTTTCTCTTTTTCTAGAGCAAACAAAAATTTTCAATTGTGTGCAATACTTTGGTTTTTCTGATGTTTAAGCTTCTTTATAAAGGAAAAGGAAGACTTAAAACAAGTTAAATGACATAGCCTTGAGCCGTTTCCTTGGAGCTTGAGAATAAACGCAACGATTCCTGAATTTCTTCAAATGACCAATATTAGCTCAGGGACGCAACGATTCCTGAATTTCTTCAAATGACCAATATTAGCTCAGGAACGCACTGAGCATACTTTATGGATATTGTTAGAATGTGATCAAAAGCATACGATTGTGTTTCGGAATGTTGTAAGCCACATTTATGTCTGTTTATGTCCTAATTCATGTGTAGGGATTTACTTTGCAGGTAGCATTCAGAACAAAGGTGTTCCACCCTAACATAAACAGCAATGGGAGCATTTGCCTGGACATCTTGAAGGAGCAATGGAGCCCAGCTTTAACCATATCCAAGGTTCTTGTTCAATAACCCTATGAGCTCTAGTCTGGGAACATGGAAGTCATTGTTTGTTTATGTTGGTTCAGTTTAAGCCGCCGCCGTTGCCACCACCACCAAGGCTCAAGCTCGTGCCATGGTGGTGTAACTGGGGGCACCGGGGATGAGATTAACGGATGCTACAACATCCCAATTAATCAACTAAAAAAGGACCATTTCCTTGCCACAAGAAACTAAAAAAAGTGGTGTACATGATCCTTTGCAGGTGTTACTTTCCATCTGTTCATTGTTGACGGATCCGAACCCTGATGACCCGCTGGTACCAGAGATTGCCCATATGTACAAGACAGACAGGAACAAGTACGAGACAACTGCTAGAAGCTGGACTCAGAAATATGCCATGGGCTAAACCGTCCATGGTCGATGCGTTTGGTTTGTTCTTGGTAATGTTTTTTGGTTTTACCTTTTCATTGTCTTTTCCTTATTCCTATGTATCGAAGATGTTCCTTCCCTTCAATCAACTGGACTAAAGTTGTCCACAACAACAGCCTAGGTAAAGAAGAAACAGTTCTGTGTTTTCCAATTTGGTTTATGGATTATCAAACGGCTTGAGCCTGAATTTGTCAAAACTTCACTTCCTCTCAGCTCCTGTTGTTTGTAGATCATAACTTTTGCAAATTATTATGCAACTATAGCATATGCGTCCATGTTCAAGGACAGTAACTTATGGCCTTCATGGAAATAAGAGTGAATATGGTTTAGGTCCGACTCGAGTCTAATTAAAGCCGACTCGAAGATCTTGAACCTGGGTACCCCAGAAGTTAATACGGTAAAATGCATGCACGATGGACATCCCAAACCATTGTTTGCTTTATGTATGTGTTGACACTTAAAGCTCGCAACACTATCTTATGCTCTCCTTTTACATGATTCCAAGATAATATCAAATGTCGTCGTCCTGGAATTTAGCCTTGTCAACGATATTTTAAGAAGAGGAATAGTCTAAAGTGAAGGCATGTTAAAATTTAGTTGTATTTAATTACGTATTTTACGAATTATCGTATATATGTTCAATTATTTATTTATTACACACATGAGAAATGGTAAATATATTCAGGAATTGAAAAGTTTTATGGGCTCTCTAAAAGCCCACTTCACCTTCAATTCTCGTTTTGGAGAAATAGTATGTAACCCCCAAGTCCCTAAGAGTTCAACCAATAGCCCATTTAAACAACTAGGGGCTTAGTTATTATATTTTTAAAATATAATATTAATTATATTTTTAAAATATAATTAATATTTTAAAAATGTTAAAATGTTAATTATATTTTAATATTATAAATATTTAAACTTACTTACAAAATTTTCCAAAGAGAAACTATAAAGCAAATTTTTATTATTGCTCGTAAATTACATATTCGAAATAAGTTAATGAATCTCAATGCAACCGATATATTTGCATGTCTTGAATGAGTTGCAGTTTTGTGTTTACCCAGAACCCACCACTTAAGGGACACTCGAGGGACTTACCAAGTTGATCGAATCCTAAGAAATAACATTCAAATTTAATTATTATTTATTAAATGACTAGATATCTCAACTTAGATATCATTATTAATACTTAACCACAAGCGTTTCCAAGTAGGGACGAGGGAAGTGGTGGCATGCAAGAAGGAATAGCGATTTGTCTCTTTTATTATGCAAAGATATTGCAAGACAATGTTCTTCACTACTATATTTAGGGGGAAGATCTTTCTAATTTCTTTTATATTTAACATATAATTAACCATTCTTTGTGTTAAGATATCAAGTGTAAGTAAGAATCTCACATTAAAAAAAGATGCAGCCGTGAAGAACATATAAGTAGAAATGACCTATAAATTTAATGTATTAAGATTTTAGGTTGAAGTGTAGTGACAAAATCCACGAGTATATTCTCTCACTAATTTCATATCGAAGATCTCCCATATAAGTGGGCTCTTCAAATCTAAAAAGTGGTATCAGAGTCGATGGTTTGATAAAGGACAAGTATGAAGACAGTAGTCAGATTTCGTGGTTGCCTCCTCACGAAAAAAAGTAAGGAGACTCTTGGTGGGCCCAAACCAACGGAGTAAAAGGGCTCCTGGTGACGCTATGTACTCGAGCTGCTAAGTAAAAAGGCTTTCGCTCAAGGAGGAGTCTAAGTCTAATGTGGAAGTTCACACTTAGAGGAAGATTACTGGGATGTCAAGTATGAGTAAGAATCCCATATTGGAAAGAGATGGAGCTAGTGAAGAAAGTATAAGTGGAAAGGACCCATTAATTTAATGCCTTTAAGGTTTTGAATTGAAGTATGGTGTTAAAGTTCACGAGTATATTCTCTCACTAGGCCCATATTAAAGATCTCTCATATGAGTGGAGTCCAAAATCCGACACTTTGTTTTGTTTTCAAGTAGAATAAATGTATATTCATGATTTATTGTTTTATAGTGTCGTGTTCATAATTTATATTCTAAATCTAAAGTACAAAAAATCAACTAGAAGACAAGTAATCCAGCAAGAAATTAATGGAAGTCCAGAAAGGAGATGGTCCCAACACCAAATTAATTATGTAGAATGTCTAGTTCATGTACATCTCCCTCTAGTATCCTATATAAATATATAAATCCTCATAAAATATAAAATATAGTTAATTGAAATTTTTATAATTTAATATTTGTATTTAATCTTTATTTTTAAAAAATAAAACTTTCTATTTATTACTTTAGTTTTCTATCTACTTACAATTTCTAATGTTATAAAAACCGAACTGAAAGTTAAACATATATTAGATCATCAGTCATGAAATTGGTTAAACATTAAATAAAATTAAAAAATTAAAAATATGATTTAAAGAGAATGTCTTTACTTATCGAATAATTTGAAGTTTAATTAAAAATAAAATTGTTAAAAAAAATTAATTGATTTATTTTGGTTTATAAGAACTTATTAATTAATGAAAATAGATCGATTAATTAATAAATTGATCAATTTTTAACAACAACAATTAGTAAAATAAATTGAACCGAAAAGTTGGGCAGTTTGAGGTTTCTATGATTAAACCGGTTGAATTTGCTAACCATTGATAATTTCATAATTTAACTATTGTTTTAAATAAAAACTAAAAATTAATATAATAACTAAAAATATTATCAAACCGTAAATAATAATTTTCAAAGGAAGAATAATGCAATAGAAAATAAAAAATCACTATAATTTAGTATATTTAACCCTACAAAACTACCAACTCCATTGAACTTTTAAGTGTTATATATAGCTTCATATTATTATTATTATTATTATGTTTTAAAGGAAACACCATAAGACATGGTGACCCATGTCCCTTTTCTGTCTGTGAATTGTTTACAATATCAATTTCCGTGTGTTGAGTTGAGTTCTCAAAGAAAGTCTAAAGTGCAGTTCATAAATTAAATTAAATTACTAAGTCGTGCCCACGAGTGAGAAGGAAGCGTGGCCCCTGAAAATCTGGTTTCCACTAAAAATAACCCGACAGAACCAACCAAATGGGAACATCTCAGTTCCACGTATATATATATATATTCTACTTAATTGGTCAGTTCAATTATAAAAATAAAAAATTATTTAATTATTTAATTTAATTTATTTTAATAACAGTTGTTATTAAAAATTGATTAATCTATTGATTAACCAGTAAATTATGTAAATTAATAAATTTTTATAAACTAAAATAAATCTATTAACTTTTATTTAATAACCTCTTGTTTCAATTAAACTTTAAATCTTTCGATAAGTGAAGACAATTTCTTTCAATTATATTTCAAATTATTTAATTTTATTTAATATTTAGTTAATTTTATGACGGTCTAATATTAATTGAACATTTTAAACTTTAAATTTTTCGCCTTATCGGCTTAACTTTCGGTCCAGTTTTTAAAACATTAATATTATAACACAATTTCGAAGCATGTACTTTACTTTAGGTGGATAGTTGTGATCGAAATGATATTAATAAATATACCGACCACTAAATTTTGTCTAACAACTTTCATGTTTTCAATATTGGGTGGCAACCAGAATTAGAGGCATCAAACACAATTTTGTTTTCTTCTATAATTTGTGGACGTGTGAAGTTTATTTTCCACATGTGGACACCATTTTCATCAAACATTAGAATGTGATTAGGTAGAGACATAGATTTATCTCATAATTATAAGACAATGATTGATATCTCCACCAATAAATAATATAATTAGTATTTGAATCGAGTTTACAAGAAGCACATGTTTTACAATTGCTTATTCAAAAAATAATAATTGCCAATTTTTATTAACATTTCTCCATCTTAATTAAATACGTAAAAGATTAAAATGCAAAATATTTTCATATTTTTATTCATATATTTAACGTGGTTATTATTTGTATATTTAACGTGATTATTCATCTAATTATTTATAAAATAATTTACTTGAAATACATTATTTATAACCATTAATTTAAATAATAATAATAAAAAAAAGTTTTATTATCATTATTCCATCTTAACTAAATATATAATACATTAAAATGCAAATTATATTTTCGTAAGAAAAGAATCCATAAATGTTTTTATATTCACTTAGTAAGCATTCATAAATATTTTATTATTATTTTCTTCACGTAAATTATTTAAAAACAGTCTCTCTATTAATTAAGAGTAAGACTGTATATTACTAAATTTCTTATTAGGTGTTGTTGTTGTTGTTATTCGTTTTCAATGTATTAAAACATTTTTTAAGGAATGGAAGCTAAACCATATATATTTCTCCTTCTTGATTAAATACGTAAAAGATTAAAATAAAAAATATTTTCATATTTTTATTCCTATAATTAACATGATTATTCATTTAATTATTTATAAGATAATTTACTTAAAATACAATATTTGTAACCATTTATTTAAATAATAATAATAATAATAACAAGTTTTATTAGCATTAATCCATCTTAACTAAATACACGATACATTAAAATGCAAATTGTATTTTCATAAGAAGAGGATCCATAAATGTTTTATATTCACTTAGTGAACATTTATAAATGTTTTTTATATTTTCTTCACGTAAATTATTTGAAAACAGTCTCTCTATTAATTAAGAATAAAACCGTGTATTACTAAATTTTTTATTAGGTGTTGTTGTTGTTGTTATTCGTTTTTAACGTATTAAAACATTTTTTAAGGAACGGAAGCTAAACCATATACATAATTTTTTATAGATTTTGAAAAGACCAATGATTGAAATCAACTAATTTCCCGTCTCTTAATCTGTGTGTTCATAGATATTTGAAAGAACACAAACATTGTATCTCTTACCGAATTCCACAATTTCTGGCTCGAAAAATGAAGACCCTCTTGCATTATTTTCACCGAAATGTTCATCTTCTTCTTCTTCTTCTTTCTTAAACCCTTTTTCATCAACTTTTAGGATTCCTCACCAATGATCAAAGATAAGTGCAACTTTACCAAAACCCCAACCCCATAACAGTATCTTCTTCTCCTTTATAATATACATTTCTAAGTTGTACTTCCAACTTAAGCCCGCATCACCCCACATGGGTTCAGTCCACGTGCCTCTCTATCAACTCCAATTGCCGGAAACCTCGCCGGTCACCGGTCCTTTGTCAGTGGGTCCCACCTTCCCCGACTGAGCCGGTCACCAACTGTCCTTAAGTCTCGAGACAAAACCCTACACAGAAGGTGAAATTTGACTCGATTTGTATATATATGTTGCGAGTTATGAACCCTCAAGATATACTAAAAAAAGAAGGAGACAAATTTATATAAAAAACAAGGGGTTAGATGATAAAAAGAAGAGTCTTTTTGTCAATTATTGAGAAATATAAAAGCATTAAATAATATAATTTACATGGTTTTCTGCACTGAATTCTGTAAATGTTCCATGAACGTGCATGTCCAATATTTATGACCTACTCGTGAACTCCAACCTCTTCATTTTTTATGCGTATATGTAGCGGTGGAACCGCATACGTTATGTTTCAAGTTTTTTTTAATATATATAATTTTTAGTAAATTAAATATTTTTGTATTAATTATTTGACAAAATGGGTTAATTTAAACAACATTTACAAATTTTAAAATATTCATATTTTAAAAATTAGACGGGATGTACGTTAAACCGATAAAATAATATAAATTTTTTAGTCATAATCTAATAATTTTATTTATTATTTTTATAAAAAATCATAATATTGCAAATAAGAAGTTAATATAAATGGCCCTTTAATTTTTCTATTTAAAAAAAATCTTCAAACAATTATTATTTGATCTGATCCGAACCATTTGAGAGTTAGGTTCTATGTATGAGTATGACCTAATCTAAACTTACTTGATATTCATTTAATGATAGGTCATGAAATTGCACGTTACTTTGTTTATGTTAACTTCAGTTCCCAAACATTGTGTGTAGTGTGTGACTGAGCTTATCTCTGTCTCTTTTTTTAATTTCTTGAACATTATCTTTTGGTCATAAAGTTGCACGTTAAAGATGTAATCTTTTTAACTCGGTAGAAGAAACTCTTCAGAAAAATTCACCTAAAAAGAACGAAGGCATGTGATGCTGCTTCAGAAATATCGACCTTTATACATATTCTCCTCTTTTCCCTTTTCTTTTTTATCGTGACCTTTATAGGATATTGGAGAGGCATACAACTATACAATTTATATGGAATTATTTATAAGATTAAAAATATAAATCTTCTTTTTGATTTAAACAAAATTAAATAATTACTTTATCGATAAATTTTTCGAAAAAACTTAATCAAATTTTTATTTTTCCAAAAAAATTTAAAACATGTACAAAATAAAAGAATATTAGACATGGATTAATCAAATATTATTTACTTAGGGATTCAACTCAATTTTTAAACTCAAGTAGAAATAATAAAATTC
>JANZXR010000034.1:22411-40641 GCA_027575705.1 Erythroxylum echinodendron | reverse complement strand
GAGTTTTTTATTATACATAAAAATAAAAGATAAAAGGCATAAAATTTTCTTGTAATTTAAAATATTTTATAAAAATTCATGATTTTTAGTTTTAAAAAAACTTTTTTTTGAATTTTAATTAAAAATACCGTCAAAATATATAAAATATGAACATCAGACATGAAATAAACAAATGCTATTAATATGATGAGTCTGACTTAATTGTTAAGACTAACTTAAACCAATTAAATTCAACTTGAATTAATAATTTAAAATAAGTATATAATTAGTTTATTGAATCTTCGTGTATGTATATTATAAATATTTTGTCGTTATTTTTAATCAAAATTTAATAAAAATGTTCTAAATAACATAATAATCAAAGCACAAAAGAAGTTTATACATTTTGCTTAAAGGAAACTTCAGTCAACGCAAATATCTAGCACCTTTAATAAAAGTAATGGACACGGCCAGATACTACTGATCTTGTCTATTTGTACGGATCAGTTTTTTGTAGGGTAAACATCACCGTTTACTATACAAGAAGGAAGTAGTAGCGGTGGACCTACTTGTGTAATGTAATGCAATGAACTGCCCACAAAACACATGTATGAGTAGGAGTCACCGGCGACACCAGAATCAAGGCCATCTTGGGTTTGATGCTCATTAACTTATTAATGGTGGATGATCTGTAACTGTGACTGACCAGAGTGAAAGCTAAACCCCTATGATATGGTATGATATGTTTATATATTGGACTTGGTGCCTCTTGTATCATTGACTCATACGTATTATCCTGTCGTGGTGTGAGTATGATTTTTTTATATAGATAGTAATAATTTGTGATCAAGAAAACTCATATTTAGAAAACTTAGATTTACATATCTTCTCGTTATGTGAAAATATCAAAAATTAGAGTACCGACAATCTAACTAATTTAGCTATACGAACATAGCCAAAATTACATGTTCTTTTAAAATTTTTGTTAGAAACTCGATTTTTTGTACATCAAAATAGGCAAGAGATTTTGTATCGTCAAGGCATGAATTAATATTGTAATTTATATTTTTCTTTTCAATGTGGTAAAAAAAATATTATCATAATTTGGTCAAAATTATAAAAAAACAGCACATGAAACTATGGGATGCAAGTTGAGCTCTAGAACGGCAATCATATTTTAAGAGAAATCAAAAACCAAGTATAACAAAATGTGAATATTAATTAATTAATAACGATAATTTGGCAGGGCAAGCATGATTTGTCGAACTTGGTGTACTTCCCTAGCTGTCTTTAGTTTATGGAGTTATATACGATGGAGGGGATGAAGTGACGCCTGGCCAGACCGACGACGGCCCTCGAGAACCAGACCGGTGTCTCTGCTTTGGTTTTGCTAATCCTTATGGTTCTTTTATTATTTTTTAAAAAAAATTTCAAACATGGGATCTTTAAACACTAACGGATACACACACTTTCTTCAAGAAAAATAAATAATAAATCAATTTTTACGTTTTCTGAAATGAAGAACTAATTAATTATCTTGTTCTAAAGATCCAGGCAAGTAAAACTAAACACTAAGGTCAGAAATACCTTAGATGATTTTTTAAATAAATAACTTATTAAAGTCTATTTTTAAATAGCTTGAAAACTTTTAAATAAATATAATTATATGATTTTTCAATACAAATCTATATTTCTAAATTTGAATTTGTCTTTTTCATTAAAAGAAAATATATTATCTAAATTTGTAGGTAATTAAAAAGTCCATTTTTAAATAATTTCTCAAACTCGTAAACTTTTAAATAAATAGAATTATATGATTTTTTTAGTTGGAATTTAATAAAATTTTACATTTATTAAATATCCAATTTTTATCTTTTTCATTAAAAAATTTATTTTTACATAACCGCAATAAAAAAGTTAAATATGGAAATAATCTCTCCACTAATAAGAAGTAAAGTTACGTATTATTAAACTTTTCCAAATATCGCATATCAGTCGGATTCATATTGAACGTTGTCGTTGTTATTGTATTATCTTAATTATGATATTATCTTCCTAAGGAAAACTTTTTTTATAATCAATATTGATGTGTTTATCCTTTTATCGAGTTCATGTGACGAACGATTACATACTCACGTGAGATAAGTCTTGACCATATACTTTCAATAATTATTCCAATATATATATTTTTATTTTAGTCTTGAGATTATTACACGCAGGCGTGCTGCTTCCGCCGGATGACTTCTACGTGATCGTATGTTTTTCATCTCGACAATTCCTATGTGACCTCGTGTTTCTATTGCCAGAAAAACCACATCCACATGTTTCTAAGGGCAAAGAAATGGTACATACACCAAAACTCGATAGACCAATTCGGCAGCTTCCTCTACTACATCAGCCAGCTCTTCAGTTACTCATCACTTGGTGACTCTGGTCATGGAGAGAGGCTAACTAACGAATTATTTTTAAAGCTGGGGATGAATATGACCCTTGTTGGAAATTAAAGAAGGAGCAAGGACAATTTCACAAGTCGGCTTCCTTGTTTCATGTGTTGTACGATTTAAGTTACTTCCTGCTACAGATCATGTGCCGATCCATGAAAAATATCACTATATCCGTTCAAAAAAATCATTTCTAATTTTTAGTTTTTTGGAAAAATTCTGTTAAAAAATATCGATGAAACACACGGAATATTAATATCATACGTAAATGAATCAAATGCTATTTACACGATGATTCAACTCAACTCCTAAATTTAAACTAAACAATTAAATATGACTTAAATTAATAATTTATTATAACTATTTTAAATTATTATTTTAAGTTAAATTTAATTTATTGAAGTCGAATTTAAGAGGTGAGTTGAGTTATTTTATTAGTGACATTTGATTAGTTTATGTTTTTTTATTTTGTGGTAAATAATCCAATTTATGGTACTACTTCCTTAGCCATTGGAACTCCACGAAGACCTAACACTTTGTTTTTGGGTATTATTGTTAGATGTTGTTATAGTCAAACAAAACAATAGTATTAGGTTTCGATATCGGCTATTATGTCCAAAACTTTATTAATTACGATATGACATTGTACTAACTTTTACATAATTAATAATTATCTTTTCCTTCCAAAAACTAAATTTCATGATTTTTGTTTTGTGTGGAACTATTATGTTGGCTTGTTACCATAAAACCAAACCGTCTTTCCAGCACTTGTGAGGTTAATCCAAATTTTCATGTTGACTTCTTAAATCATTCGTAATTAATTATGATTAAGTGTAATCTAATGATTATCTAAGTCAAGTAATTATGTCTCCTCTTGCTTTCCAAAAATAGACATTCCTTATAATAAGAAGGATTTGACAACATTAATCACAATTAATTAAATGAAAATTGCAATTGATTTAGCAAAGAAAATATTGCAAAATAAGGGAAATAATAAAATTATCTCAAAAAAGATAAAAAATAACACGTAAATTAAATAGTATTAGTTAATAAATTGTGTGTCATTTTAAAATAACCACTCTATTAACTAAAAATAACGATACGTATATCGAAACTTTTTAGATTTGAATTTCCTATTATTTCCTTATTTATCTAAAAATAATAAATAAAACTAATTGTCAAACCTATACGGGAAGTCCAAGTTGTAAGCCGTACGATGGTTAGGACGGAGAGTGTATAACAGTCGACTGCAAGGACACGAGGTCGCACTGGAGTGGCTGACCCTGAGACCATGATTAGTCATGTGTGATGTGACTCTGTACAGTAACAAAGGAGGATGTCGGCAACAACTTCACCGGTGGCTGTGGGGTTAATATGAATAAGATCTTTTCTATTCCTTATAGTATTTTTATCGTAATTTATTAAATTTTATTCACATATTTATATATTTATATGAAACTTACATAAATACATAAATAAGATTTAATAGAATAGAGTTGAAATAAAATAACTATAATAGAAAATAACTTTCTTTAATATAATCAATTTAAACAAAAATATTCCCAAAATAATTTATATTGTTATATATATATATATATATATATATATATATATGTATGTATATATGTATATAATATAAAAATTAATTATTTCATAATTTAATCATAATGAGTTGTTATTTATTATTTAAAAATGAAAAAATCTAAATGTTGCTTGATTTGGTAATATGTCTAAAAAAGGTATTGTAATTGTAGTTATTAATAATTGAATTAATATATATTAATCATCATTTTTCATAATTTGTGATATATTTGTTAATTTGAAATAATTTATCCTAAAATAAAATAGTATACGAGTGAACTCAATTTTAAAAATTTTATAGTAATTTACCAATTTTTCATTTTTATATTTAAGTCAATGTATTAAAATTTGATTAAACGTTAAACCGATAAAATTAAAAGTTTAACTTTTAAAAACTTTAATAATATTAGACTGTTATAAAAATTGAAATTTAATTAAATAGTACAATTATTAATTAAATAATAATAAAAATTATTAAATTAAAAATTTGAACAAAAAATAATTTTTATGACTGAATTTGTCAAATTGGTTTCTTTTTTAAATTTTTTATTTTTTTGGGCTATTTTAGGAGCAAGCAAATAAATATAAATTATTTTAACTCTATATGGAATTATGGAGAGGAGGGAGTGGTACCGTGGTAGTGACAAGTGAACACTGAGCCGAGGGTGGCATAAGCACATCTCGAGAAACAGAAAAAAGGCCAGAGAAGTAAAAAAATAAAAAATAAAATAAAATGGCGGCGAATTCTAGGTTGCCGGCCACGTTAGTACTGGCTGTAATAAAAAGTTAATTTTTAAAAATAAATTAATAAATGTAAAAATATCTTTTTATTTTAAGAGGTAGAAAATTATTAACCCACCACCCACTCTCAAAGGCCAGCACACAATGAAGTGTCCCACACCAACCAATTTACCAACATACCCTCCATATTCACCGTGCCCACTCTCAGTAATCAACGGTCGGTCCATAGGGTAAAAGAGTAAGTAAGCGGTCAAAGTTATGTGTGTGTGTGTTTCACAAATTTTCTTTGATTTTTTGACCAACAACATTTTAATCGGACCCGGGTATCTTGGGCCTCACGTGACTGGCGTCACGTTGTTCGAGACCAAGAGTGGCAATGCTGAGTCAGCGTTTATGATGCTCTCCAATTGTGCCAGAACTTGAGGTCGGGCCCATGTTTCTACGTGTCATGATCTTACTGAACCATCGAGATACGGCGGCTAGTATACTTTTATTTTATACATCGTCTTTTATGATCATGGCCGGAATCTTCGGCCCCGACTCACCGGCTTTGACATGACCTGCGCCTACCTCAGTTTATCTCTTCATTTGAATGCGGTTGAAGCATATATCATACATGATTTTGATGGTTTTCACACATTCACTATAAAGGAAACGCACATTAAAATTGACGTGAATGTGATTTCAAAAATAATAACAATAACAACTTTTTAATAAAAATTTTATTATTTATTATTAAAATTTTTTGTTTATTAATAATAATAAATTTTTTATTATCAATCTCAAATATTAACATTTTTACATCATATAAATTCAAAATTTGAACTTTAACCTATCGCTTAGTTGATCAAATAACTTACTTAGATCTTATTATTTGTTTCAACTAGTGCATGCACTCGATAAATATTAAAAGATATCACAAAATCTCTAATTTTTTTAAAAAAAGAAAATAAAGTAACAATTTAAATTTAAGGTAATGTAGTTAAGAAAATATAATGGGAAGTAGTTTTTCCTAAACATGGTGGATTTGGTGCGAATCTCACTAACCTATTTAATGCCAAGTGATTCTTAAGTTGACCATAAGAGTTTAGTAAATAAAAATTAATACATTTAATTTAAAGTTTCATTTTATTTTCGTAATAATAATTTTTCATTTTTTTAAAATAAGTAGTTTGAAAAATCGGAAAGAGATGGATAATAAATTCGGCCTAGTAATTTGGGTTTCCCAATTTCGGCCGATGGATCCTATAAAACAGGGATTTCAGTGTTTTCTTCACCGCAATTAGTAAACTCACTTTCTCTCTCTCACTGCTTCGTCTCAGGACTAAGTGTACACTCCGAAACTCTCTTCTGTCTTATAGACTTTTTCTGATAACTTTCTCTCCCCCATTTTCACTTCTTCTTCTTCTTGCCTTTCCTGGGTATTTTCTCGTTTTGGGAAGGATTGAAAGCCTGTCTGTTCCTGGGTTGTTTGTTTCTTAAGTAGGAAAAACAGTTTTTGTTTCTGTTTTCCTCTTCCTATAAGTAGAGATTTTGAGGTTTGGAGCTTTGAGTTTTTTCTTCTTCTTCTTCTTCCGGTTCAGAGAGGTAGTGACTGTTCAAGTGTTTGAAAGGTTTCGAGATTTGAATAGTGTTTAGTGAGCCTTTTTATGTCTTTTTGGCAGGTTTCTGAATCACCCTTGTCTCTCCTTATCTCAAAGTTTTAATCTTCAGCTTCACGACTCTTTCACCTTTTGTTCTCTTTATTTGCTTTTTTGGTCTCTTTCGATGCCAATACAGAATCTGTGAAGAGAAAACCCAGAAAAAGAGAAACACAAACATGGACTTGAAGAACAACTTTCTGTGTCCGATCAAGTTCACCGAACACAGAGAAGTCACTAAGAAATTTTCCAAATCATCTTTCAGACCCAGAAAAGTCTCTGATGAGAGGAGTCACCACTCTGACCAGAACGTCCCACGGGTGGTCCGGATCGCCATCGTCGACAACGAGGCTACAGACTCCTCCAGCGACGAAGAGTGTGAGCTATTTGGTCGTCAACGAGTGAAACGCTATGTGAACGAGATCAACATCGAAGCTACATGTAAAGAAGCGAGTACTACTACTGCTACTACTTCTCTAATCTCCAATACCCGAAAAAGAAGAGCAAGTACTGTCGTACCGTCACGAAACCGTCCACTGAAACTTAAACCTGCGGCGTCGACATCAAATGGAAGAAAGTTTCGCGGCGTACGGCAACGGCCTTGGGGCAAATGGGCGGCTGAGATTCGCGATCCTGCGAGACGTGTACGGGTCTGGTTAGGCACTTATGATACTGCCGAAGAAGCTGCGATGGTCTATGATAATGCTGCGATTAAACTCAGAGGACCTGACGCTTTAACCAACTTCATTACTCCACCAGGAAGAGAAGAATACGAAGAAAAAGACCACAAAGAGGAAGAGAAGCCAGAGATTAACACCACTTCCATTTCCGGCTACGAATCTGGCGACGAGTCTCACAATCTTTGCTCACCCACTTCAGTTCTCAACTTCATAACTCCCTGCGGTGAACAAGATGAGACTCATAAATCACATGACGAACTCGTCAAAGAAGTGGAACTCATTGAATGTCAGAAACCGGGACAAGAAGTGGAACATGTCCTGCAGGAGTGCGAAGGAGAAACCAACGTCCCCGATGATTACTTGTCGCAGAGTTTGCAGTTGCTAGACGAGCCCTTCCTCGACGATTTCTTCAACTTCACGAGCACAGGACCGTCCCTCTTCGACGACGACACCATGTGTCAGGGGACCGTATGGAACGGGGACTTCGGCGACTGTTTCCTGGACACGAGGATGGAAGATTTTAGATCGTCAGAGTCACCCATTTCGCAGGAAGACGATTTGTTTCAAGACATCGGCGACTTGTTCTTCTCCGAACCACTAGTAGCTCTATGAGAACCGAGAGTCTGTCTCGATTCGGTTCGGTGCAGTTGCTTTCTTTAGACCACTGTTTTGTAGCCGACTCGACGGCAAGTTTTGAACCGGTGGCGAACGACATATCGGCTAGTTTTGTTCTGTTTTGTTTAATTTTTTTTTGTTCCGTTAAAATTAACGGAAGAAACCGAGTGAGAGAGAGTACTTTCTTAGATAATATCGTACTTCTACATGTTGGAAATAATTAGTCCAATTTTGAGAGTTTTTTGTATTTATTTGTTATTATTATTACTATTTTTAATTGAAATTTACTAAATTAGTAAAAATTAATTAAGCTAAAGTGACACGGTGGCATTCCTTTTGCCTCTCCCACCCCACACGAGCTGGCGTAATTTGCGGTGGTGGCCGGTCGAGCGAGTCAAGTCGGTGGCCGCTTGTGTGTGTGAACTCGTGCACTCGTTCTAATTATTTTTAAGTTTTTTATGGTAATTAACTTTTTTTCTAAATATCTTCTTTTTGCACGCGGCCATTCGAACACCAAATCTTTCAACCCATACACAAACACGCCTTTAACACCACAGCCGCAAAGTTCAAAGGCCTAAAAAAGGCAAGCTCAAAACGAGAAAGAGTCATTAAATAATGCTAAGGGATTGCTTGGCAACTTAGGATTTTATTTGAAATTTGGTAATATAAGAAGGACCAATTTGAAAATTTGTAATATAGGAAGTTGGACCAAATTCGTTAAATTACCTGAAATTGCATAATCAAAAGTCTCAGATTCATAGTCGTTTGACCTGTGTAGAAAAGTCGTTTTTTTGCTTTTTGGAATATTCTAAAAAGAAATTAAAAAAAAAGTGACAGATTGGTGTGGAAATTCTATTTCTAAAGGAAAGCAGATTTAATTGACATTTTGTGAGCTTTATAAATATAATATTAATATAAAACGACGTTAAGAGATGGCGATTCAAGCATAAGAAGGAAAAGTATGTGTGTTCAGGACATGACCAAATTCTGTTATATTGCTTAGACATTACTCAAGAGACTTAGCTTAGGAAATTGTACAAATCGTCGATTTATCGATAGTTGATTAGACACGTGTCTTTCGAGTTCCCAACTAGACCGTTTCTCTATCTTTCTCTTCGATCTCTTCTCTTGTGTTCTTCGGTTGGCTGTGTACTTTTACCAGAGATCCTGGGATGGACAACATTGTATCTGCTGTTCCAATGACACGTTTTTTCAACGTTGGGTACGAACAGGTAGTTGGACTTTCGTAATACTTTGGACATATCGTGAAGCTAAAGGGAGGGAATTGCGATCTTTGTTGGCACTTTGCAAATTTGGAAGAAACACCTTAGGTTTATTGTCACACCAAAAATAAAAAATAAAAAAATGAAGATATAAGATGCAATGAACTCATATCTCCATTAACAGTTTCATTGATGTAATTAAATTTTTTCTTTTTGAGTAATATGATTTAATATGTATAACAACATTAATAATATCCAATTTAAATCTCGTTGATATGTGAAATTTGGAAAGGTCAATAGTACGCAATTTTAATGTACATATTATTGTATTTTCTCAAACTACAATTTTCTTTAATTTTAATCTCTTTCTTCTTATAGTTCATTAATGAATTTTAAGATAGTACGACTGATAAATTGATTCGAATCAACCTAAAATTTGAATCTAAGATTGATGTTATCTCCTAAATACACAATTTCAATTGACAAAGTATTAAATTCTAAAAAAAATCTCTCAGTTCAAAAATATTATGTTTAAAATTAAAATTTAAAAATGACACCTAATTAAGAATAACAATATATTGTAACTTGCAAGTATCATATGATTTAAATGGAATATATTATTTAATATTAAATTACTAATTTATTGGTGTAAATCACATTATTTATATGTTTTTATGTACAACTAAATGCATTTATTTGCATTGTGTTGTATTTTTTTTATTTAGTTGTTTGATGCCTTTTTATGTTTATTTGATTTATTTATTTATTTTACTTTATTTTTTAGATATGTATGCACGTCCATTTTTATCGTAAGATCTTCGTGACATATTGTATGTAAGTTTAGTGGAAATAATCTTTCAATTATATAAGAGTAAGACTGAATACTATCAGACCTTTTCAAACCTTGCCTCTTAACGGGACTTCAATTGAATGTTAACGACGATGATGATATGTACAATTAATAATCTAGCTATCATCCATCTCAAAATCAAAGATGATAACATTTTCTCTATCTTTTAATAATATTTTAAAATTTAAAAAATTAAATTTAAAAAAAAGTAAAAACAAATATCTGAAAGAAATCTATTGAATTACCCCAAAAAAAAAAAAAAAGGAAAAACAAGATAAGGAATTAATGAGAGGTGAAAGAAAATAGAACCTACCTCCTGCAAGTGGCATTACGAGGAGGCCCCTGCATTTACTGTAACACTGTCAATATAAACACACAGAACAGAGACAAAAAGGGTTCTTAACATCATCGCCACATGATTGCCCCAACTCTCTCTTCATCTTCTTCTTATTAAATACTTATTTAACAGTTAATTACTTTTAATGATGCTTCTCTTCTCTTCTCTTCTCTTCTCTTCACGTGAGATATTAGTTAATACCTTTTCAATTATCATATGATTCCTATAAACCTTTCTGATTATGTACCAAGTTGATGTAATAATAATCCTAACTCACCACTTTTTACTATCTAATAGTCGTAAATAAGAGGCCAGTAAATCTTGTTATGATAGGTGAAATTCTCTCAACAGGGCTGGTTATATTATTTTATAAAAATAGTCTTAAACTATATTAATTTATAAAAATTAATTAATTTACAAAAATTAAACAGTTTTTAATAATAAAAATTATTTGAGTAAACCAAACCAAAAAAATATTAGAATTTAAAATTTTTATAATTAAACTTTAATAGTTGATTATTATAACAATTTTCTTAAAAACTGTTGATCAGCTACGTCGTAACCCAGTCAAGGTTGGAAGAAAAGTCAAAAAATGCTCGCTAACTTTGTCTGATACAAAAACAACCATTCGGAAAAACGAGTAAAAAGAGGCAAACTACAAAAGCACCGACCTTTGTATTTTTAGCAGAAAACTGTAACAATAAAGCACAAACTCGTCTGAAACTATCATGTGGTCTCTTAGGCAACTGCTGCACTGTAAGTGTATTAATGTTGGAAGGAAGAGACCTGAAAGGGCACACACTTCCTTGTCCATAAGAGAGAGACCCTCTTTCTGTAAATGTTCTTCTCACCTTATCATTAACCTTCCAACAAGGTTTCACCGCTTCGTGGCAAAGAACTTGGATTCAAACTTTATATATATATATATGGACATATACTCCATTAACAAGTTTCTTTTTATTTTTGGGAGTAAAAGGGAAGCTAAAAGTCAAAACAAAAAAGAGGAAAAATAAAAATAAAAAATAAAAAAGAATGTAAATGAGGTACAACCACTCCAATCATATCCTCACGAAGGAGTGAAGGTAAGCTTCTTGACAGTTGTGATAAACTCTCAAATTCAACAGGCATATGCAATCCATAATTTGCTAACCAATCTACACACACATTTCCTTCCCGGTGAACATGACGCAACCTGCAGCCATGTACTTACGAATTGCATGTAATAGAGAGGTAGTGCGATAGGAACCAGGTTGAGACCCAATTATGAGTTGACATGCAACCTTGGAGTCTAACACCAGTATCACTGAGAGAGTTGCATTTCTCTTACAAGCATAAGGCCTTCATATACGACCCAAAATACAGTAACTATCCTAATCTTCCGTACCGAAACAGCTTTCCAAATCCCTAGCACATTATGAAACTAGTATGAAAGAGTGATATCTCTTCTAAGTTCTGGACTCTAAGTGACATAGATTCCTTAGGATTAAGTGCTTGGGTTTATTGGACTTAATAAGTTCAACCTCAAATGATTATTTAGATTGAATTTCTTAACTGACTTTAAGCAATTAAATAATAACACTTACTATAAATTCTGTTGTTCCACGAAATTTGGAAAGGTTCAATAATACGCAGTCTTACTTCTAACTAATATAAAGGTTGACTTTAAGCAATTAATGCAGTAATTAAGTAATATATCTAAAACATATAATTCATAATCAAATTATTTTTATTAAAATACTTAGCGTGAATTATTTTGTAATATTTTTCAAATACTAAGTTCCGATGTTTTACAATCGAATTCGAACCTTTTTTTAATGAATTTTCAGTGATTGATTGATTATATAACATATGTTGAACAAGTAATTTATAGAATATTATGTTACTCAAACCACTAATTTAACTAGTAAATTTTTTGGTTGTTGATGTTTTTCTTTTATGCAATGAGAAGAACAAAGTGAATAGTGACAAAAGTAAGTAATTGTGTAATTAACATGTATAAAACACATAATACATAAATATTTACAAGCATAAAATATATTTTCCTAATGGAAAACAAATAAACATGTGATTTATATTCTATTATCCTAATGGAACCACTCATTTAAATAATATATTTTCCTTTTTTTTCTTATATCGGTGTTGATGTTTGCAATGACAGGAACAAAGCGAATAGTGGCAATTCTCTCCGGCGATGAGTGGGGCCACAGTCACTACTTACTACAGGTGAAGACTGATGCTCCAAGAGCGGCCTAGGGTTACAGGCTTTTTCATTTGTGAGCTCACAACACAGAACAGAAGCAGCCAACTTGCATTATATTTAATATAATATCGAAAATGAGAAATATAAAAAGTTTCACAAGGCAAATTTAATGAACAGCGACAACTCTTGGTCAGCCCCTACTCTGTATTGTATTCTCCAAATCCAATGCCCTTGGTCCCCACTTTGTTTCAAAACATCATTTTCCAACCGATACTCTCTCCCCCACAAAGTAACTCACTCAGTCACCTGCACTTTCCCGGTTCCTTCTTCTTAAGCTCTAATGTCTTTAGTCTTTGGACTTATTGTATGAGTAAAATCCGCTGTATTCACTTGTGGGTACTCTACTCATTTTCCAATTATGAAAAAGTTACATAAGTCTCCGTCACCTTGTCGATCTAATATTCCAATACAAAATTAATAGGTTTAATATGAATTAATTATGCTTTGAATCGAGTTTGAACTATTTTATTTTTAAAAATTTTAACTTTCAAATTAAATTTAGGATTGAGTTGGTTGAATCGAGTTTAAACTATTTTATTTTAGAATTTTTAAGTTTTAAACTAAATTTATGATCTAAGTTGTACACCTAGACTTAGTTTAAAATCTAAAATTTTTATATAAACTAATATCGTTGTGGGTCTGATCTAATTGAATTTAAGTTATTTTATTATTTAAATTTTGAATTTTGAATCAAATTTACGATGAATTGTTTGAATCGACCTAGTTTCAAATCTAAAATATTTATGTAGACTAACATCATTTTTTAAGATGTCAATTGGTCGGCGGGTCAAGATGGGTCAGCTTATGAACCGACAGGCCACAGACCGGGCCAACCCTCACCCACTATATATATATATATATATATATTTAAGAAAAACATAAAAAATGATGTCATTTTTTAGGTAATGGTCGGGACATGGGCCCTAACCATTTTGAATTTTTAAGAATTAATAAAATATTTAACCTTTTTATTTTAGTTTTTACGTTTTAAAAATGATCAATTGTCTTTATGATAGCATTTAGTTATCAAACAATCCATTTACTTATTTTATCTATTTTTATTTAAAATAACATAATAATTTAAAATTTAAGATTCAATACAAGATTTTTTTGAACTTTAAGAATAAAAATAAAATATTACGATAATTTTGCATTACTATTCATCTACAATTAAATATTAGTAGATGAATATACATAATAAATGTAGAAAATATAAATTTAAATTAAAAAAAGTGTCAAGTTTAATATTCTAGTGGACAAATTTTGGTCATTTAGATGCATAGGAGTACGTATGGGGCACCATTAACGGACCCACTAAGATATATCATGATTTAGTTCAACCAAAAGCATGATTAATTAGTGATACTCGTAACAATTTAGCTCACACATCTTATCAAAGGTTGACCAATCCAGTGGTGGAAACTTCATCGCCCACGTTTCTGGTTGACATCGACCGTCCAAATCTTTAAAGCTCTTCGGGACCCGCAAAGTCAAGCCTTTGGTTTTCTAAGCTAAGCCCCAACATGCACATGGGGATCAGACTTTTGGGACACTGAGGTGGGCCATGAGCCCAACAACGAGAAATTTTGTAAAAGAAGACAGTCGGATGGTGGAACACGTGATCTCTTTATGGCCACACTTACACAATCCCAGTCCAAGCTTCTCTTCATCCACGTTGCCATGATGATCAGGGGTCAACAAGGTTGGCGATCACCGTCAGGCGTGGAAAACTATCTTAATCTGACTGTACTGTGATGATAATATTGTGTGTCCATAAGCCCCCAATGACCACTCAGCTTCACCTACCGACAGTTGGTCATGACCGTAGCAGAACAGTGATGAGGAGATTTTTATTTTTCATCAGATGATCAGTGGGGATGAAACTTAAAAAAGATGCCAACTTTTGGTGGGGCCCTATCTGCTGAAATCATTCCCATTTCAATCAATTGTTGTATACAAATCGCATTGCTCAGCCTCTTTACAACAAAGAGTCCACAAAAGATACACCTTGTAAAAGGTATGAAAAGACAGAGCCATTAACCCTATAGTGGGCTCATGTGACCTTTTTGATCAATTCCAAGTTCTATTCTCCGCATAACAATATATAAAAATTCCCCCTTTTAAATATTATAATTTTATAAGTTTTTTATAAATTTGCTGATATTATTTTTATATACACACTAAATAAAATGATCAGTAAGAAATTAATTTTGAAAGACTAATTTTGATATTTTATATTTATTTTTATTACTCACTATATTCATTCTCATTCTTATTATCATCTTTCCATGCGAACCAACCGTTTCTTAAAACATGATTACTTTTTCTTTTTTTAAAACTTCTCAATTTGTTATATATAAAACATTTTTAAATAAATATTATGATAATTGCAACAATAACAATCAAGTGAAAATCTGGCTATTGATTGTAGGGTTTGGAGAAATATAAAAATACACAATTTTATTCTTAAACGATAAAAAAGTCATCTTTTATTCAATTATAAATAATAAATAAAACGGTAATGGAATCTCCTATTTTAATTATGATATTTATATCATGTTCTATTAAATCTTATAAACATATTTATGTGAACTTCATATAAATATATAGATAAGATTGAATAAAACAGAGTTGAAATAGAACAACTCGAAGAGAAAGATTTGAGGAGAATAAAATCCACCCAAAGTTGACCCATCCTAAAAATCATGACCATGTCCCATTCAAGATCTCAAGAAGATTAAGAAAAAGGCATCTGGACAAGGAATGAAACATGTCTTGTTGTTGTCCTCCAAAATCCATCCAAATACGCTGAAGTTGTTATGGAGTGGTCATGCATCCAATAGGAAGTCAAAGAAAGTGGGTTACACACTCTCCCAAATCACAAGCCTGATTATGTCTATGTTCAAACATAATACACCGCGACTTTACTTAGAACTTGCAAGTATTCATTAATTCTAATTGATCAAACTAATACCAAAGACATTTCTTTAATTTTTAAAAATTTTTAAAAATGTTTCTTAGATGAAGAAACAAATTTAACTTGAATCTCACACGTTAATTAATTAATTATTATTTAGATCACGATTCAACTTAATTTTTAAAAATTGAATCAAGTTAATTAATTTTATGTAAATTAATATTTAAGCCAAATTTAATTGATTCAAAATAATTTTAAGAATTTAATTGAGTTATCAAGTACAATTAATTAGTTTATTTATGATGTGTTTAGTTATTTTTTTAATTTTTAAAAAAAATTATAAATTCTTAAATAATTTCAAAAATTTTTAGACTATAAAAGAGTTTTATGTCTTTTAGTCATCAAATTATTAAATATTTTATTCTAAATATATGCTTATAATTTATATGTTATACATTTAAAAACTAATAATTATGATTTCACATATGAATGTATATATAAGTCAAGTTTGTTTGAAACAATTTTCCGATATTAATGCCTTCAGTTTCATTTTTTTTCCCCCATAAAATCCACATTTTTACACTTTTCTTGCAATTTATATTGGTGGAAGTGTTGAATAAACCACTGTTGGTGGAAACGAAAGAGAGCACTAGTTGGCATGATTGGTGGAGATGAGAATGGACACGTCGAGTTTGGTTCGGTTACAAGGAAAAGCTGGAACTAATCAAGAAATGTTTGAAATCCGACATGTGAAGCGACAACAAGCCCAAAAGGAATGTTTCATATTAGGTTGACCAAGTCTGGTTTCAGAAAGATCAGCCGCACGTTTTGGGTTGATTTTAGAAGAAGAAACAAGAGAGTATTAATGATATACATGAGAAATCGAAATGGAATGCGATCTGTCGGCTACATGCGAAGTTATGAGACCGTTATGGTTGGGTCTGAAGTGTGATGCTCCTATGCTTCCTGGATCGTGGGCTTCTGTTAAGTTTTCTGGTAAACTCTCCAGAATCTTAATATTTCAGTTATATCTCTTAACGAAAGATCTTAATGTCGAGCCCGAAAAATAAAAAAATTTATTTGGCCAGCATTTTTTGAATATAAAAATAAATAATTGACCACTAAAATTTCATCTATCACTAATTAATTTTAGAATAAAATTTTATTGAATTTATATGTGCTCAATTTATTTAGACTCAATTATATAAAATTTAACAGTCTTTAATGTCAGTCATATTCATCAAAGGTAGAAGAATGTGAAGTCTTCAAAGTAAAACTTAGATAACATCACTTCCTTGATCAATAAATTCACCGGGCTTATTACCAACTTATGCTGACATTCGCATGGCTTTTAGTAAAACTTGGATAATATCACTTCCTTGTTTAATAAATTCACCGGACCATTCAAGTCAATAACTTGTTTTTATTTCCTATCATTATTAAGTCATCATTAAGAAAATGTCATTATCTTAATTAAATAATATATAAAATTTATATCAATGAAGTTCACATTAATTTATACAAATGAAGTTGACATTTTGAGAAAACCCCATCAACCAAGTCACCACGCTAAATTCTGTCTGTTTTTTAATCCTTATAAATATTTAATGAAAAAATTTAGAGTTTGCTATGATTAATAGGTATGGATAATTGTTCATATTATAAATAATAAATATGAGTTTTGGAAAATAATAATAACTATTGATAACTATCAAATAATATAATTAATAACTTATTTAATTATAATAAAAGATTTGTGTAAAGTTAAATACATGGTAAAATTTTTATAAGTAGATAATATTTTAATATAATAAATTTTAGAATAAAAGATACAGATTTTTTCTTGTAGTTAATTAAGAAGCGTTACAGTTTCATAATTTTTAAAATTTTCTAAAAACTCTTTATATTTTGTAGTTTTTCAAAAGCATTACTTTTCTTAGACTTTAATTAAAAATAATAATGAAATACATGCGGCATAATTAAATTAGTTTTTAAACTTGATGTAGATTAATTAAACTTGACTTAAATTAATAATTTAAGGTATTTATTATAAATTATCAATTTGATTTAAATTAGTTCAATTCAAATTTAAAAATTACTTAAATTGGGAGGTAACCAACATTTGATTTTGATACAAATGTGATATTAAAATGACAAGTATTTTGTTATTATTTTGTAATCGAAGCTTGGTAAAAAGGGTGTTTTTTAAATCAAAAATTCAAAAAATTTGAAAATTTTAAAAAATTTCGTAAAATACAAGAAAATTTGTTTCTTTTACCTTAAATTTCGATATTTTGAACTTTTTTTTAATCTATATTTTGAACTTAATAACATTTATATTTGGAAAAGATTTAATGTATGTATATTAATAACTTCTAAAGTAAACTCGATCAAACCTATGTTAGATATGTACATCAATACAATGCCAAGATGTTTTCGAACAACTTAGCCGTGCTCAATGCCATGGACGACGCAGCCACTCAAATGTACCATTTTGTCGTGTTGGGCATCACTGGAATGGGCTTTTTCACCGCGACCTACAACATTTTCTGCATAAACGCCATAACCAGGCTTCTGGGTCGCATTTACTTCTACGATCCTCTTCTTAAGGAGCCTGGTAGGCTTCCACAGCTCGTGAACAACATAGTCAACGGAGTGACACTGACCGGAACTTTCTGCGGACAGTTGTACATCGGTTGGCTCGGTGACAGAATCGGTCGAAAGAAAGCTTATGAAATGACCCTGATAATCATTTTCTTCTGTGCCCTTTTCTCTGGTTTACCTTTCGGATCCCCTGGATCTGCTATTGCCATTCTATGTTTCTTCAGGTTCTGGTTAGGTGTTGCTCTAGGTGGTACTTATCCTCTTTGTGCCACAATCATGTCCGACTATGCTAATAGAAAGACTCGTGGAGCTTTCTTATCAGGGCTGTTTACAATGCAAGGTTTTGGGATCATCTTCTCAGG
>JANZXR010000034.1:6785-17577 GCA_027575705.1 Erythroxylum echinodendron | reverse complement strand
CAGGGCTGTTTACAATGCAAGGTTTTGGGATCATCTTCTCAGGACTGGTCCCGATGGTTCTTTCTAAAATCTTTCTTGTTTATTATGATGGTAAGCCGTTTTACCAAGATCCTGCACATTCAACACAATCACAGGGAAACGTTTTATGGAGGATTGTGTTAATGGTTGGTGCTCTTCCAGCTATTATAACGTACTTTTGGCTCAGGAAGATGCCTGAAACCCCTCGTTACACTGCTGTTATCAAACCTGATCCTAGAAACGACGCAGTAAGAAATGCTGTTTCTGATATGAGACGTGTTCTTAAGATTCATGTCCTTGAAGACCCTGATGAGGAACAGAAGATTTCGAAGTTTAAAGCTGTAAATAGCTACCCATTATGGTCAAATCCCTTCTTCGAATTCCATGGAATCCATTTGATAGGTAACACTAGAGAAAGTGTAAAATCTTCTTTCTTCTTTTTCTTTTGGGTTTGATTCATGTTTTTTCTGAATGATTTATTTTGCAGGAGCAATGTGCAGTTGGAGTTTACTGGACATAGCGTTCTATTCACAGAATCTTACACAAAAGGACTTGTTTCCAGGAATGGGTTTAACCAAAAAACCTACTAAAGTTGATGCTATTGAAGAAGTTTATCAGCAGTCAAGAGCCATGTTCATAGCTGCATTCCTTGGAACATTCCCAGGTTACCTGGGCACTGTGTTTCTGATCGACAAGTTAGGACGATTAGCGATCCAACTTATGGGGTTTCTAATGATGTCTGCGTTCATGTTGCTAATGGGAGTGAAGTATGATTACATAAGGGACCAAAATCATGCTCTGTTTGCAGTCCTGTATTCTCTGACCTTCTTTTTCGCCAACTTTGGACCCAATTCAACCACGTTTATCGTCTCGGCGGAGTTGTTTCCGATGAGGATGAGATGTCTGTGCCACGGGCTAAGCGCGGCGGCCGGAAAGTTGGGAGCCATGGTTGGGACGTTTGTGGTTCAAACATACACATTGAAACAAGGTCATGACAGGACCAAGCATTCTCTAATGGTGTTGGGCTTCACGAACATGCTTGGATTTTTTTGCACTTTTTTGGTGACCGAGACGAAAGGGTCGTCTTTAGAAGAGTTGTCCGGTGAAGATGGCGGTGAGAATGAGATTGAGGTGAATGATCAGAGTGAAGATTCGTAGGAGAATCAGTACATTTTCTTAGAAAATAGTGTTTAAACAAATTCAAACGTACATTTGATAAAAGCTTTTATATACATGACCTTACGATTTATATCTAATAACTGGACTATAAAAATCCAGTAAGTTCATTTTCATTTAGCTTATTACCGTTTTAAGTTTATTGATTTACCTTAATTGTTATGGAATCAGTGTTATGAGGAGCTCTTTTTACCTTTATGAACTAATTTGCAGGTAGGAGAGCGGCTTTTGAAGGGAAAAAAGAAAAAGAAAATCCTTTAAATAGTGTTTTAACACAATATAATGAGAAATATATTATAACACATTATCTAACTTATGTAATCTCTACTATAACTTAATTCTCAATTCCAAATTTCAGCATCAAATCCATTATAATCATTCAATGAAGTATTTGCATCGACATTTACTTCAACACCGAGCTAACTTCACATCCAGTTGCTTGACACTAGCATTGGAAGAGGTGCCATCCAAAGACGAAGCTTTCCTCGCATTCCTAATGGTGTAGATATGGTCTTCTTGCTTACATGGATGCTCCTTATAAACTACCTGATGCAGATGGAGAAACGCTATCATGCTAACCGTGAAAAGACGGCATTCCACAGAATCCCACCCACTTGTTCCAATTTAAGAGCCTTCTTTGCAATATCAAAACTTGAAATGAGGACTCTGACAAGTAAATTGGACCTTCTCCCTTCAAATTTAACAAGGTTTTCAGCATCCTCTACATCCCCAACTAGTGCGAAAGCTTCTTCATTAACTTTGTACTTCTTACTCTGATGTTCAGCCAATCTCATTGCAAGGATAATCCTACTTTGCTCTAATCGAGCAATTGCAGCATCTCGTTCAGCCCGCTGTTGAATTTGGGCAGTCTGCAAAACGGAACAAGTCTCATAGGATTCTCCTGAAATATCCTCCATATTCAAAAGTACGATGCATGTGAACTGAGAATGTGAGAAACATCGTCCTCCACCACAGTTCAAATATGGTGGAGCCCTCTATTCTTTTAAATTAACAAGCCGATAAATCTAATCTGTATCATTTGAAGCAGACATAGTGATCTTAACCAAGCATCTGTTGGCAAATACAAAAACTGAACAAAGACCATCTTGACAATGATATGAAAACCAGTTGGTGTTCATTTCCCCAATTAAATGCGACCGTTAAGGATACATTGGTCGACTTTTTTTTTTTTTTGGAGATTGAAAAGAGGGGCTCACCTTAATGCATTAAAAAGAAAGTCAACACATTATAGGGTTGCGGTATGGGTAGCCCCAATAGCGTCTCTGAAGTCTGAACAGATAATACCCAAAGACGACCGGGCACTCATCTAGCATATGACACCCCATTGGAAAATTCAGTACATGGTTAGCCAACTAATCTGTACAAGAGTTTCCTTCTCGACTATTGTTCTTCTTTTTTAATAATATTTTTTAATTTTATATAATTTTTTTATTTACTTCAATATTTAACATACAAAATAGAAATCTTTCCTCTTTTTTTGTTTTTTTTGGTGTCTTTTTCTTATCTTATTCTTATAAGAATAAAAAAATAAGAAAGAAAATTTTAAATAAAAAATGCTATAACTTCTTTATAATTTGTAAATTTTTAGTTTGTAATTAAAGTATTAAGGGCCACCGTCTACTCCCGCGTTAACAGCCGCTTAATATCACCCGCCAGTGCCTCATTTCCCCCAGCTTGAGAATGGTCCAGGCTCAGATGATGAACCGCACTCAAATCAAGGTCAAGAACCAATTGTCTCACTCCTTGCCGCCCTTCAACCTCCAAACTTGACTTGACCGCCCATAACTCATATACTTACTGACGCAACACTTAACTTCATACAAATTCATATGCACTGGGAAGTTTACATAAAAATCCTTATAGTTTAAAAAATTAACCGATATATTCTCCAAAGTTTTTATGCGTACCTTTGTAGTTGAAAATCCCGAAATGATATATTTTCACAAAATCTGATTTGCCGCAGTTGCTTTAAATTATATCTATGGATTGCTTGATAAAAAATAATTGTGTTAGTAACTGTTAATTTTCTAACAAAAATAAAATAGAAAAATTAAATACGAAATAAATAGAACATTATTTGATATTTGATAACGTAATTCGGCACACTTTGACTTTATTTATGAGGCTTTTATTAAGTTTAAACAACTTTCATTTGTAATACAATAATTTGAGTCAAAGCATTACAGAGCTAACTCAATCAAAGGTTAACGCTATCTCTTATCGTCATAATTCTTGAAAGTACTCTTGAAAGTAAATCATACTCAATTATATGACCACCTTATAGTAACTTGATTAGAGAGTTTTTTCTTACAATGCTTAATAATAAAGATATGAGTTAAACAACTCAAGTCATTTATAAACGAAGTCAAGATCGAAGACAATACAGCACACCGCGTAAAACGAAATTCTCCAAAACAAGACCCAAGCCTCCAGTGAAAATTCTTAATGGCCTGAAAAGATAAAACAACTTGAAAGATGTAAATGGCTTGGGACTTCTCAGCCTATTTGGATGTTTGTTAAAGAGGACAAAATTGGATATTCCTTCGGCAACGAACATATTCTGTGGGTTTCTAGAAAGCGAGGGTACGTTCAAATTGATTATTCAATATTCATTATTCATTAAATAACTTAATCATTAATTGACAAATTATTATATATTTTTTAGCTTGATCTTGTTATTTGTTTTTTGAGTTTAAATTATTTATTCATTAAATGACTTATTTAAAAAAGTAATTTATAAATTATTATCGTATAAACTTGAAGAATTATTTAACACACGTCTAAAAAATAATGACTAAGATTATTTAATGCATTGAGATTTATACAATTTAATAATAACAATATTAATTTTAGTAAATAATATAACTAGTCATGTTACGAGGCGCGGTTAGCAAATTATTGACTATTACTAATTCGATAGGTGAAATTAATATTTACAATTAACTTAATCTCCTAAATTATTTTATATTCTAACATAATAATATCTTGATATCCCCAAAAATGAGGAAAACCCATTTTAAGAAGGCAAAAAGAAGTCAAAAAATGTATCTATATCCAACCAATTATAAATGCTAAAAAAATTGTTTTAATTAGAACCATACTCATATATGAAACTGTGCACAATATAAATTTAAAAATACTTTTTTATAAAATTTATTACAAAAATTATTTATAAAAATGGTAAACTAATTTGAGAAATTTCGAAAATAAGTATTCGATTAGTAGGAACTTTTTTTTTAAAAAAGGAAGAACTCGCAGCCGTTATCTTTTAGATACGCACCGGATAAATCTTCAAATTGACGTAATTATCTGCAAATTACGCCAACTAAATACTCCGCATTAGGCAAGCCCTGTATGACAAGCTCAATTGAGAGAGTATAAGTAAGAGATTCAAACACAAAACTTTTTGACCTCATATTTTTTACTCCACTAACTGAACCACCCATAAAAAGCATTAGTAGGAACTTGCTTAATATTGATTTGGGACTAAGTCAAGAAAAAAGAATTTTCATTAATAAGACTCATCATTTTTTTAGTGAAGTAAGTACAAGTAACTGTATTTGTAATTTCTAAAAATCTTCTCAATGAAATTTTGTCTTTTATATTTTATATATAAATAAAAAAGAATAATTTATCAAAATTTGGATTAAACATTAATAACAAATCAGATCTCACTAAAGATGGCAATGAATCAGGCCAAGCTAAGGCATGCCTAGGCCCCATCCAACCCGGTTTAAAGTTGTTAGGAGTTCGAGCCTAGCTAGGCCTGATGCCCGATCTAACTCAAGATAACAGATCTAAGCTTGAACTTGATCGGGTCAGAGGTGACTCAAGCCCAAAAATGAGTCTAACTCAGGTCTAACCAAGATTTAATTGAAAAAAATTAAAACGACATTATTTTGCATATAATAGTCTAGCCTAGGGTCGGGTTAGGCATAGCTTGAGTCTGAGCTTAACCCAAGGTTCGATCTTTCAGGAACAATTAGGCCTTAGGCCTAGTCAACACAGTCCTGATCTGTTGACTTTAGGCCTAGACGGGTCGTGCCCAAGCCCACTTGCCAACTCTAGACCTCACTAATAATAACCCTTTTTTCGCGAGCAAACATTCATCAGTCAGCCAAAACAAAGTAGACGTGGAGTTATAATATATAAGAATATTCTGATTGTAGTGCGTAATACTTTTGATTATGTCACAATGAAATATATTCTATTAGGAATTTGAAGTTTTAGTTCAATATGTTCTAGTTGAGTTTCTCCCCAGTAGTTGCGTAAATCTTACAAAGAATCCACCGGCAGGCAGTATTTCAACTTATTATTATTATTATTATTATTGACGATGATATTATTATTATCAAGGTTTTAAAATCAAAACGGACCTGTCGATCTGACTAAAAAAAGTTTAAACCGGTCAATAATTTAGTTTGGTTTCATTTAATAACTTTTTTGAATTAAAACTAGTCGGTTTATCAGTGAATCGGCCGGTTTTTATTGAATTGGTTCAACCGGTCCTGTCAAAACTGCAAATGATGTTTCTTGTTTATTTCGACGAATCTTCTAGGCTTCTCCTACTCTCTAGTGCCTTCTCTTCACCATCCTCTCATCTCGTCTTTCCCATCTCTAACCATCTCCATGGAAGAAGAAGTTAAGCTCTTGTCTCACACAGAAACATACGAGAAAGCACGACATAAAGATCAAGTCTTTAGATCTCCATTAGAAAAGTTGAACTGATTTATAAATGGATTTCGGCCTTTTTGAGATGGGCGTGAAGAAGAAGATTGACTTGGGGTGTGAAAGAGAACAATGTGGTGATAGTAGCCTCCTAGACATTTTTAAGCATTAAACTCATTCTGTTAGGAATGAGCTTGTCCACAACCACTACTATTCTGATTATAGGGTTTGTGTTCTTTGTTCTCACTATTTCACTATTAGCTGTTTATAAATATGTTTTGTTTGCTTTTGCTTGGATTTTTTGGTGGTAGATCAATGTCAGTACTCTGTGAGAGTGACCCTTTCTCTAGCTCCAACTTGGTCCTTTTCTTGTATTTGGACATTAGCTTCTTGGTCTTTTTTGATTTTAAGTGGATGGATTGGATCTTTTCTGTAGTTAAATTATTGTTTTGAGATCTAGATGCTACCTTGCAGAAGTGATTTTGAGTTGGATGTTAATCTTCAGCTGCTTGTGAGATTGATTGTTCAATTTCCTTATAAGTTAGGCAGAGACTCTTTAGTACTATGTATAAAATTCCAGCGTTGTGGTGTGAGACTAAATTTTGTTTATCGACTCATTAGATTCATTTTCTAGTTTTTGCATTTACTCAATGAAAGCATGTCTATTTGTATAAAATGAAAGTGTAATGGTCATTCTTTGGTTCATTTATGAGATGATTTTTCCATACAATTGAGCAGAACATTGCTAAAAAAAATTGTTAAATATTTTAGTGATATTAGGATTTTACTTTTGATATGTCTGAATTAACTCTTTTTTCTTCTTTAAAATGTTTGTAAATATCTTCAACAACGAATGCATTACTGTTTGATGGGTTATTAACTGTAACTGACGCCTGGTACTGATGGTTATGTTGACTCTTAATCTCTAGTAACTATCTAGTACAAGATTCATTATCTAGAGGTTAAACTATGATCCTAATGTTGTTTTAGGGTCATCAACGACCTTTCATAAGGAATATATCCAGGTCAGTATCTGTTGGCAAAGAAGCAAGGAGGGATTGAAGGAACCTTGTAGCAGGAGGACCTCGTGCTCAGAAGGTGGTTGGAATATGACTTGTTGGTTCTGCTGCATAGGTTTTCAGCATGGTGGTACTTGGCGGTGTCACATGATTAACTCGCTCTGGCCTTTCAATGACTAATTGGAAATTTACCGACAGTCTTCCACCTCTTCCAGATGAGGAGTGATTAGAGGAGTTTGAAAACTATAAGCAGT
This sequence comes from Erythroxylum echinodendron, assembly GCA_027575705.1. Taxonomy (NCBI): domain Eukaryota; kingdom Viridiplantae; phylum Streptophyta; class Magnoliopsida; order Malpighiales; family Erythroxylaceae; genus Erythroxylum; species Erythroxylum echinodendron. The sequence goes on along the minus strand of JANZXR010000034.1, from coordinate 10,421 downwards.
CCCCTGAATATAAGAAGTAACCTAAAGAGAAACCACTCCGAATTAACTAGTTACAATAGCTTCTCAAAGTAGTACTGATTACCTGAGAAGCACTGTAAAGTAGCTTTATTTCCTGCTTGAATTTTTGCAAAGTAAATAAAAGAATGATCTTGAGGATTTCAAATTTATTTATTGGACGGAGTATGCACATCAAATGTGGGGAAGGACACTTGGTATCATGTTTGCTTTGCTATTTTCGTACTTTCTATGCAAGACGTATGTAACCCTACAACTTGGATAACGACTTTCTGCTCTTTTTGCACTTAGTGCTGGGCAAGGCCTGAATCTGATTGGCTAGTGGATGGTTAGAAGTGGCTTAGCGGTATAAGGAACTTAGTGTTGCTATTCCACTTTTTTCTCTTCTGTTTCCATAGCAAGTATTTGAAATTTACATTTTTTCTTCTCTAGGAACTTGCTCTTTTGCTTGGTGCTGCTGTGCTTTCTTACTGGAGGGGAGGACAGAAGAACATATCATATAAAGCTCCAATTTGTATAGACTTTCAATTTGTACCGTTTTATTCAAGTTTTTGTTAAGAAATAAGGATAACGCAGTGATAGTTTCAATATTCTGTTTTATTCAAGTTTCATTGTTATTGTATTTTCTGTAATAGTTAGAATAGAATTTTATTATATACTTTATTAAGAGTTGTTATATATTACTCTTTGAACTTTAATTTGTTGTGTGTTATTGTTTCAATATGTTAACAAATAAGGAGAAGCAGCTTTGGATGATAGTAGCTTCTCATATCAACTTGATATATTTAAGAATCATATTCCTTCATGATTCCACATCTAAAGGTTGAGCCGAACGTATAAACTTTACATATTTATTAAGGAACTTGTCATTATCCTTGGAAAATCTAGTATGATAACAATCTAGGAACAAAGGCGAAGACATTGCATATTGGTTTTTCTGGTAAGGAAGGTTGTGATGGTGGTGATGCTTATGATATGAGTGTTCTGAAGTTCCACTAAAAATGTACAAATGTTAGTAGTTTAGTTGAAATTTCACGCTCAGAGGATTGAAAACCTAAGGATTTGGACTGTATTAAACATCTCTAAAGTTGTATTTCATATATTTGAAACATTTTGATAAAAGTTTGTAATCTTCACTTAGTAAATTGCTAAGTTATTCGATCTTTTACTACTTGATATATGTAGTAAATCTATGGAGCAAATTTTAAAAAGTAACATATATTGTTTTTTTTAATTCATTATGTTGTTGTTGGTCTTCTTTATTACAATTAATAAATGATAATTAATTAAATTGTATACCTTTGCCCTAATATTAAAATATTTTATTTTTACTTATTCTTATAAGTTTTACTTTTTATTTATTATATACTGGTTTTATAACGGTTCACTACTGATTGAACCTTTGAACCTTAAACTTTTCTTTTGACCGGTTTAATATCCGTTTCGGTTTTTAAAACATTAATTATTACTACAATTTGCTAGAAAATTTATGTTTTTTTTCTTTTGTTAACCCACCAGATTTTCTGGGTAGGTCTAAATTGTGGATGACATTTTTAAGTCATTATCAAGCCCAAATTATTCCCCGCTCATATCGTGTGGGACCCTAAGGTGCGACTTAGCACTACCACCGAATATTTAACACTACTGCATACACAACCAAGAGTGGCTTAAGTGAAGACCAGCACCTTACCGCTGAACACTTCGATGCTCGGTGGTAGAAAATTTATATTTTAAGGAACCAATGAAGTATTGAGGACAACTGGAAGTCAGACCATACCCTTAATTGCAAGCAATTTAAGTCAAACTTTGATTAGTTTAATTCTACAAATTCCTATATAGTTATATAATTGACTTTTACGGTTGACTTTAACATAAGAAGACCTCCCAATTGCTTCACATTGGGTTCATAGCACTTGTTTCTATTATCCTATTTCATGAACATCTATCTATTTATTTTTGTGGGTCTCATTTATTAGATAGATGGATGTTCAAAAAAAGGTGCACAAAAAATGTAATGGGAACAAGTGATATGTTTCCCTTCACATTAGCCAAGTAGTTGGGAAGAAATTTAGGTTATTAATTAAACTAATTTAATATACATTAAATGAGAAAAAAATATTATATCACTTTGAATCAATAATGACTCTAGTTTAAGTTTAAGAGAATTATAAAAAAGAAGTTAATTAATGATTTTTTATATTTTTATAAAATCTTTTACTTTTTGGATTTGTAATTATAATACTCTGACTTCTACTTTGAAAATGTAGTAGATTTGTTAGGTTTAATGAAGTTTTTAGACTTGTAAAAATAATTATTTAAAAATAAGGAGTGAAAATTGGAAATTGTTAAATATAGAAAAAAATTCTAAGTGAGTTTAGCATTGATAATTATTATATATTTATAAATTTTTAGGTCTTTCTATTTTTTAATTTTTCTAAAAATTTAATTAGATTATAATAATAATTATTGAAATTTAATTTAATTTCTGGGAAATAATTTTATCATAATTAAACTACCATTTTTGAATACCCTTAAACCTAAAAATAATTGATGGATTGTAATAAATCAATTATCTATATACTTTTGATAAATGTTTTAAAAACTGAATCAATTTGACTGGTTTAATAATAACAACCTTGAACCGACTAACTTTTTAGATCGATTCCTAACTTATTTGTTCAATTTAGTTTAATATTTATTGTTAAAAATTGATTAGTCTATTAATTAATTCATCAGTTTTCATAAACTATTCAATTTTTATAAATTAAAATAAATGATTAGTTTTTATTTAATAATCTTTTTTCAATTAATTTTTTAGACGTGTACTAGGGACGATTAGCGAACGAACTTAGGGGGTTTCTAATGATGTCTGCACTCCTGTTTCTAATGGGAGTGAAGTATGATTACATAAGAGCAACTTCAACTGGACTGTAATTTGCAGTAAATGCCCACATTTTTCACTCCAACCTAACTGCATATACTTGCTGTATTTTGCAGTTACCCTACACTCTGCAAATATGCAATTGTTTTGGCAAATGGCATTTTCATAAGGCAGTCATCTCACACTTACTATAATGTACGGTTGCTAGTTAGAGTTATTTTTTCTGAACTTACTGCATTTTGAAGTCAACTGATTGCATTTTGCAGTTGGCAGTTGGAGATGGTCTAAGAGACTAAAATCCTGCTCTATTTGCAGTTCTTTATTCTCTGACCTTCTTTTTCACCAACTTTGGACCCAATTCAACCACGTTTATCGCCTCGGCCGAGTTGTTTCCGATGAGGATGAGATGTCTGTGCCACGGGCTGAGCGCGGCAGCCAGAAAGTTGGAAGCCATGGTTGGGACGTTTGTGGTTCAAACATACCCATTGAAACAACGTCATGACAGGACCAAGCATTCTCTAATGGTGTTGGCCTTCGCGAACATGCTTGGATGTTGTTGCGCTTTTTTTATGAAAGAGACGAAAGGGTTGTCTTTAGAAGAGTTTGTTGGACATTTTTACCCCTAAGGGCAATTTTGTCAATTTTCCCATTTAGTGGACAGTTATTAATTGTAATTTAGTTTTCAAATTAATTACCGGTTAAGTTACGTAATTTGATCCAGATAAAGATAATAAAGTGGC
>JANZXR010000033.1:23871-55558 GCA_027575705.1 Erythroxylum echinodendron | reverse complement strand
TTTTCCTTCCCATGAATCAAAATAGGTTTCATGTGTTCATAGGAAGGTGGAAGAAACCAGATGAGTCTCAAAGCTTGATCCTCATCATCTATATGAACTCCAATTGCCTCTAGTTCAGAGACGACCCTATTGAGAGCACTTAAATGATCTGAAATTGTAGTACCTTTCCTCATCCGTAGCGTATGAAACTACTCATTTAGGTACACTCGATTTGAGACACCCTTTGTTTGATATAACTCCTCGAGCTTTTCCCAGAGCTCCTTTGCCGTAGATATTCCATGCACATTCGTAAGGACATTCTTAGCCAAACACAGTTGTATCCTACTTGCCGCACTTAAATCCAGATCCTCTCGATCTTGATCGCTCATACTAGATTTGTCCGTACTAGCCATTTTGTCAGTATCACTAGTAGTAGTGCTGATATCAGGAATTTGCCTGCCTTTCAATACCTTGTGTAACCCTGATTGAATCAAAATGTCCCTGACTTGCACTTGCCACAAGCCAAAATTGATTCTCCCGTCGAATTTCTCTACTTCAAACCTGATAGGATTCGAAGCTCTATTTTCTGAGTTTTTTTCTGTGCTCTTCTGCCTTGATGAATTTTACTGTACAAATGAACAATACACCAAGTAAGTTTCCAGGAAAGAGAGGTGGGTCACAACGGACACACTTAAATACCAATTCTTTCCTTATCCAAAACTTTCCTAGACATGTACTTCCAAACTACCACACCAAAGCTTCACCGCATCAAATGAACCTTTCTCAAGAAACTCTTTTCTGATGTGAAAGATCAGTCAAAACTGCGACCACAGAGCATACTCAAAATTTTCAAGTAAAACACACCTTGACTCTGATACCAATTGTTGAAAATTTAGACCTCCCAAACCCACACCTAAGGATATTTTATAGTCCAAAAATAACAGAAAAAAGAGAAATAATAACAGCATAAGAAATTTACGTGGAAACTCCCAAACTGGAGAAAAAACCACGGGCACCAAGAAGAAAACTCACTATATGAAAAATTCTTACAATCACACAATTTTTCCTCTCGCTCAATATGCCAATACACCAATACACTCACAAAGAAATGCCCAAAACAAATCCTCCAACTCTCACCTCAAAAAAGGAATTTTAACTAGAGTCAAATTTGTCATACAAATATTTGACTTTGGATCGGTGCACTAACTAAGGAGGTAGCATCCTCTTTATATAGTCAAGAGCCTTGCCCCAATTGTTTTCCTCAACCAATATGGGACAATTAAAGGAGCCAAACTCAATAATTCTTGGGTTTTAGATATTAGATGTGGTTCTCATATTTGTAATAACTTACAAATGTTAACAAGGAGTAAATTATTGAAGAAAGGCAAAGTGAACCTGTAAGTTGGAAATAAAGCAAGGTTTATTGTGTTAACTGTAGGAACTTATAGTATAACTTTTCCTTCTAACCTTAAACTAGAACTAAATAATTGTTATTATATTCCAGTTGTTACTAGAAACAACATTTCGATTTCTTATTTGGATTTGAATATATTTGTCCTTATTATTAGAAAAGTTGTTCTTTTTATAACGATGATATTTATTATAGATGTAGATTACTTAAAAATGGTTTGTATGAAATAGATATAAAAAGGCCAATCCTTAACATAAATAGCAAAAAAAGAAAGTTAAATGAAGAAAATCCATCTTATTTATAGCATTGGAAGTTAGGTCATATCAACAAAACTAGAATTACAAAGTTACATAAAGAAGGATATTTGGATCCTTTTGATATAAATAATATGAAATGTAACACCCCACTGCCATAGGATATATGCCCGACATTCATCAGAATATCCGAGCACATACCCTACGGGAATAGCATGTTATAGCAATCACATTCACTTCATATAGCATCATAAAGAACATAAGTACTTAAAATGTTAACATATCTCATTTCATTAACAAAATATGTTTTACATTGTCATTTCATTACGAACTATCCATATAGTTACAATACAAAAAAACATCTATATTCACACTGTATTATACAAAATGTTCTACATTAGATGAAAAACTATACAAAAGCACTCTATCTAAATTCCTCAAATGACAGCTGACCAGTTTGAGCCAACTAGATTGCTTTACAAACAACGTCTCCTTTCAGTACCTGAAATTCAACGTTGCAATTTTGATGAGTTTTGCGTACTTAATGAGTGAACTATCATCGATGTGTTCACTCAGAATAACGCGCACACATGCACACACACACACACACACACACACACACATATCACATGAATAAAACCCAGCTCAATCAATATGACACATAATATAGATTTATGCCTCAGATATCACAATATTCATCATGCTTTAACAAACACCTTAACAATACAGTCACTTTACTTAATCATTTCAAAAGTACCTTCTGAATGCAAAAACTCCATATAATCATCTCATACATTTCACTCATTTATCACAATTCTTCATATCATCATCAAGTTCATATGCATTTCATAATGTTAGCTCAACATAACTCAAGATTCATTTACAAACAATTTCATAAACACATGTAAAGATACAAATGCAAATGCAAATGAGACTCACTTATATTTTTACTTTGTTATGATCGAGTGCATATTTATCGATTATCGGTCTCTTATCCGTTATGAATAGCGGGTTCATTAAACGTTGAGCCTGAAGCTCTGTGTGCACATATCTGAGCTTAAAGCTCTTTTCACGTTGGCTGCTCCGGTCACAACTCGTTTATGTAAATATGCATATTCATGGAATGAAGTGCAACATTTAACATAATATATCATCAATCACTTTCAGTCAAGAAACACATTCAATTATCAAAATCCATCGAACCTATGTCCGGCATTCAACATATAGTTGAGAATTCATTTTCCTTATTCATATTCAAATCACAAACACTCCCAATACAGTCCTGAATATCAAACTCCTTAGACAATCAATTGGCCGGAATCATCACAATTATATCATTATCGATTCAATATAGAGAAATCAAGTTTAATCAAAACAATATGAACAGAACACGTTTCTAATCGAGGTCACACATCTAAGTTATTCACAGTACACTCGTGTATATGCTATTGCTTGGATCGTCTAGTAATGTCTTGACAACGGTGTCCATCTTGAGCGTCTAAATACACATACATTGTACACATAATTCACATTACAAAGTCGATCAATCAAATATATACTCAATTATGCACATATATATGTGCCATGTTTAATGCGTGCTCGATGACTATCCCAGGTATGTTTCCTTAATCATAATTCATAATCATTCACATAGTCTCTTTGAAATGTCTTGGTTGCATTTAGACTAATACCTTAAGTCCACTTGATTATGCTCAATTCATTAACCAAACATTCTTTTCTAGTATTACAAGTATTTCATATACTTCCCAATTCTCATTCATTCCTTCATAATACAATATTCATAACTCTTGGAATACATTTGCATTCATAAAGACATCTTCATTTCTTTAATATTCCTTCATTCCAAACTTAGATGCATTGGTATCAAACATCCTTTTCCTTAAAGTATAACATCAAAGATCAATCAAAACTTATCACATATTTAACCAACTTTTCCAACATCAAATTATGTTTATTTTAAACCCCAATTAAGTCCAAATGCATCATAGTTAAGTACCTTATCCTTAATTGGTTCGACCATTGCACAAATCAAAACATTATCATGTAAAAGCACTGTCCACGATCGTGGGCTACCTTCCCACTATCATGACAAAAGCTATTGCATATGTCCAATCCTTTTCCTGCATTTTTTTCAGATTTTCTCAAGGCAGATTTCGGGTCAGTTGTTTATGGCCATTTTGACATAGAAGTTGAGGTTTCTGGACAATATGTTCTTCTTAACAAATGTTCATATATGTCTTAATTTTCTAATGAACTAAAGTTCATACAATTTGGTTCATTATTCCTCGAGTTATACCCAAAATACTACAGGCTATTCTCACACAATGATAAAATCCTAAACTCAACTTCAAACAAATTTCAAAACCCTTCGAGATAGAATTCAAACTCGATTCCTTCATGAAAATTGTAGCCATATGTCTGTAGTTTAATCTAAATTAAAATTAATCTCATTTGAATATCTACAAATCAAGATATGGATAAAATACAGATGCCTGTTTAGTGGAAACATTCCATCTAACATTCAGTACACTTCATTATCAACCTTACATGTAATTAATTCTAATTCAAGCATCATTCTCGTACCATTTATCATGCCTTAAAGCTCAGATTGTTACTTACATATTAGACTTCTAATTAAACACAAAATTCATATTAAACTAAGTCTTCAATCATGCAAGATCAATCACGAACTCTAGGTGAAAACAGATTGTTTTTGGACAGCAATATGAAGACCACTTTCAGCTGGTTCTTAGCTATTTTGTGAAGGATAGATATCTAGCTTTGATATAGAAATTAAGAAAGGATTAGATCAAAATGTAGAGCAGGAAGCTTAGAGTGGGTTTCAGTGGAGAGCAAGGAAGGAGGTGTAGAAAGATCCAACAAAAAGTTTGCCACCTAAACTTCATGTAATGCAAGATGTCTTCATCCTTCAGTGACACATGTCATTTGGCATGTCTTACATTTGCCCACTAGATATCCTACCATTTGTCTCTTAGCTATTGGTCCACATGTCACACATTAATTGGTCCACTTGTCACTTTATAATTAGTCCATTTGTCAATTAATTATTAGTCCAACTGTCACTCATTTAACTATGTCAATTGTCACACAACTTTAGGCTTAGTCATCCTAATTTTCTATGTCTCAATTAATCTTGCCACTTGGCATTTTTTCAAGACTAAAAGTACATGCTAATTTATCAATCTCCTAATTATGACAATTAATTCCAAGTCGCTAATTATAATCCAACAATTCTTGTCATTAGTAAACCAAAGTACAAGGCGTTGGAAAAGCATATTTATATCCCATATTACATTCAATTTCATACCCAGGAATATAGCAATTGAGTGTCATTTTTCTAACTCACAATTAATGTGTGTATGCACATATTATGCATTTGAACACAATTATAAAATCATATCATGGATGTACCAATTTTGTTCTACATGCTGACACTCATATGACTCATTAGTCTAACTCTTTAAATCTCTCAATCATTTGAGAGACTGGATGCTACATGAAACTTATGAATCTTATTTGTTAGGAAAGATGACCAAACTATCCTTTAATGAAAAGGGACAACGTGCCAGTGAATTACTAGAACCTATAAATTCATATATATGTGGCCCTTTGACCAATTATGCTAGACGTAGATTCTTCTATTTCATTACATTCACAAATGATTATTCGAGATATGGTTATCTGTATTTAATGAAACAAAAGTCTAAATCATTTGAAAAGTTCAAAAAATTTAGACTTAAGGTTGAAAAACAAACCGATAAGAGTATTAAGACACTTAGATTTGATCGAGGTGGTGAATACTTAGACCACAAGTTTCTTGGTTACTTAAAAGAGAATGAGATTCTCTCACAATGGACTCCTTTTGAAACTCCACAATATAATAGAGTGTTTGAGAGAAGAAATTGTACTCTATTAGATATGATACATTTCATTACGAGTCGTATGGTCCTTCCTATCTTCTTTTGGGGATATGCCTTTAGAACTGCTACTTGCCTTCTGAATAGAGTTCCATCCAAATTGGTTAACAAGGCATCATATGAGATATAGACTAGTAATAGATTAAGGTTGTCATAGTTAAAGAATTAGGAATGTGATGCTTATGTGAAGCGTGCAACATCTGATAAACTTTAAGCTAAATAAATAAATGCAAATTTACAGGGTACCTAAAAGAGAGTATCATATATCAATTTTACCATCCTCTTGAGAAAAAAGGTGTTTGTCTCAACACATACTACATTTTTAGAAAGAGAATTTATTTTCAAGGAAAGAAATGGAAGTGAGGTAGAACTTAAAAAAGTTCACAAAGTCACATCCAGATAGGAAAAGAACCTCAAGTTGATAGATATGATGTACAACCGAGGGTTCAAAAGACTCGTAGTTTACAACATATTAGTAGGATATGTCATCCCCCTACTAGATTAGATCTATATTAACAAGGGAAAGGACAATATATCGCTCATAGATGATGAGCCAACTAGTTTGAAAGAAGCAATGTCTGACATTGATTCTAAAATGACATGAAACTCTAAGATTTGAAATGAAATCCATGTATAGTAACTAAGTATGGACTTTAGTGGATGCACCTGGTATTGTACTTATAAGACGTACGTGAGTTTTTAAGAGAAAAACTAACATAGATGGTAATATACACACGTAAAAACAAGGTTAGTAGCTAAAGTTTACAAACAAAACTAAGTTGATTTTTATGAAACTTTTTTGCCAGTAACTATGTTTAAATCCATAAGAATTTTATGGGCTATAATCGCATATAATGATGATGAAATCTGGCATATGGATGTCAAAATATCATTTCTCAACGAAAATTTGTTGGAGGATGTGTACATGACACAACCTAAGGGTTTTGAATCCAAGAGATTTCCTAATCAAGTATGTGAGTTGCAAAAGTCTATTTATGAACTTAAGCAAGCATCACAGAGTTAGAACATCTATTTTGATGAGACAATCAAAGCGTTTGACTTTATCAAAAATATGGATAAACAATATGTTTATGAGAAGTTTAATGATGCTATATGTGAATGATATATTACTAATTAGAAACAACATACCAATACTCCAGTATGTAAAGATTTGATTGTCCAAAAACTTCTCCACGAAGGATATGGAAGTAGTAGTCTATATTTTGGAAATAAAGATCTATAGATATAGCTCAAAAAGGTTGCGTGGCTTATTATAATTCACTTATATAGATAAAGTACTAAATAGATTTAGCATGGGGAATTTCAAAAAGAGTATTACCCATATCACTTGAGATTTCTCTCTCACAGGGTATGAGTTTCAAGACACAAGAAGAGAGAGATAAAATTGATTATGTTCCATATGATTCGACAATTGGATCAATTATGTATGCAATACTATCTACTAGACCAGATGTCTTTTATGCTTTGAGTATAACAAGCATGTTTCAAGCCAATCTTGGTGATTCTCACTCGATAGTTATGAGAAACATTTTAAAGTACTTAAGAAAGACTAAAAATGTTTTCTTGGTCTATGGAGGAGCTGAACTAAAAGTTCAAGTGTAGTCATATCTGGATGATAATTTTCAATCATATCTAAATGATAGGGTACATCTTCATTCTGAATGGTAGTGTGATAAGCAGTTCCAAAAACTAACCATTGCAGATTCCATGATTGACGCAGAGTACATTTCAGCGTCAAAGGCGACAAATGAAGTGATTTATATTAAAAAGTTCATCACTAAACTTAAAGTGATTCCTAGCATTGTTGAACTAATATTATATTGTGACAATAATGACGTCAATGTGTAAGCAAAGGAACCAAAGTACATCAACGATCCAATCATGTACTCAAGTAGTTTCAGTTAATCAAGGAGATAGTAGAGTGGAAAGACATAACATTAGAACAATTTATCGTTAAAGAGAATCTTACAAATCCTCTCAATAAGCCATTCTCTCAAAAGAGAAATTATTGAGATAAGATGTATATATTATTAGATACATAGGCGATTGGTTTTAGTGCAAGTAAGAGAATGATAAGCTGTAATTTTATGTATAACATTATTATTTTAATTAATAAAGCATTCTTTATCTTTATGTATTATGTTAATTATATTTGATGTTTTAATGCTAAAGGTAAAATCTATGGAATAATTATTGTATAATTAAAATTATAATAAGAACATGATTATAAGATTTCATTTACATTTATGTATTATTCCTAAATTGATCCTAGTTATAATTTCATCAAGAAAAGATATTAATAAAATGATAAAACTAGTAAACATTATGTTCCTTTCTCATGAAGAAAGTAATTAATTTCATAAATTACAATGTGAAGATAACTAAACAAACAATGGAGTGTTTATTAGAGAAAAAGTTCACTAAGCTAACTCAATTATGAGGATTCCAAATGGAGTAATACTTGTGTCTATAAATTTTCTCATTATGATAATTATATAATTGATCCTTAGACTTAAGATTACTAAAGTATCTCATGTGAAAATTATTTTATTTTGATTCTACTTATGATCTGTCCTATTTACGGTAGCTCAGTCAATATTACTTGAACATACTATGAACTATACGGAAATAATTAAGTCAACAAAAAAATTTTCACCCTAAATTAATTAGAGAGAATATTCAATTTTTCTTAATTAGTAGTGATTTAAGAAATTCCTTAGCCTGAATAAATTGACATTTAAAACAATGTTTTGAAATATCAACTATAAATCAATTACTAATTAGCAAGAACGAAGATAATTGAATTTAAAAGACTAAACACATTGGAACATTAAATGACGAAAGAATTAAATTATACATTATAACCACGCATTGACATTTTAAGTCAAATTACTTTGACATTCCTAATATTTAGGTGATTTATAATTTAAAAAATTATTCTAATTTTGAATTAAAAAGAAAAAATCAATCTTAATTAAATTAGACTTAAAATTTTAAGAAACTTCAAAGATAAAATATAATATATTTTATTTTATTTTTAAGTTAAAATATTTAATTTTAATAAAATTAAATTAAAATATTTAATTTTAATAAAAATAAAATCCTAATTTTTTAATATATAGGAAATCATTATAAAGGAGCGAACACTCTACAAGAGTTATTTTTTTTTTCCTTCCAAAGTAGATACTAATAAAAACTAAATGCATAAATTACTCGTAATTGACACATTTGAAAATTTTCAAATTGGGTACAATTTTATATTTTATTGATATACATTTTTAAAATTATTCAATTATTACAATCCAATTAGGAACTGTATTTTTTAACTGCATTGATTTTTCTATCATGTCCATGCCATTTTCAATTAAGAAAGCATAACCCATTACTCAGTATGATGCCTTGGAGAAATTGGGTAAAATCATCTCCATCAACAATAAAAGGCATAAGGAATAAGACCCGGAAGAATTTATAAGATTAGGATTTGAAAGTAAAGAGAGTTCTTCTATTTGCTGATGGGCAAATAAATTTGCCAATATTTTTATATAATTATAAAATAAAATAAATTCAAATATTAAAAAAATTTATTTAAGAATAAGTACAACTCGAACCCATTCTTTTATTGTTGATGGAGATGATTTTACCAAATTTCTCTGAGGCATCATACTGAGGAATGAGTTATTCTTTCTTAATGATTTTACCAAATTTCTTTAATTTTAGCGATGTTATTATAACTATATTTTTCGTATTAAAAAGAAATAGGAAGAAATGTTACAGCGCCACTCCAAATTTGGTGTAGAACTATAGCGTCTCTCCAAAAAAGAGGAGAAACAACTCCTCCTCCTCCATTTTGGAGATGCGTTGGAGATGACCTAACATATTCCATTAAAAATGTGAAAGATCAGTGTGGATTGATAACATTGCGGGAACAAAATACACCTTAAATTAAATAACAAAAAGAGCAAAATTAAACCTTTTAAATTAAACACGTGATGGATAGGGGATTAGTTTCCTCTGGTGGTTCCAAATAATAGTGAAGCATAACCAAGACGTGGAGGAGGAAATGAAAACATGGTTAAATAAAAAGGGTCGGTGCTGCATGCATAAGCATAAGCATAAGCTTTCTAAAAGATGACTGATGATCGAATCATGTAGAACATGAGTTCAGTACTTCTTATTATAAAAACACGCTCCCCATACCCCACTCGTACATCACACGATCCTTTTGCTCATATATTCTGTTTAACAAAAGAGGTGTAAAGTAAATTAAAAATACCCAGAGCAAAGCAATTAAAGTTAGAGACAGAACGTGGTTCAACAGTGCACGATTCGAAACGACCAAAATATTTACAGTTTTGAGGTGATAATGCGAGAGAGAGAGACACAGTACCACGTTATAAACCAACTTCCATCAGTACTTGGTGCAGTTTAAGGTAATAAAGTGCATAGGTTGCCAGCAAAAAACCTAGCGATAAGCCTCATGTTTCTTACCGGCCTAAGCAGAGGGCGGCTTTCACGTCCAGCCGCCATGCAAAGCCACCGCCGTTCATCCTCCAAACGTCGCAGGGCACCGTGATCGAGCTTCTTAACTCCTTTCCGTTACGATTCACGCACGTGCTCTGATACTCTACCCTAACCCTGCACGTGAACGCTAGGAGTCCAGGGAGCTCCATGGTCAAGGGAATCACTTCTTTTTTCATCATCAACCACACCGTCACTTCCACTGCGTCATCATCCGCTTGGCGGCTATGACTCACCATCTTCCTATACGCTTGGTTCGTCCACGTGACCCTCCCAAACCCTTCGGATATTATCCCCGGGCACGTGTCCCTCTCTAGATTCGCCCTCTTCTCTTCGTCTGTACGCCCTAATCCATCCACGTCCACCCACGTGTCGGATACGCATTCCACGGTCACGCACGATTCTACTACTTTAGTCACCCGAGGCATCACTACCGTCCGATCCGCAGACATCAATGCTGCTAACATCTTCTCATCATGATCAACATTCTCCGCATTGTTGTTGCCAAAATTCAGCCACGTCGGCGCGCTCTTTGCTTGACTTGTCGGCAGAAACTCAACATACGAAGATCGTTCTTCTTTCCGATCAGAACTCTCCGGCAAAAGAGGAAGCGTCACCACCGAGGCGTCCACCTTCTCTCCTTTCAACACCTTCCGTTTTCTAGTACCATTACCGTTACATTTCTTACCGTTCCTGCAGCTGACAGTCTTGCACCTTCTCCTGCCTCTGTATGATCTAGAATTTAGGTCAGTCACCTCGGGTGGTGATGTAACCGGCGTTGAGCTAGGATTCGCCGGTTTAGGAACGATCGGCCTGAATCTAAGCATTATCCGGTCAACTTTTGACATGTCGTACGCTCCACCACCACCGGTGTACCTCGCTATGCAGCAACCTCCCCTACTATCCATCTCTCTCTAGCTATCACTAGATTCTTTCACTCAACATCGCCCCTTCTTTCTTTAACGGATGAGTAACTCCTCACTTGAGGACAGACAAGAACTTACATAAAAATGAAAGGTGGAGCTGAGAGTGTATTTTTAAGAGCCGCGGGCTCGACACGCGTAGGATGGGATGTTGGCTGAGATGCGTTACGTGGCTAGGCGGGTCTCCGTGGGCCCGGATTTAAAACTTTTAGTTGGTAGGAGCCAATGAGAAAGCGAGAAGTGTCGAGTCCTAACTCAAAAGAGGGGCACGTAGATATCGGGCATCGTGCAGTGTGTAGCGTTTGGGGAGCCGTTTTTGTCGAGCTACGGATCGTTCTGGAGTGGGCCGATCGTAATTGGATAGAATTGAAGGACCAAAGATTTCGGGTCTTTCCATAAATAGTATGGCAGATTTCTCCACGTGGACGGTCGACTTTGACGAGGATCTCGGGAGTTTACTGTGTTGACGTCATCATACGGTAGGATGATTTTAAGATTTTTAACCTCTTTTTCTCCTTTTTTGTCATTGGATGACGAACGATGATGACCACTTCATGTTCTACTATTATAATTAAGCATATAATTATATATAAATATTTGGCTCACGGGATTAGGACCCACTCTGACTTGACGACAGCCAATCCCAGCCAAGTCCTAAAATTATTTTTAGGATTATTGATTATAGTGTTTTTATTATTTTTTATTAAATTTTATAACATATTTATATGGTTAAAATAGAGTAATTAAAATAGAGAATTTGATGAACTATTTTAGGGTCTTTCTTGTTTTATTGACAAAATTGCCCTTAAGAGTAAACATGTCCAATACCGCACTCATATAAATATGTGGTTAAGAACCTGTCTGTCTGTTTGTCTCCTTCGTCAATTTACTTTGTTAGGTATTAATTTATCTTTTGATGGTATTTTCTAGATTATTATAAAAAGATTATTTTCGAGCCTTTCTGCTATAAATGAATATCAAGCAAAATTTAGGTATGGAAAAGTGCCGTAAATCCCGCGCCTCCATGCTTATCCGGGAATACGTTTTCACTTTCTTTCCAGCCAAACACAAAAAGCAGGACTGGATTGCCTCTTTGTGGTGACCTAAATGGTAGAATGACTCCCCAATCTCGAGCGTTTTTAAGGACATTATGTCTGGTTTTTGTTTTTGTTTTTATTTTTTCTTTAATAATCTCTAAAATAATAGTTTTTGGTCATAATTTGATTTTATTCTTAATTAAATATATATTAGTTATTAAAAATTACCATTGACATAATATAAATATTTTATTTTATTTAAGTTATTATAAACTTTAAAGTAATTTACAAAATTTACAAATATTTAATTTATTTTAACTTTAGAAGAATTTATTATTATTATTATTATTTTATACAAAATTAATATTAAAATAAAATAAATATTTAATAAATTTATATAATTAATTTATTTTTAACTTTTACCTATAGTATTATTATTTATTAGTAATAGTAATGAAAACTTTATTATTGCGTTTCAGTCATATTTATTGGTAGGCCCAATACATGAATAATTAAGATAGAGCAGCGCCGATAATCATGAATTGTTCACTTGCGTATTATTTAGGCTTCTAATTCAACTACTGCCCACGTGTCTACTCATAATTTTGTAAGTTGCTTCCTTCTCGAGCATTTTGTAAGTTACTTGTCATTAAAATTTGAACATTTCATTTCCCTGATACATCGTTTCCATCGGAACAATCCTGACCAAACACCATGGTCAATCAAGCGGGTCCAGGCGTAATGAGCGTACAATAATGCCACTAATCGAATCGTGTGGCCTGCAATTCCTGAAGATACAACGCACAAGTTACGGTGGTAAACCTAGGACCAATTAGCCAATAAATGGTGATTGGCTTCAATACAGTAATTGAGATAGAGAAAGGCCTCATGGTCATGGGGTCTCCCACGCTTAGACTTGACAAATGTGCATTTCGTATCAAATGTGGATGGTCAGGCTCTGCAGGTCGTTCTCTAGATTGCTTTCATGCCATGTTTCTTGGGACACATGTAGAACCACTTGCACCTGTATCCTGTCGCACTATTTGTCTTTTATTTTTTTTTATATTAATAAAATATATGTTTTATTCAAAGTCGAGTAGATACAAATGACACTACTTCACATGAGGTGTAGCACCAATTATTGTTGTTGTTAGCGCTTGGGTTCGGTTCCTCTTAAGAGACACATGCGCATTAGAATTGAATATGCTGATAGTAAAGTCCGACCAAAGCAACTAAGGGAGCAACTAAAGGGGACTTGGACCGTTGGACGTGTCATGGCGGATGTATATATATTCATACCAGCTGAACTTGTCCATGGAAGTTTACAACCACTTTATTACGGTCTAATTGTCCCACATAAGAGAAGCTGATGTAGAGTTTATAGGCTTATGAGTTTTCTCACCCATTAAGCTAATTTTTAGGTTGATTCTCCATAAGACCTGTAAGAATATTGGTCTGCAAACTTATGTCTTAATGGTTTCTGTAGCAAAATTTTAGGATAAGAAAACTATTAACAGTTGTGAAGCTGTTCTGTAAGGAAAGAAGAAGCTTTATAGATACTTTTTTTTTTTTGTTATAATCTTTAGATTGGAGCCTGAATTGTCTGTGTTTGATTATAGAAAGAAGTAAAGAGAATGATCATTGTTTGAAAAACCATCACGCGTTTCTAACTAGCAATTCGTTGGTATGCTGTTGAGGGGACCATCAGGCCATTTAACTGATCTCTGACTCTTGAGTTCATAGGACTTCAATTCCCAACTGCCATATCGTCATTACAGATCCTGAAAATGACCTGACAATCACTTGTGTCCGTGATTCACCATGCATATAGGTCAATCTGCAGATCACGAAATGTTTTCTGCTTTCACTCTAGCTGCCCTGGAAGTGCTTCAATTTCCATTTATATCTACAGTTGAGGAATGGGATATCACTTACTTTTAATTTAAGTGGCTCAGCTTTTACATCAGACCCATCTGGTGTCTGCAGGCGCATGCTTAACCCTGCCTGAACCTGCTACAAGTATTATTTTAAGCCTTATCTCTTTATCTCTTGCAATGTTTTCTTTTGTTTCTTCCTTCTAATCTCTGTCAGGATGACGAAAAATCATCATAGCGAGCCTTGGTGCATCTCCTAATGGCGGGTAAACTTACAAATGGCGGTTCTATTACTACCTAACAAGGATTGACTAGTTATTTTTATCGAAGTGGCGTCTCAATGTAAACTGACAATGACTATCTTAAAGTTTCTCAATCAGGCAAGAATACTCCTATGCATATGCACCTACCTTTTACAAAGCTTTTGCCAAAAAAATTTAGGTTAATTGCTGGACTAAATAGAAGAAAAAGTGCGGTCCTAAGTGTGATGATCCCATAAAAACAATGGTAATTTTTACAGTTTTCTGCATCAATACATGTAATGCAGAAGCAAAAGGGCTTCAAAGACCTTCTATAAGGTACAAAACTATACTTTTCACGCTCAAATATCAGAAAATATAAACGAATGATGTGATTGGGAAGTGTAACGAATATGCCATTTTATACTTTAGTGTCAAGCAATGTTAGAACTTGAGGAAAGATACCCCAACCTTACTCTCTAAACCTGAAAGGCTCTAGATGAAATATGTACAGGTGGAGGGAGACATCAGTTTACGAATGAAGATGGTCACATCATGCTGCAACAAGTAGCTTGATCTCCACTTGGGACACTGTTTCTCATGATTATTGGTTTTGACAACTGTTGCAAAATCACCAAAACAGTAATAAGTTGCGGCTATTTAAGAATCCTGTTTGGAGCGAATAATATATATTTCATTACTCAGATGATATATTTTATATATGCATAAAAAATTATAAAAAAAAACATCAACATTAGGTCGATAAAGATTGGTCCGATGTAGGTGAACTTATAGATATGTTAAAGGTGAAACGACCTTTGTCTCCAGTTTCTACCATCCACATGGCAGGAGACAGCACCTCCGGACAATTTGATAATCTCGTCACCTTTCAACTTGGCCCAATAATTTGTTTGGAGGATTAAGTATTCCACAAAGACAATGTACGCGATAATTATTCTGCTTAAAGTAGTCGAGATCATGATGCTGCTGATATGAATTTTCACTTGCTGACAAAAGGTTATTTTCTGTCCACTGATTTACTGCACTTGGGATTTCGTGTATATGTTTCTTGCTTCAAAGGACGAACCTGTCCATTTTTAGGTTTAGCCTCAGCAATAGCCAAGAAAATGGCAGAACAGGTTTAACTAGGTGCAGTGCAGGCCGTTCAGGATTGAAATTAAGATCTCCTTGCGTAATCTAAAAGCTTTTTCTGTTTCTAACAATGGCAGCCATAGGAACATAGAATATTGCAAACGAGAATATTTAGGCAAAGCTGCATGCTATCTTTGGGAAAAAAGAAAACAGATTTGATTACGTCCTTCAATGGATACTTGCACATTAATTTAAGGAAGAACACAAATCACCAAGAAGAAAAGGGCCTTCTTTTCTTGATCAAATTAAAGTATTGCTTGCTACCTTTCAGACACAAAGAAAGACCTCGCTTTCATGATTCTAGCACCTGTAACCAATGGGAACTTACCACATACCAAAACTGGCATAACAGTTGTTCAAAAGCCATACCCCATTTTCAAAGACTCGTACTAATTGTTCGGCTACTTTCTCGGTTCATGCTACGTGTTCAATATAGGTGGGCACCACTTACACAGTCTAGCTAGCTAGGTCAGTCATCTCAGCTGCTTAATTCTCTCCGTCAAAGAGATTAGGTTGGTGGAACTTTAATTTCCAAACACAAGAAATGACTAGAACCCTGCTTTTAAGGCAACAAATGAAAGGTCTTCATGACTTCGTTAAGAATACGTTCTGATTTGCACACCAATTTTGAGTGAGACTTACGTCGCCTGAGAAGTACTTTACTATCTGTCTTTCCCGATGCTATCTCCCCGTCACGAAGGAAAGCATCTTTTTTAACGGTTAACCAAGCTGGATTTGCAGAAACATATACCGTAATTTTTAAATACAGTTATATATTTTAATTTACAGTAAATAATCAAAAATCAGACAAAAATACAATACCACTACAGAAATTAATAATACAAAAAAAAGTTGAGATAAGAAATAACTTTTGCAGTAAAAATTTTACTTTCTATTAATAACTTTTAATAAAAATATATTATTAATATGAATAATAATATATTTTTATAAAATATTTTATTTATTAAATTTATTTTATTTAATATTTTATTATTTATAATTTTAAATTTATATGACCAATAATATATTTTTTAATTATTTATACAACAATTAATAGTTTATTAAATCAATAGATTTTTTTATCATTTTATCTCTTTTCAACAATCGCAACCGCACGTATCAAATATCTATTTTCACGTTTCAGTAATTACTAAAATAGCAATCTCAAATATATAAATACTTATTGAGAATAAGTACTTATTATTTCAGCAGGTTTATTTCAGCAAGTTGTCAACTGCCACTATTCTCTCAAACCAAGCTTAAATTAAGTAAAGCTATTTACTTAATTTATAAACTATTTATAAAATTAACTTTATAAATAGTTAAATTTTGGATTAAAAACGAGGTTGTTTATTAAAAATATAAAAATTAATAGTAGTTAATTAATTGATTCAAGTCGTTTGAGTCAAATCGAGTTGGTCTTTTTAAACTTTAAAATCTGATTTAGTCTCGAGATTATACAAATGAATGGAGGATTATACAATGATGCACGCAAAGCAGTGTAGTTCTGATGGGCTTCTAGTACGATTTGGGTCTAGATCTCCTCACAAGCATAATCCAAGGCCATTCCATAGCTTTATGGTCCAAGAGCATCGGTGATTAAAATTATGTTAGCAGTGTAGAATGGTGCTATCTAAGCATGATAGGTCCCGAAACTATCAAAGTCATATTGAATCCGAGTCAAGTCAAAACAATACGATTTTATTTGAAATTTTTGGATTTTGAGTGGAGTTAGTCTGCAAAGTTTGAGTCCGAACTTAATTTGTAAAAATATATAAAAATTTGAATCTGTCCTGAAGTTCAATCATCTCAGGCATAACTTGTTGAATCCAATAGACCTAAATTAGGTAAAAAATGTGATCTTTAATGCTATGTACGAGAGCAAAGCTGTTGAATCCATGGCTAAAGTTATTGGGTCACACAAATTTTGAAAATTAGGGGAAGCTACTAAGTTATACAATCAAGAATCAAACCATCAGATCCAATTATTGGAGAAAAATATGAAAAAAAAAATTTAAGATTTTAGTCGTTGACAAAATTATGGAACTTGAGTTCCATGCATCTTTCAGGTTACCAGTTCCCCGTACATGAGTTTCTAAGGTTTGATAGTGATGATATGGAAACATGGAACTTTTTTTATTTTGAAATTCATGAAACTCTTCTACAATTGAAGGTGAAAAATGCTACTTTGCATTTAGACGGAAGGGCTCTATTATGACATCGAATTTTTATCAATGTTATTAATATTTTATGTTAAGAATACTCACATGTAAGTATTTCATATTAAAGAAAGAGAGAAAAAAAGATTAACATATAAGCTTAGTGGATTATTTCATTTATTGCCAATTAATTTTAGGATGAAAATTTTCTTAGGTTTATGTGTGATCTAATTTTCCTCTTTGTGTGAGTCATAGGCCCATTACAAATTTGACAGCTTCTTAACTGATTTGAATCTAGACATTGAGATTCCGGTTAAAATTATAGTTCTTTAAAATTTAAAAATATCCTTCTCATTAACTAAGTTACAAGAAACTATTTGTAATCAAGTGAGTGAGACGTTTGAAAGTATTCCAAATGCAACACGAGGACTCAACTGTTAGGGAATATGTTCAATGTTATCGTTTAACTTCTCAAGCATTCTAGTAAGTTGTTATAAGGTATAATTTGTTGCATTAGTTAGTTTGAGTGTAACATTTTTCTATGCACTATTGTAAAGAGGGTATTATTGTGTAAAAGTTTCCAGGCTTACAAGTAGATTAATGGACATTACAGTACGTGTGACAATTAGGCCCGGGCTCAATCTTAAGTTAACTAACTAGGCAGAATTTAACTATACCTCATGCTCGATATTTTGGGCCCATTTCAAGTCAAGCCTGAGACCCTGACCTTTTCAAATAAAACGTTATTTTGTACTTTTAATTTAAGGGGTGTTTGTTTTTGTTTTTTCCCCCTTTTTTTGTTGTGGTTTTTATAAAAAATGAAACTTCCTCTTAAAACACGTTTGGTTTGTTATTGTTGCATTGTGCTGTTTTCAAAAATAAAAAACCATAACCAATTTACGTAAACAAAAAAATACGTTTCCCTAATATATCACAATAATTTTTCTTGTATTCTAAAACAGTTTCTGCGCCGACTTATCTTCTGCATCTTCAGGGTCCTATTACGATTTTTTTGGCAGTTGCTCCAGGTTTGTATTTGCTTTTGTTGCTTGTTATTGTACTATATCTATGTTATTCTGCTCTTATGATTTCTCCATGTATTTGTTATCTGCGCTAGCTTTCATATTTACTTGTTATTCTGTTTCTGCGATTTCTCCACTGCTGCGTTACTTGCATTTTTGGCCTTTAGAAGATGAGAATATAGCACGAAGGAATGAACGGATTTATTTTTAATTATGCTACAGTTCCGACGCATGTTATTGTAGCATACCTTGTTATTCATTATTTCTGGGATTTCTCTAGTTGCTTTGCTCGCGTGTGTTTTTGTACATGTGGAGGAAAGCTATCTACCAGCGAGTGTTGCTGATACGGCGACTCATGGTAATGGTACAAACAGTCGCTATTGTGACCAGACACGACCCGAGTCAAAGCATTCTCTCCTTTTTTTCGTTTATTTGCATGGGGCATGAAGTTTCTGACACTAGAGAGAAACCAGTAGCGCATATCTCATATAGAGCACAGAGCATGGGTTATTGTCGTTTCACCAAGAGGGCCATATCTTGAGCATCACTAAACATTTTTCTTAATGCCTTCGAGAATATTGCATTGCCTCTATTTACAGAGAAGTTATTAGGCAGACCTAGAGAATTTATATTTTAAGCAACTTATGGGTTAGTTGCTATGGCTTATAACGTAACTTACGTAACTTTAAAAGTCTTTTCTATTTTATATTGGAGCATTCCACACACACAGACAGTTCCACCCACACACCCCACCACTGTTAAAAACAAACGAAGAAGAATGAACAGTGGAGCAGGCAAAGAGGTGTGTGTCACCTGAGCTTCCGATTACATTGAGGAGACTTTTACTGTTTCTATCTTATGTCAACTTCGCCTTTAGTTTTAAAAGTTATTAAAGAGAAAATAAGGGATAATTATGAAGATCTATATATAAGATAATGATTTTTTCAATTACATAGTGTAAAAACATTATTTCCGCACTGTTTTAATATCTGGATTTGCTATTACAATTTGCTTCACAGCAGATAAAAACTTGCTCTGCTTGAACTCCATATCTCCTTAGGTACATACAAAGGAAATCTAAAGGTTAGAAAACCATGAAGAGAAGTGGTTTCTAAGATAAGAAGATTGTGTGAAAGAGGAAAAGAAGAGAGCTTCAGAGAAGAAGAAGAGTGAATAGTAGGGTGGGCAAAATATTAACTTGTCTAATCAGTAAATAGTGAGTGAATAGTGAGGGGCGTGAAAGAAGAAAAGAAGAGACTGTAGAAAGAGGATTGAATAGTGAGGGAAGAATAAAGAGTGGCGGCAGAGGAAAGATGAGTGAACAGTAGGGTGGTCTAACATATTAATTTGTCAAATCTCTTATTAGAAATTGATTATGCTATTTTGTATTGATTGATTTGGTTGTCTCATGTTTATTTTGAACCATGTTTACCATTTCATACTTCGTAGAAATTGTTATGATTCATGTCACTTATACGTGGTTATATTTAGTGATGGAAGGTTTGAATAATATGAACGATTCCAATGATTGTGTAGAAATAAATGAAAAATATGGGGTATAGAATGATACTATAGAGATGTATTTAATTTCCTTGATGGTTGATGAAGTGAAGAAGTAAAATCGAACGACTACTACCTTTTTTAAATCTGGTTGGAAGAATATTAAGACAAGGCTTCAAACAATATTCCATAAGGAGTATACTCATATTCAATTGAAGAATAAGTATAATGGATTAAGGGCTATATTTAAGAATTTTAAGAACTTATTAAAAGAAACAGGAATCGACTACAACTCCCTTACTTGTGAAGTTAATGCTACAAATGAATATTGGAAAAATCTATTTAAGGTAAAATATTACTTTTTTATTAATATATCATACTATATAATATTTATTCTCATATTCAAGAACTGGTGTGTATGCATATCCATCAACTAAATCTCCATCAAATAGTACAGAAGAGGAACATGAAAATGATGTTGATGAAGATTACTCGTATAATGAGAAAGAAGATAAAGATATAAGTTTTATATCTCAGAGAAAGAAATCTTCTAAGAATAAGAAGGCAAAGAAGACACATTCTAACATTGTAAAAGAGGTCTTAGTTATACTTGGTGAACAATCAAAAAGGAAGAATTATTTACTTGCAAAAAAATTGAGTGAAACATCATCCACCGCAGAGAGTAGATCTCAAGAGTGTAGCATAATGATGGAATATATGAAGTCCTTGGATGAATTGGGTAGTGACGATGTGCAATATGGAAAAGCTATAAAGGCTTCACATGATTCTCTACTTTATATGGATATTTTTATGTAGATGACAGATACAAGAAAGTTGCATTGGATTTCTTATTAATTTGACACTTTTATTTTAAACATTATTTCATAGTTTGAATATTTTAAGTTTGTGATTTGTATGAATATTTGACTTAATGTATGAATATTTTGTCTATGTTTGGTTAAAATTTTTGATTGAATGTTTTATTAATTATTTAATGTTGTTATTGTAGATACATGAATTTATTATCATATTTCGAATCAGATTTTGATGATGAACGTAAGAAGGTAATTGATATTTCTCTAACTGGGAGAGAGAACAAATATTTTCATTTATAAAAGCAATCATGCAGAACTTCTGCTCTACAAGGTCATGATTGGATAATGGAACTTTAGAATGAGAATCTTACAAAGATTTATGAAAACTTAAAAATGAGAAAGATAATCTTCTTGAGCTTATGTGATGATTTGAAGAGTTTAGGAGGCTTAAAAGTAACAAGTCATTTGACTGTGGAGGAACAAGTAGTAATTTTCTTGATGACTATAGGGCATAGTGAGACAACTAGAGTCAATGCAGAAAGCTTTCAACATTCTACCTAAACAATTTCGAAGTTCTTTTGTAAAGTTTTATATGTAGTTAATCGTCTTGCAAAATGATTCATTATTCCACCATCTTTTACTGATACACCTCATGAGATTTAACAAAATTCAAAAATCTTTCCATATTTTCAGATACATTCATATATTTAATTACTATTTTAATTTTGTTCTCATGATTAATAATTACTTTAATATATATTTTAATTTTCGGATTGTGTAGGAGCAATAGATGGTACACATATTAATGCACATGTTTCGACCAATAAACAAATACCATACAGGGGCAAAAGAATTAATCCAACCCAAAACATTATATGTTATTGCTCATTTGACATGCGTTTTATATATGCAATGGTTGGATGGAAAGGTACTGCAAATGACTCTCGAATTCTTTTAGAAACAGTGACAAATGTAGCAAATCAATTTCTTATGCTTCCACAAGGTAATATATTATTTTAAATAAATACAATAATTATGATTCATTTTAAATATTATTGTTAATATTATGATCTTTATATGTTAGGTAAGTACTATTTGGTTTATTCGAGCTAATATGCCTAAATTTCTTTCACCATACCAAGGTAAAAGATATCATTTGCAAGATTATAAAGGTAGAGGAAGACCTCAAGGTCCACAGGAATTATTTAACTACAGGCATTCTTCATTAAGGAATGTTACTGAAAGATGCTTTAGCATTCTAAAGGCCAGATTCCCTATACTTCAAAACATGCCTAGTTATGATATGAAGAAACAAAAATACATCGTTATTGTTTATTGTGTTATACACAACTATATTAGAATGTATGGACAAAGCGATGAATTATTTGACAGTTGTGCTGAAAATGAAGAACAAATTAGGGAAAGTGAAAATGAAGATGCACGTTCTAAAATAAAGTATAATATCACTCCAGCACAACTTCGAGGTATGTCTTAGAAGCGAGATGAAATTGCTAGACAAATGTAAAGTGATTATATTATTTCTAATTAATTTATGTTTCTTTTTGTAAATGATAATACTATTATGTTTTCAAGAATTATAGTATGATGGACATATTTTATTGATTAAAATAACTTAATATAATTTCTAATTTATGTAATTTTATTATATAAATTAATGTGTAATTTTTAATAATATTTGATTTGCATGTATTTTAATTTTAACTATAACGATAATTAATGAATTTAAAAATATAATGTATTATATTATAATTATTACACATTAGAATATAATTACAAAAAATAGTAACAGAATGATAAAACAAAATATATTTTTATTTTTCAGTTTTTATATTATAAATCTCAACTAAGCATATTTTCGTTTTTTTAAGAAAAAAACATAATCTTAAAAAAAAACATAAACTAAAAATAGGAAATAGAAAATATAAACTAAAATAAAAAAAATAGAAGTGAAGTTAAACGACCTTTCAGAAATTGGCCAGGTTCCAGTCTCATCCTTCGCAGCTCATTATAAGCCCATCTTCTTTACATATTTTCTGATGTGGGTTTGGTTTGAGTTTGGGCTTATCAGTTGTTCTATTGCTTCGGCATATTCTATGGTTTCAAGATAAGATTCTCTTCGAGTTTTTTTGAATTGAATATTTAGCAACAAATTAGGGGAATTCCAAATAATTATTAAATTGAAAATTATGAACCATATATAAGGTGCTTTGCAAAGAAGGGGAATTACAAAATAAAAAATCAATTATTTTCTTATACTATTATTAATAAATTATATTCTAAGTTAAACACTTTAAAAATTTTTGTTCATATTTTATTTTAATTATCAAAGTTAAAAATTATCATGTATTGTTTGATTATTTTACAAAATTTAGATTTTCTTAAATTTTATCTATTTTTAAAAGTTTTTTGATGTTACAAATAAATAAAATTAATAAATATAATTAAAAGTTGTTTGATAAATATACCTATTTTTATTTTAATTATAAGTTTTTAAGGATAATTATAAAAAAACTCAAACTTTGCTCAATTTTGCAATTATATCCCGAATTTTAAATTTTGTCAATAAAATGCTCAAACTTTCAATTTTGTTAAATTATAATTCGAATCTTAAAAAGTGACAATAAAATACTAAAATTTTTAATTTTTTCAATTTTAGTCCGAAGTTAATGTCTTCGTTAAGTTTGCTGACCTAAATTAGATTATGCAGTTCCGACGACTTTACGCTTTAATTTTAGTTTTTCTCTTTGTTTTCAATTTGTTCTCTTAACGCCTCCCATTCTTTGATTTTCAGATTACGCAGCTTACGGGAGCAATAATTTGCAATGTGATAATAGTTTGAGTCATTGGAAAAACAAACAGAAGACAAAAAGTTGAGGATATCGAAAGAACAAACAAGTAACGAAAGACTAAGGCTATTGTATATTAATAGTTAACAACGACATCATTTCATTAACAACGACGTCATTTTTTTAAGAATTTTATTTTTAACAATGACGTCATTTCATTAATCTTTATTTGTTGTATTAATTTTGATTGGCATATATTAATAGTTAGAGTTTCTAATATCACGCTAATATTGGAAAATTTTGAAAATTTAAACATTTTAAATTTTAAAATTTTCAAAATTTAAACATTTTAAATTTTAGACTAAAATTTAAAAAAATTAAAAATTTTATTATTACTTTGAGAAGTTAGAATCATAATTATAAAATTGAACAAAATTTAAGATTATTTTTGTAATTAACTTATATTTTTAATAATATGTACCGCTGTTTTCATTTGGAACATACACGCGTTATTGATTGTATTAAACGCCTACGCCGACAAACCGAATACGCGTCATTTAAGGTTCGAAACATTTCTATTCCTTTCCTTTTAAGCCTTCTCTCGATTCGCCTGTGTCTTTGTGGATTTGAGATTACATCATCGGCGTTCTTTAGCCTCTCTCTCACTCTCTGTCTCTGTCGATCTCTCTCCGGTAAGGCTTTCCGTTACTCGTGTCTTTTCAGGGGAGAGGCGGCCATTAGCGGTTCAGATTTCGGCTATCTAGGGTTTTTATTTGCTTGCGATCAATTCTGTTTGAGATTTTCCTGCTCTTTTTCCGTTTCCTGTGTTTTTTTTCTTTAATTTATTCTGCTGTTTGATATTAATTTGTTGATAAGAGGTTAAAAAACAAAAGATTCGATAATTCGCTGGTGTGGAGTTTTTGGGGTTTAGGGTTGGGGTTTCTGCGGAATTGATTGTGTTTGATATTGATTGAGAGGGACTTTGGTTCTTAATAACATGGCGGCAGGAAGGATCGATGTGTCAAGGAGACACGAGTCTTACAGGTACTCCAAAAGAGATTTCGAACTTCTACAAAGCAGTGGTCGTGGTGTGGGTTTGAATCAGGGGTTGGTGCATGAGAAGGAATGTTTTGCCTCGTCAGGCCTGAGCAATTTGGACTACAGGAGGAGTGGGTTTAATTGTCGTGATGAGGAGCGAGAGTTGGGTGAGTTTTGGAGGGGAGATGTCCAGGATTCTTTCCCTAGGGCAAAGGATGGCGAAATATCAAGTTCTCAAGATGGGGTTCAGTTGCCTCCAGAGAAGAAGAGGAAGTTTTCTCCTATTATATGGGACATAGTGGACAAAAATGTGAGGTGCTCGTCAGAAAAGAGGATTGATTCGAAGAGTAATACTCTCTTGGCTCCTCAATCTTCAAGAAGCCCTTTAGATCAGGGATCAAATGTTACTTATGATAGGAGCCTCAATAAGGATCCTGTCTCTGAAATTCAGATTGGAGGAGAATCTGTAGTCATTTCATCTTCACTGGTTCTTGAAGAGGAGCATGGGACTAATGGTAAGTTACAAGGAGAAAGAGAGCATGAGACTACTGAAGTGCGGAACATATATATGTCGCGATGGGCGTCTGATGATGATTCTCCTTTATCCAATCATGAAGACATGTCTGGTAAGACTTTTACTAGGCAGAGCTCCAGCCCTGAGAGTGGGGAGTTTCTGAGAGAAGAATTAGATGGACAACAACCAAGGCTATCTGTACACAGTGAGAGGGATGTTTCAGAGAATGATAATCTCATGGAAGTTGACTCAATTCATGATGAAGATTTGGAAACCGACCAAGTAGAATCTATCAGCGACTCCTTTCATGTTGGAGAGTCTGAAGATGCTACTCATAGAACTGTGAATATGCTCGAGTGTTGTAGAAGTGTGTTCGAGTACGAAAGGCTTAATGAAATTAATGAAGGCACATATGGGAAAGTGTACAGAGCTAGAGATAAGAAGACTGGGGAAATTGTGGCATTAAAGAAAGTCAAGATGGCTTTGGGGAGAGACAGAAACTTGGAAGAATATGGCTTCCCGTTGACTGCACTTAGGGAAATTAACATTCTGTTGTCTTTTCGCCACCCTTCAATTGTCAATGTAAAAGAAGTTGTTATGGATGACCTTGATGGTGTGTTTATGGTGATGGAGTACATGGAACATGACCTCAAGGGGATGATGCAGATGATGAAACAGCCATTTAGCACAAGTGAGGTTAAATGCTTAATGCTACAACTGTTGGAAGGTATCAAACATCTTCATGATAATTGGGTTCTCCATAGGGATTTGAAAACTTCAAACCTTCTAATGAACAATCAGGGTGAGTTGAAAATATGCGACTTTGGGATGTCACGCCTGTATGGGAGCCCATTGAAACCTTACACTTCTCTGGTAGTTACCATGTGGTACAGGTGAGATACGCTGCATGTACTGCTTTGTATAACTTCATATTCGTCTTTTGTATGGATGATGCATATTTTTAGCTTTTCATGTTTTTTTAAACATCTGGATATAAATGATACTAAGTTGATATATTTATTTGTATATAGGGCACCTGAACTTTTGCTTGGAGCCAAAGAATATTCAACGGCAGTTGATATGTGGTCAGTTGGTTGCATAATGGCTGAACTTTTGACAAAGGAACCTCTATTTCGAGGGAGAAATGAAATTGACCAACTTGACAAGGTAATTGAGTTGTGTTGGTATCTTGACAGCCATTGACTTTTAGTTTATTGTCCCCAGAGCAGTTATATTGGAAATTTAAAACTGCAGATTGTTAGAATGCTTGGAGCACCAAATGATAAGATTTGGCCTGAGTTTTCCAGATTGCCAGGAGTGAAAGCAAAATTTGTCAGGCAACCGTAAGTATCTTTGTGCTTCCTGATCTTGTTCTTTCCTTATTAGCTTGCATATGAAGGATGCTGGTCAAAGTAGTTCATTGACATAGGTGTTCGTACTCAGGTATAATATGCTGCGAAAGAAGTTTCCTGCTACTTCTTTCACTGGATCTCCAGCACTTTCTGATTCAGGCTTTGATTTATTAAACGGCCTTTTAACTTACGACCCTAAGAAGGTAGTTACTTTTTAGTGGTTTTATGTTGAATCTTCTTGTTGTTCTATCGTTCTTAACTTTTCTTGGTCATTATTCTTATAGATTTCATTGATGATGCAGAGAATAACAGCAGAGGTGGCGCTAAACCATCCTTGGTTTCATGAAGTTCCTTTACCCAAATCAAAAGAGCTAATGCCCACTTTTCCCCCACTCTCTGCTAAGAAGAGGTAGCTGATCAGTTAAAAATTGAGCTCCTTACAGAAGAAGATTATGGGCACCACTCTTTTGACTTTTTTTGTATAGTTTTTTTTTTTTTCTCCTTTATGCAACTAATTTGAAGAATGCATAAAAGAATTGAGAGCCCAGGTTCCCAGACAAAAGAGGTCAGGGAAAGAGTGCTGGAAGACCAGAAAGAAGAATAGACAAATCTTCAAATCATTGTTTTAAAAGAAAAAGATAGCTGCATCCATCTGTGGTTGTAATAAACCATTGATGTCCTGAGATGCAGAGTCTTGAATGCCAACCTTGTATTCTCGAATCAACTTGGATTCATGTTGTGTAAATACTTCGCACCTCTTGTTTCTTTTCTCCTCCTTTTTCTTGTCAAACAGCTACTCACCTGTTTCGTGATTATTGAATTTTTGTTTGCAAGAGATAATTGGTGTAACTCAAGAGGGGTAATCTGCTCAAAGTGTCCTGAGAGGTATTCAGTTTGATTGCTAACCATTGGTGATCTTTTATTTATTTGTTCTTAAAACTAGTCTATCTTTTTTGTTTTTCCCTGTTGTTAATTTCTTTTCCCTGGCTATCCTAATGTTGTCACATGGAGGTTGGAACTTGCATAGGTAAATTTCTGCTTCTTTTTTGGTTTTCTCCTTCAAAGGTTGAAGACTTGGTTCCATTTTGTTTTTCCAGCTGTAGAGCCTTTTCTTTTAATTCTTCCATTATTGCCTGTTCCGTGTTTTGACGTATTTAGATTCCTACGATCAATGAGCTCTATAAGTAAGAAACTGCGATTGTTGTTGCTGAACAAGATTGAAATCCTTGTTCAACTTGGGAAAGTTTGGGAAAGGAGGAGACAATTGAATGAAGTGAAAGAAGAGGAGGGATGGTCTTTGTTATAAGGAATCATAAGGTTATGCGTACACTTGCCATGGCCCTTTGAAATATATTATTCATGTATTTCAAAAGATTATATATAGTTTTTTGGTGGAATTACTTCAAACTTAATCTGAATACTAGACTTGGTTCCATTTTGTTTTTCCAGCTGTAGAGCCTTTTCTTTTAATTCTTCCATTATTGCCTGTTCCGTGTTTTGACGTATTTAGATTCCTACGATCAATGAGCTCTATAAGTAAGAAACTGCGATTGTTGTTGCTGAACAAGATTGAAATCCTTGTTCAACTTGGGAAAGTTTGGGAAAGGAGGAGACAATTGAATGAAGTGAAAGAAGAGGAGGGATGGTCTTTGTTATAAGGAATCATAAGGTTATGCGTACACTTGCCATGGCCCTTTGAAATATATTATTCATGTATTTCAAAAGATTATATATAGTTTTTTGGTGGAATTACTTCAAACTTAATCTGAATACTCAAGATGTGCTTCAACTATGTTAACAATTCTCTTAATGGATGCACCTGCGGTGTGTTGTAGAATGTGCAAGTAAACATGATTCACCACCTCGGTGAATTTTGGCTGCGAAGCATTACCGTCAGGTAATTTGTCAGGTCTCGTACTCTTCTATTGTTCAGATTATATAAGAACTTGGGCTACTAATAAGAACTTGGCTACTAATTGAATTATGATTGTTGCTTCTATCACGAGTTCTTTGCATCTGGTTATGGGCCTTCTTCTCTCCCTTAAGTTGAACGAGTGAAAAGTAGGTAGTCAGAGATGGATGTATTGCTGGTTTTTTTTTTTTTTCCGGACAGTAATAATGTTTAGTTCCAATAAACGCCTCTTCTTGTGCCATTAAACCTTGTGTCCAACATCGAAATTCTTTAGCACACCTAATGAAGCCAAGAAAAGAGCGGGCATAGAGCTTTCGACATTCTTGTGAATTCAAGTTTGAGGTAGTCATTTCTGAATTGTCTGGTAAGAATTCCAATTGTTGTTACTATGTTAATTCATTTGAATTAGCCACAACGTGTGATGCGTTGGTGTCTACAATTAAATATGCCATAATAAATTATTACAGCTTGAATGAATTGAATCCATTATAGTGTCAATACGAATGGAAGTTAATGTTGATAATTCAGTGGGATGTAAATCAACGGGAGCCGATCCCCTGAAGGATTTGGAGATGTACAAACAGAAGTGGCTAGTGGATCGAGATTGAGTGGGCGGAGTGAAATGTCTAAAATGGACTCCTGCTGGGTACTAGAACAATTGGAACGACGAGCTGCTCCGTCGGAAAAAACAGCAATGGCGATTTCCCATCCGTTCAAAAGAGGATGGAGATTAAAAGGGTAGATATGTAAAACTGATACGTTAAAAAGGTATGTAAATAAAATTAAAATAATTGAATAAATAAATAGAATAAAAAAGAATAAAAGAAAGGTTGATATATCGTCATAAAAAAAATCTAATGGACTTGCTTTATACTAGTAGAGCGTAAAGTTAGCACATCGATAGAGAATAGTTACATTAAAATATCAAATAGATTAAAATTTCGCGACTGAAGTATTATAATAAGAGTATGTGTTGAATAGTATAATCAATTAGAAGTGAAACCTGAAATAAAAATATTTACAATTTAAAGTTTTATATTGATATCGCTTATATAGAACTTAACATATGCATTAAATACAAGTGAAATTAAGGGAAGAGAAAGAAATAAAAATTTTGAAACTTCATTTAGTCAAATATCTATTTAAATTATATCGACCTTAATTTTTATTTGGTACAAAATTTTCATCATTAAAAGGAGTCTAAGCATCACTATAATTCAAATTTATTGTACCAAATGACATGTTAATATTTTCTCATCTAAGATCATCTTTCAAGTTACTCTCATCTATCAAACCCGGTTTGTTAAAAACCTATCTTGTTAGAACATAAATATGGTCAAGGTAAATTGAGTTTACATAATTACTTGATCTATTAAGAGTCTTAGTAATTAAATAAAATAAAAATTTTAAGAAATTACAAGATATTATATTTAACTTAATGACAATAATAACATACCCTTTTCAAAGTTTTAAACTATATTGAATAAGAACTAAGCAGTCCAATTTTTTGTGATTCAATATATTTTTATTGGAATGGATGAATTCGAATGTGTATTTCTTTCGTACTGATTGCATTCACACATTGATTTAGAACTTGTAAACTTTTATAATTTTGAAATACCACTTTCAAGGTGGTCTCACTAAGTAATTATAAGACAATAAAAGTAACCTTATAAACAAAATAAAATAATGATTAATTTCTAATAATTAACAAAAGTGAAAAATATATAACTGAATTAAGTTTGTCTCTTTGATGAATAGTAATGGGCATCTCAAAATCATAAGCATCATTATAAACTTCTATTTGTAAGCTTGAGAGATCTTGCATCATCTCATGAGTAACAATTATTGTAATAGTTAATAATATTTTCCTATTAACTCCATTTTTCTTTGTAAAACTTAGTCTAAAATAGATATTGGGATTTGAAAATGCCCCAATTGTAAACAATGGAGAATAAAGTTGGCTTTTTCATCTCTCAGTGATAACTGCAAAATAAGGTATGTACAAAGAAGGCCGATTTTTCATATTGGCCTTGATTGCTTCAATTGCCCTCTCTATAGTATCATAAAAATAATACATTATTGTCTTCTCATCATTATCAGTAAAACAAAGTACTCTCACCAAGATTCACAAAGTCGGATAACAAATGACATTAGGACCAAAATTCAAGATTTTCAAGTATAATTTTAGAAATCTTCACTTTGACATTAGACTTGCCATATTGAGATGCGTGTTACTTATTACCTGTAAATATTTTCCTCAACTCTTTCTTAATTAGAGAAAAATACTGAAGTAATAAGAAACTAGTATCAAATCTTGTAATAGTAGTATGAAACAAATTCTTATCATTAATGAAATTCTTTCTAAT
Organism: Erythroxylum echinodendron; assembly: GCA_027575705.1. Lineage (NCBI taxonomy): Eukaryota > Viridiplantae > Streptophyta > Magnoliopsida > Malpighiales > Erythroxylaceae > Erythroxylum > Erythroxylum echinodendron. The sequence goes on along the minus strand of JANZXR010000033.1, from coordinate 24,703 downwards.
CAAATTTAGGACCCATATATTTTCAAAGGAATAAAGCAACATACGTAGTCAATAACCTACCCATGTGAATTTTCAAGGCATGCAGAACTATTCACATTTATATGGCACATTTTATGCATTATAACTTTAAGGGTTGCTTATTGTTATTAGTTCAAAATTTGGGTCATTATAGAGGCACAACAACAATAAATGAAATATAAGTTAACACATATCTATTTTCTCATGTTTATGAAAAAACATAAATTAACAATGCATTATTTCTATATTTTCACAATGTAACTAATATGATTAGTACAATAGCAAATATTATATTAAGTCAACAAAGCCAAAAAGCAACAACGTAAAATTTTTTAACATATTTACCTTTTTATTATTTAATTAACAAACACTTTTGTAAACTCAACTCTATTTATATCTATAAAAGAAAGTATAGAAATATTGATTCAAAAACATTCAAGTTGAAAAAGGCATATTCAAAAAATCTTCCATGTAAAATCTTGCAAGGGGAGAAAAGGGCTAAAAACTTATGAGAGTAAAAGGAAATAAAGTATAAAACAAAACAATTATAAGGTCAAGAAAATAAGAAGAGAGCAACAACGGAGGGCACTAAATCCTCTGTGCTAAAAATATTTAATTTTTAAAAATAAATAATTTAAAATTTAGTATTTATATTTTATAAACTAATATTTATTTTATTTTTATATATTTTGAATTATGAAATCAAAATTTTTTGAAATATATAATATATTTTAAATATATTTTTAAATTTAATTATATTTATTAATAATTATTAAATTAATTTTATAAATTAAATTAAGATATTTATAATTTT
>JANZXR010000033.1:0-23771 GCA_027575705.1 Erythroxylum echinodendron | reverse complement strand
TAACTAAAGCATGATGTGCATTTCCTAATTTCTTTGTACTTTCTTATAAATCACAATTTTAGCCTTAACATGGGTAATGAGATGTTACAGATCCAGTCAATTTTAACTACACATTTATGTAGGCTCTACCCTGTTCTATTAAATCTCATTCACGCATTTATGTCACATAAATGCGTGAATGAGATTTAATAGAATATGGTAGAACTAGTTAACTGGAATGTTCGAGAAGGTTATTATTATTTTTTCTGGTAAATCAATATTTTGATAAATAAAATAATAAAGAGTTTTGTACAAATCAAGAGATTGCTAAAGCTGCAAATCTCTTACCAAACCCGAAAAAGAAACTTCATCTAAGAACATAAGGTAATAGGCATAACTTTTGACCAAAACATTCACTGACCAACCTTACGTGTTGACCAACCAAGTTGACCTTTTCAATAGGTACAACTAACCAACAACCCACTCATATATAGATTAAACATGAACAGCAACTAATAAAAACAGATAAGCCGATGTACAAGTAAAGCTTGAACCAGCATAGGAGCTGTAAAATGTCTCGTTTGAAGAAGTCACAATTGCCTTTCTGCCTACAGGAATAGTGCTAGAAGGAGAGGACACAAACTGCCAACATATCCTAAACTGTGGTGTAAAGAGCATAGAGATGGCATAATTCCTTTAACCATGATTTCCTTTACCAGAAAAAAAATCTGAATCATAATATTAACCAAAAGAAACAGATACTCTACAATTACCTACTCTCTATGTTTAAGCTATGTTGTTCCATAATTTGTAAGATCACTCGAGAGATAAGGCCCTCCTCTTCCATGGCTTTGTTTCTGAAGGTTTTGTGGTTTCTTTCGGACCATACATCATACACAATAACTGATAGAAAGACAATGAAGATATTTGGGACCAAATTTTTGAAAATTTAGCGCTGAGTGTACCAATTTAGAATGGAATGTAGGTTAACTAAATTTGGAATGTATATCTCGAAGTGGTTAAAACTAAAGGACAATAGGAATTGGGTGAAGTCCACACTTGTATTAACATATCAATAACCAATTTATACAGATGGAGAAAGCAAAAATAGGAAAGTATATCTATTACACAGGCTGTCAAATAAAGAGAAAAGAGGAAACTAAATCATATTCCTAATTACAATATTCTATTGTGATTTGTTTCCCTAATATGCCCCCGCAAAATGGTGTCTTGGTTTGAGATACCAATCTTGGATCGTTATCGTTCAAAAACCTTGCTGGAAAGAGGTTTAGTCATCAGATCAACAAGTTGATCTTGAGTGCTTACATGGCTCACCCGCAGAAGACCACGTTGGACAAGATTGCGTACAAAATGATAGTCTATCTCAATGTGTTTTATTCTTGAATGAAAAACAGGATTTGCACATAAATATATAGCTCCAAGGTTGTCACAATAAATGACCGGTGGCTGCAATAAACTGATTGAAAGTTCAGTAAGCAAATTTTGAATCCAGCACAAATTAGAAGCAGTGGCAGCAATAGCTCTATATTCGGTCTCTGTGGAGGAGCGAGCTATGGAATGTTGTTTCTTGGAGCTCCATGATATAGGATTGGAACCCAAAAAAACTATAAATGCTGTAGTGGAGGATCTGTCATCTTGATTACCAGCCCAATCCGAGTCTGAAAAAGCATGAAGAATGAGAGGAGAATGTTTCTGTAGAAAGATACCATAGTCTGAGGTACCAGCCAAGTATTGCAAAACTCGTTTAGTTAATTTCCAGTGAATATTAGTAGGAGCACTTGTAAACTAGGATAGTTTATTCACAGTAAAAGCAATTTCTGGTTTGGTGAGTGATAAATATTGTAGACTGCCAACATCTTGTTGATACTCCTTTGGATCTTCTAAGCAATGGCCATTGGTGAGCTTAGGAGAGGACCCACTTGCCATTGGTGTGTGCATAGGTTTTGCCACTGTCATGTTAGTACGCTTAAGTAAATCATAAATGTACTTTTGCTGACTGAGGAACAGCCCAGAAGTAGTTCTGATAACTTCAACCCCCAGGAAGAAATGCAAGTCACCAAGATCCTTTAAAGAAAAACGCTGGCCAAGGAGAACAATGAAATCCTCCACAGATTGTGATTTATTGCGAGCGACTATTAGATCATCAACATAGACAACAAGGTACAGAACAACACCAGATTTTGCAAATATAAAATGACAATGGTCTGATTGTGAATTATAAAAGCCAAGAGAAAGAAGATAGTTTATCGTACCAGGCACACGGAGCTTGTTTCAAACCATAAATGGCCTTGTGAAGACGACAAACATGAGTAGGAGAATGATTATCAATGAAGCCAGGTGGCTGAGACATATACATTTCTTCTTTCAAAGTGCCGTTAAGAAAGGCATTATTTATGTCAAGCTGCCTCAAAGTCTAGTTCTTGGATACAGCAAGATCAAGCATAATGCGAATAGTTGTATGCTTAGCAACAGGAGAAAAAATCTCATCATAATCAATGCCAGGCCGCTGCAAGAACCCTTTGGCAACTAACCAGGCCTTATATCGGCCAACACTTCCATCAGGATTGTATTTGATTCGAAACACCCATTTGCATCCGATTGGTTTAGCATGAGCAACTGGTGAAACTAAACTCCAAGTTCTTTGTTTTTCAAGAGCATTAAGTTCTTCTTGCATGGCAGTGACCCATTTGGGATCTCTTAAGGCTTGACGAACAGTACGAGGTTCCATGGGTTTTGGATTTTTTGATAAAGGGGTTGTTTTGGTGGTGGATAGGCTTAGCTTTTGTATGGGTTTTGTGATATTGTTCTTTAAACGGGTGAACATGGGATGGGTAGGATGGATTGTTTTGGAACCAGTGGAAATTTGAGGAAAAAAGGGGGTTACAGAAGAAGAAGAAGAGACTAATGATGATAAAATTGAAGTAACAGAGTGTGTTGGCATACCTGAATGTAATGAGGATGATGTATGTTCGGTCTCTTTTGCTGCAGGACTGTTTTTGGTGGAACCTCTAGATGACAGAGATGATGGCGTGGAATCTTGTGTAGTGGCCATTGTGAGCTCAGTGGAGGTGGTCGGGTGGTGATGAGGAACTACATAATGTGATGGGGACCAAGACTCTATGGTGTTAGGAGTTGGTCCAGAGGCATTAGGTGTAAGTGATTAATAAGGAAAGTTTTGTAATTGATAAACTTTCCTATCTTTGATATACTTTCCTATTTTTGCTGTCTCCATCTGTATAAATTGGTTATTGATATGTTAATACAAGTGTGGACTTCACCCAATTCCTATTGTCCTTTATAGTATCAGAGCCACTCTTGGCCTCACGGCATAAATACTGCTAATTGTTTCTCTGCAATTTTTTTCTTTCATCTTCCTTTCTCAATATGAATTCCAACCTAAAAGATACTGAAACCAACTTAACTGCCTTTCCCACTCACCAAACGCCCGACCACTCATTCTCTTCTTCTCACAACCAAAATACAACTCTACCCCCTGCAAATTGCGATCAACTAATCTTCATTAATCCTTCAAATCAGGCACCAATCAAACTCACATCAGACAACTGCCATTCCTGGTTTTATCAATGGGAAACCATTCTTATAGGATATGATTTTCTGAAATACATTAAAACTCCACCACCTGTTGCTGCCTCTTCTTTATACATTCGACAAGATAATCTTCTTCGAAGTGCTATTGTCGCTTCCCTATCTCCTGATATTATCCCTTTTGTAACAGCTACGAAAACTACTTTTGATATATGGAAAGTTTTAGCAAATACCGATGCTAAACCTTCTCGTGCTAGAATTATGAGCCTTCGAGAGTCCCTAAACAATACACAAAAAGGAACTCTATCTATTACAGCATATGTGCAGCAAATCAAACAGATCTACTCCACTTTGGGAGCTGCCGATGTTCAAATCTCGGCTGATGAAATTTTTCTTCACATTCTCTATGGTCTTTCATCTGAATATGATACCATTGCATCAGCTTTGCATGCTCGAGAGACCTCTGTCTCTTTTGATGAACTTCATGAGAAGCTTCTTGATGTTGAACAACGTCTCAATCGTTCTGAAAATACAAGTCTCATCACTGCCAATTTCACAGCAAAACCTCTTTCAAGCAACACCAAAAAATTTTATGGGCACCACAACCCTCGCACTTCTGGAGGTCCAAACAATTTACGCAGCGGCCCTGCAAATAACAACTCCGGTTCAACTTCAAATCGCCCTCGGGTAACATGCCAACTATGTGATAAACCTGGCCATTATGTGAAACAATGTCGAAAACTTCAAGCTATTCTATCTCTTGTCATTGGAAACAATGGCAACATCAACAATAACTCAAATCGACCAACTTCATCGCCAAAGGTTAATTTTACTTCTCAAGGCTCCCACCAAGACACCACTTGGCTTGTAGATTCTGGTGCCTCTCATCATGTTACACAGGATCTTCAAAATCTGTCCCTTCACTCTGAGTATGATGGCAGTGAAGATGTTATGCTTGGTGATAGTAAAACTCATACTATTACACATACGGGGTTCCACTACTCTCTCCACCTCTACTCGACCTATTACTCTTTCTAATGTTCTTTATGTGCCAAAAATGCAAAAGAACCTTGTTTCTGTTTTTCAATTATGTGCTGATAATGATGTTTCAGTTGAATTCTCACCCATCTCTTTTGTTGTGAAGGACTTGAGCACTAGGACACCTCTACTAGCAGGGAAACCTAAAGATGGTGAGTATCCTTGGCTCAGCTCCACCTCGTTTCTTTCATCCATCAAACCACAACTTCATACCCTTTCTGCCTCTACTGCTCCACAGTAGCATCGTCGTCTCGGTCATCCTTCCACTGCATCTCTTTGCCATGTTTTCAAGCTTTTAGACAAGCCTCCTTCATTGAATAAATCCTTTTTTGTGATTCTTGCAAATGTAGTAAAATGCATAAATTTCTTTTTTAGCAGTCTTCAATAACTACTAATGCCCCTTTGGAATTTGTATGCTCTAATACCATAAAGGACAATAAGAATTGGGTGAAGTCCACACTTATATTAACATATCAACAACCAATTTATACAGATGGAGAAAGCAAAAATAGGAAAGTATATCAATTACACAGGCTGTCAAATAAAGAGAAAAGAGGAAACTAAAACATATTTCTAATTACAATATTATGTTGTGATTTGTTTCCCTAATAAAAACAATATAACCACACTGAATTTGAGAATGAACATTCCAAGAAAAGGTGAATAGTCATTTGCCAAAGAGCACAGGAAGCAGTGATTTGGGAACGGAGAGGGTTATTCAATCATTACATGATAACTTTTTCGGTTTAGTGTGTAATAAACAAGTAATATGAAGAAAAATTATTGATGTTTTATAAAATGAAAATATAATACAATAGATCCTTTAAATTTAAAAGTCCTCACAACAAAAATTTGAATTCTTATTAATATGAAATTAAACTAATTTATTTTGAGAAATGTTAAAATCTTTTACATTAAAATATAAATTAATGTAATTTATAATATTAGGCTCCAAAAATAATATTGAAAAATTCGTGAGCAATATCAATAATCAAGGTTAGGGTTTAGCCTATAGTACGTTACAGGCACTGGTTCAGTCTAGTTTTTCTGTAAGCATATAAATTAGCTTAGGGTTTAGGGTTCAGTGACGGGAAAGGGACTTGATCAGTTGGTTGAGTTCTCCTGAAGCAGATAAAATAAGACTTGTTTAGGCTCCAAATTGTCGCAGTCAATTTCATCCTTGAAGAGGTGAACTTTAGAAGAAGCTCTAGCTGAAATGCCACGGACTACCACCCTGGAGTGTCCTGGTTGCCCGCCGCTTCGAGCTCTAACTTTCGATTCACTTGGTCTAATTAAAGGTTCAGATTTGTTCTTTGTAGACTTGTATTAAAATATTCAATCTTGTGATCGATTGTTTAAAAATTTTCTTATGGATATTTAACTATTTTCGTTATTCATGATAGTGGTTGAGTCTCGAGGCAATCGAGGAATTGCTCAGGTGGTTGAGAGATGGGGTAGTCCCGACTCGACTAAGTGTGTGCTTGCCGCTTCTATTGATGACCGGAAGCAAGACCCTGTAAGCGGAGTTTGCCTATTTTGGTGTATTTCTTCTTTGCTGGGTATCTTAGGTTCAGTAATATTATATGATTGAAATGTGCATGAACTACAATTTGATCCTGTTTGCTGGGTAGTTCGTTTTCTATTGATTTCTATTGTTGCTGCGAGTTGTTTCCTTTGCTACAGTTTGATTTTTTCTTAACTTATGCAACTTTATTTCCTGCAGTTGTTAGCAGTGGCACGAAAAAATGGCACGGTACGCATCTTATTTTGAGTTGAGCGTTAAGGAATAAGTATTCGGTTGTTAATGTTTATTATTATGCAACTTATTGGCTCATATTTGATATTGGTTTTCCTAATGCGTTTTCCAGGTTGAAGTGGTCAATCCTCTTAATGGAGAAACTAAATTTTCAATTTCTAATGCTGGTGTTGATACTGAGGTTCAACCTGAAGATGATAATATTGTTGGTTTACATTTATTCAGAAAACATAGGCAGTCCAGGTATTGTTCTCATTGTTAGTTTTAAAATCAGAAGTTTGGGGTTATACGGTTATTCAGTATTGTTAATGCTATCAGCACTTTAATTCTCTGATCTACGCTTGGATGATTAAATGTAGTTCATGCAATTTGCTTACATGTACTTCAAAAGGAGATGCGAATTTGTGGTCTGTCAAATTTGCCAATTCATCATCGGACAATACCCATATTGGTGAATCTAGAACGTGGAAAATTGGTAGTTCTGGCCATTTCTTGTGCTCTAAAGTGGATGGAAGTGAAACATATGCTGTGTTTGGAGGGTGAACATATTTCTTTTTTTCTTTTTTCGTTTTTTACTATTTGATATAAAAACCAGTGGTTTATGGCGACTGAGCAGCAGAATGAATTATTTCTTGTATTCTGATTCAGTAAAGGTATTGAAGTAAATTTATGGGACTTGGAGAAGTGTTCTAAGATTTGGACTGCAAAGCCTGTGAGTCTATCCTTTTCTGACTCCTAAAGTATGTATTTGAAAAAAAAAATTTTTTTATAGCAAACCCTTTCATACCTTGGATTTTAAACTTGATGCAGCCTCCTAAAAACAGTCTTGGTATTTTTACCCCAACATGGTTTACATCTGTAACTTTTCTGGCTGATGATGATCATCGTAAATTTGCAGCTGGCACCAACAACCATCAGGTATCTACAATTGTTGGCATTCTTTAAACTACATTTTTTTAATAATTCTATAATCCCACACATATATTTTTGCCAATAGATCAACCAGGGAAAATCTTAATAATCAGCCTCCTATTAACCTTAAACTTGTACATGTAGATATGAGTGCTTTATATTGCATTCTATTATATTTGGAAACAATGCAACAATATATTCCCATAGATGTTGATAGAAGATATTGTGTATTTTATTGGGAATGTTGGGAATGAAGAAAATATTGAAATGTGGTTTCTTTTCTGGTGGATAGTTCAATCCTTATTCACTATAGCTTTAAAAATTTGTTTATCTTGCAGATGTGATGCCCTAAGAAAATTATATCTTCGTGTCATTACTGGTCTTTGGGCATTCTATGAAAACATATTATAATCTTTGGTTTGTGGCAAGTAGGATGACTGGATGATTCATTTTAATTTGTCATGGGGAAGGATGAAGGGGAATGAATCGAGGAATGTCATCTGATCTTATCACTATGATTCCTTACAATACCTTTATCTTCTCCCTTTTTCTCTCTTTTTTTTTTTCCTTTAATCCTGGCAATGTTAGCCAATTAGATTACATACACTTCTAGATCTTGATATGTCTGATTTACATAACAGGTTCGCCTCTATGACATTTCTGCACAGCGTAGACCTGTTATTTCATTTGATTTTAGAGAAACTCCTATTAAAGCAATCACTGAGGATCGAGATGGTCACACCATCTACATTGGAAATGGTTCTGGGGATATTGCTTCTGTTGACATACGAACAGGTCTTTGAACACAGAGTCATGAATATTTTTCCAATCATATATTAATGCTGCTTCTTGATCTCATTCCCGAGTAATTCTTCCTTTGAAATATTAACTTTGACTGCACTATTTCTAGGTAAATTGTTGGGATGCTTTTTAGGGAAGTGTTCTGGTAGCATCAGATCCATGGCCAAGCATCCAGAGTTTCCCGTGATAGCATCATGTGGTGGGTATACCGCAAGATTTTTAAATTGGTATAATAGCAACGACCCAGTAAAGTGCGGGGTTTGGGGAAGATTTTTAATTTGAAAATTAGATGGCACGTGAAACTTGAAGCGTGCCTGTGCAATTTTTATGCATGCTTGTGGTTGTGATCCATCTTATCTTTGCATAAGGAGATAGAGTTGTATGAAAGTTAGGGAATGGTCTGTTAGCGATTTCATATTCCTTGTGCGGTAAATTTATTTGCATTAAATTGTCTTATTACATTATTTTGGGACTTAAATCTCGTATTTCTTCTCAACCCTTCACTCAGGTTTGGATAGCTATTTGCGCTTGTGGGATGTAAGGACTCGGCAACTTCTTTCAGCGGTATGTTCTTGGGCTCAATTTGTCAAAGGTTTTGTTAAATTTACTACAATATTTGTGTTGTTTTCCATATTTTCTGGTGCAAATTGCTATTTGTAGAGATTTTATTGTTGAATTAGTAAAATGGTTTAGAGATGAGAGCTGCTGCTTCCATTTCTTAAGATTTTTTTCTTTTTGATGCAGGTCTTTCTGAAGCAGCACCTAACAAATGTTGTTTTGGATTGCAATTTTGATGGGAAAGGTTGGTATTTTCGTTTCTATTGAAATGTTTTGAGCATTTCAGACTTGTGCATGGTTGGCATGTGTCGTGCGTTACTTGCTGTCTACTTCAACTGTTTCTTTGATGGTCCCCATTCATTATGCTAGCAGAAGTCGTAGAAGCACAAAATGTAAAGGACGTCCAAATTGAAGACGAGACAGTTGCATTACCCTTAAAACGCAAGAAGACACCCAAAGAAAAGGAAAGGAGCAAAAAGAAGGCAGCGAAGGACAGTGAACGGAGCAATAAATTAAGATCCAAGAAAAAGAGCAGAAGCTTAGAAAGCCAAATTGATGATGACTCCTAATTGGATTACACTTTTGAAAAGGCTGGGATCTTCCTTCTCCAATAAAGTTATATAAAAAAAATACAAGGAGTTGCCATGTTCAAATTAAGGTCATATTTGAATATCAGAATCTAAGCACCGCATGATGTTTAGAGACTCGGGAGTGAGGTCAGTCTTGTTCTCCTGTCGGTTTCTTGATGAGCCCTGCTTTGCTGCTGTGACTGTTTGTTTTGTTGGGGTATTAAATTTTGATGGTTAGTTCATGTATTTTTTGGTACCATAACTAATAGTGATGCGCATGAACAACAGAGCTTGATGTTTAAACAGAGATTGGACAAGAACGTTACCCATTTAAGCCATATTGTTATTTGCAACTTGATGATGTAGTTGTTGGGACCTAAATTGTTCCCCACCTTGGATATTTACTTTAGATAGCAAATGGACCATTGATCAGTTGATGCCTACGATGCATTAAGAGACGAAGTTTTGTAGTTTATAACTGTTCCACGATGTTAAGGCTAATCACGCAAATTCTCTTATAGCATTCTCAAATTCAAATTGATATATGTTTCGTCCCTTCAAAATGGTAAAAAGATGATTAGTCATGGTCTATGTAGATTAGATCATCTTCCAAATAAAAGGGAAATGTGCGATTTCAATCTCATTCCATTATTTAACTAAGGACGTTATATCATATATTGGGAATTGCTCGCAATTTCTTGCACAATAAAGAAGCAAGGATTCATCAAACCACCATTTTAACAAAAAAAAAGCTTCAGTCAATCGTAATATACTCCAGGGTTAAAATCGCATTACACGCGAACAAAAATTGTTCCAAGAGCGTCTCCTGTTGAGATTAACCATAATTTCTTGAGAAATCAAAGCAAATAGTGCACTAAATGTGGAAAAGAGGCAGCATCAAATTACTGAGATGAAGCTTCCTCCTTTTTCTCTGGTGTTAGGTACCTACCAAATGGACGAAATTAATTGGTTAAAAACTTTATATTTCATGTATAATGCTTATTATGGATCAAAACAGAAGGTGACAATTAAGATAAACTTAGTCTCTTATAATTTGCGGTCACCTCCATATATCAGATTAAACATATGAACAAGCCAACATCTTAAAGTGAGTGTGTTTCAACTGTATCAGAAGAAATGGTAAATTCTCAGGCTGGCTAGGCCCTAACTTAAAGTGTCCTCCAAAATGATGGAATTATTCCGATTCGAAATCTGATATGTCACATACGCATAGGAAAACAGTGATTGAATACAAGTAAAAGAATGTAACTACTCACCCCTGACCCCTAGCCCAGCGGGAGAGTTGATATAGTTGAACAGTCTCATTGGAGGCATGGCATGCCAATAATAGATAGTTGCGAGGTTGTACCATCCATGCAAACCTCATGAACAATAATGAATAAATACACATAGCTGCAGCAAGAGTAATGAAGAAGATTCAGAATGCTTAACCATCCACTAAATAGTGAAAAAGAATTGTGCTCTCATCAAACCAGAATACTTAACCTCCTGTCATATTCCCCGAAATCATTTCTGGAGGTTTCTTCATGTCTGCCAACCCCTATTCAAAGTATCAAATAAGAAGGCAGGAAGTAGGAAAAAGGTAGAATCTTGAAGTAATTGGTTAGATAAATGAAATATCAAGGAAATGATCTCAAATCATCATAATGAAACATACAGCAGCAACAAACCCCCAGTTAGCAATAGGACCCCAGAAATGAGTTGTTTTTGGACCAACAGGACTATTCCAAAATGCTTTGAAGGAAGCCATGTCTGACCACTTCTTGAACACCTTCAAATTTTAATATAAACCTGTAAGTTATTGATTATCCAAGAAGCACACAAATTCTAAGAAAATAATGAGAAAACAAAGAACAGCCAAGATAAGAATAAACTAAGCTGAAATTCTCGTCTAATTAATTATCTCAAACTTTTTCTACGTGTTAACAGAAAATTCAAAAGGCAGATAAATTTTAGTTTCTATACACCAATTAGCTATTAATAGGCAATCGATAACTCATTTTAGGAGTCAGAATTCGTAAGTACTGGTGGAATCTTTCGTCCATTCCTTGCATCAATCTAGTTCTGCAGTCCACTTTTGTTCAATCTGAGTGAACGCAAATTAAGAAATAGCAAACAACACATCTGAGCATGAAGTTGCAGAAGAAACCACAAATAAATCACCTTTAGATACTCTACAAGAAAATACCAATCAAAATTCCAAATCAATCTGATAAACTTCAAATTTCTGCCACCCATTTTCCGTCAGGCACGAGCATTCAGGCAATGGACAATACATGAACTTAGATACTTCAAAGATAGGTGAAAAGTTGTAGACAATTAATTCAAACCTCAAACCGATGCCCAAATAACCTTGTAACAATACAGCCATTGTAGAACAGAAATAAGAGTCAAATGGCAATCGGAAAAGCAGGCGAAAGGAGAAAAGAAAACCACGGCCTGATATCCCACAGGACATCTGTAATAAAAAACCCTATTTTTTAAACTGTAAAACGATTCCGTTTACACCAATTTATGGATGACCGATTCATATCATGTCCCCTCAAAAAGAAACCCAGATTTCTCTACCCAGATACGACAACCCATCTACATGACACATCAACGGTTGTTTGTGCCCATCTCTCTTGTGTAAGAGAGGATGAAGAGAGGGAGAAGAATTAGTACATCACATCGGAGGCTTACCGAAAACGGGATCGCCGGAGAGAAGAAGAAGTAGTTGTGTGTGTGTGTTTGGTAGTTTGAAGTTTCTGACTTCCCAGTGTGAAGGCTCAAACGAGTCAGGGACCGGGGAATGCCGTAATTTTATTAGATGTGATCCGGCCTAGCGAAAGTCGTCATCTTATAGCCAATCACTGAAATTCTGTGGCCCATTTTTGACTAACTGATTGGTTGCTGGCATGTGCTTTCTGATGCGACCCAAAATGTTGCTCTGAACTTTTGTTTGTGATTTCTGTCTTCATTTTCTGACCTAAATTTGGTAAAATCCATTAAATTGATTGAGGCTTTAAAATTGTGTTGTCATTTCAATGTTTTGTTACAAGGAAGAAAAATCTGAGGCAAATGTTAATAAGTGACAAATAGGCCACATTTCAATATGTCAGGTCTAATGTTAAAGTGGATGTTTTTAAAATTATACTTAAAGATCATAAATTTTGATTTCAATGTCAATTTCTAATTCGAGTTTAATTATGAGTCTTTAGTAAAAATACTTTGTCCGGTCAATAATGGAGAGAAGGGAATAATATGTTATTTTTATGGTATCATAGAGGGGATGAATGAAACAATTAAGGTCAACCTAAAAATTAGGCCGTCTATGTATATGTGTAATATCTTATCGTGCAATCATCAATTAGAGATAAAAAGGTAATTTTATTGTCTGTCGTTTACAGTTGGGATGTTTTTGAATTCTAATGCCCATTTTAGACTAAGTTTACAAAAAAGTTAAAGTTAATAGGAGAATACTGTTATCTGTTACAAAAATTGTTAGTAGTGAGAGAATACAAGATATCATAAGCTTACAAATAAAGGTTTATAATAAAGATATAGTGATACGGAGATGCTTGTTGTTATTCTTCAAAGAGACGAACTTAATTCAAGTAGAATTTTTTTTTTAACTTTTGTCACTTGTAAATAATTATTCACCAGTTTGGTTTATTTATGAGGTTATTTTTGTTGTCTTATAGTTATCTAGTGGGGCTATTTCAAAAATGGTGTTCTAAAATTGTTAAAGATTTGCAATTAAAATTATGAGTCAATATATGAGTTTAATAGAATTTGAAAAGAATTGAAGCACATTTGAATTCATTCGTTCTAAAAGAAAAGAATAGATTAGGATACAAAAGATTGAACAATTTATTTTTTTGAGCAACTTGATTTTTGTTGGATACAATTTGAAACTTCAAAAAGGTATGTTATTATTATTACCAAATTGAAATAATTTCTTATAATTTTATTTTATTTATTTACTATGATTTTTAATTGAAAAAGTAGTTCTATAAATCTAATATGCCTTGACCATATGAATCTTTTAGCGAATTTGGTTTATGAGAAATTGAGTTTGATAGATGAGAGTGATTTGAAAGATAATCTTGGATGGAAAAGTTTTGACATTTCATTTAGTGCAATGAGTTTAAATGATAGTGATGATAAGTCTCCTCTCAATGATGAGGATTTCATATACAATAAGAACCGAGGTCAATGCGATTTGAGCAGATATTCGATTGAATGAAATTCCAGATTTTTTGTTTCTTCTTTTCTTTTAATTTCTCTTATATTGATGGATATGTTAAATTTTGTATATGCAATATAAGCTTAAAAATTTTAATTGTAAATATTTTTATTTCATGATTTACTTCTACTTTATTATGTTTCTCGGCATGAACTCTTGTTGTAATACTTATAGAGTCATAGAACTTTAATTTTTACTTATTTTTAGATGTATTTATTCTTTGTTATATGATAAATTTGTAACATTTTAAGTACTTTACATTATCTTTAGTTTCATATATGTATGATGATTAAATAATCTTTTTTCTTATATTAATAGAGATTATTATTTATTTGTGAAATATCTTAAAAGTAATATCAATAGAAATTTCAAATTTATATTATTATAAATTTTAGAAACATAGATGATGTAAAATTAAAAATTATACAAAATAATATATTAAAGGAATATTTTATAATTTAAAAATATAAAGACTATTTTATAAATTTTAAAAATTACCAAAAAATAATCCTTGGTATTGATCGGTACCGTATTAGAACCAAATTCAATACCGATACCGATGCGATATTCATAATATTGAATATAAGACAAAATACTAGAAAGTGCTAATTAGGATATTGTTGATAAAAATAAAAATTTAAATTATATAATTAAATAAAATTCTCAACATAATATAAACTTAAAAGAAAAATTTTCTACATTTCACGTGACATTTACACCTCAACTAGTTTATAAATTAAAGCAAATTTTTTGTTATACTCGAAGATTTCATTTTCAAGTGATAAAGATTGTTTTTCTTATTTTTTATATAAATGATAATTTTAATCTTCATTTAAAATCAACGAATTAGTTTTCATTTTATTAAATTTAAATTTGAATTTAATAATTTTTTAATACAACCAATTATAATAAATTAGTGCATTCAATCCAAACTCCATAAATTAAGATAAGTTTACTCATATCTAAAGTTAAAATTTTTAACTTAGATAAATTTTAAACTTGGACAATTATTTTAAAGTTAAGACTATCTCTGATCTTAAATGCAAAAGTCTATAAGAAACAAATCACCTGTTATTATTACTCTGTTTTTAGTCTATTTTACGAGCATTCGTTAATCTAATAAATGGGACCCATAAAAAATGAATAAATGAATGGTGACAGAATATATAGATAATATGGTAGGAACATTTATCTATCTCTTGACTCGAAATGGGAGCAGGTTTGAAAAAGGATCTTAGAGCGTCTAAGGTGGGGCCGGGAGGGTCTCTTAACGCCTTCTTTTTTCTTTTCATCGGAGTTATTTCAAAAAGACTTGCCATGGTAAAGAAGAAGGGGGGAACAAGCACACTTGGAGAGCGCAAAAAAGATCCCGATTCAAGATAAATTCATGAGGAAGTGGGATCTCTTTAGGATCTACTCCAACATTTAGAAATTGATTAATTGGTAACTATACATGGACTTGATGCCCCGCCCAAGAAAGAAATCCAAGTCCTAGTAGCCCTGCTAAATGGTGATCCAACATAGATTCTACATCTTGAAACCAAGCCAATTTTGGAGCAGCTTTGTGATAATGGAATCAACCGGCAAAAAGCATTAAGGCTGCAAAGACCAATGCACCAATTGCAGTACAATACGAACATATCTGAACCCAAGTCTACGACAGAATGACCAGTGCTATGTTGGTGGTAGAAAAGATGTGATCACAAGGAGGGAATACGATATGACTTTTGCATGGCCGACTTGGCCTGAGTTGAGTGATTGCTTTTACAACCCAAAGTCCATTCCAGTGCCAAATGGAGAGAGCAACTAGAGAAAATTTATGTGTTTGTGGTCCAGCATGTGTATCTGTTTAGTTTTTACTATTCTTGGCCAAGCTTAATGGAGTCAAAATTTTGTTTGCTATAGTTGGAAATGTTCTGCTTAATTTAAGGCAGTAGCTAAAAGAACGGTGTTCTCGTTTGACACTGGTTTTCTTGTTCTGCGTTTCTATTGTACAGACAAATGGGATTATTGTCTTAACCTGGTTGAACTTGGATGTTAAACACCGAGAGCAAGTTTGAAGAATTGTTTAAAAACAACTAGCAAAGTTTGATTTTGGAGAGATCATGGCGTTTTTATCATCATCACCATCATCATCGATATGTAGAGTTTCAACAAGTCTACTTCTGGTCTATATCATGGCTGTGTCAAGATTATTTCCTGTACAGGCTCATGGTTTGTGTTATCACCCTTTTTCCTGTTAGTTTGTCATTACTTCTGTGGAACTTATAACCTCTGGATGCATTTGTTTTGATGAACAACTCAATCTTGTTGTAGTGAAAACCTTGTCAAGAGTGATAGAATTACCTTCAGAAGTGTCGGACTTCAAAGAAGATCACAACGTTAGGAGATCAGATTTTCCCAGTGGCTTCTTGCTTGGAGCTGCAACGTCAGCTTTGCAGGTATTGATTGAAATATATAGAAAGGGAAGAGCGAAGATTTATCTTTTTAAATCATTTCGTTCTATGCATGCACACACTTGCGATTTGTACATAGACTGAAGGATCGACGAAGAGCGGAAGGAGAAGTCCAAGCGTCTGGGAACACTTCATCAAAAAATACCCAGGTTTGATATGGCTCTTTTCTTTAACAATAACCATTCAGGTTTATGAATGATTTTCTCACTGTGAATCTGTGATTATTTCTGCAAACCCTTCAGATAGAGTTGTGGATAGAAGTGACTTTAAAACAGGAATTGATTCCTATAGGCGCTACAAGGTGAGTATGTCTGTTCACAAGCGAATTAAACTTATCATACATCTCTTCTACATGACTGTTTGTGGATGGTATAGGAAGATATAGAGGCCTTGAAGGACATTGGAGCAGATGCTTATAGATTTTCCATCTCCTGGACAAGAATTTTTCCCAGTATGTTCCCAAAGTTACTAACTTAATCCTCATCTAACGTCTGAATCTTACACCAGAAAGCCAGGAGTATAGTTTACTGAAGTTCACTGCCTAGCAGTAAAATAGGTTCTCTTACATTGTCAATTGCTCAACTTTCGATTGGAAGTTTTAACTTGTAGATGGTTCGTTCAGTGGTGGAATAAATCTAGAAGGGATCGATCATTACAACAGAATTATCGATATGCTTGTCGAATATGGTAAAATTCTGCACTTTAAATTCTTTCCATGGAATCCCTCCATTGCTATGTATTATTTACGAGTATTATACGTTTTGACTTTTCATTTAGGCATCAAACCTTTTGTAACACTATTGCACTTTGACTTGCCGCAATCCTTGGAAGAGAAATATGGTGGCTTCTTAAGTAACACAATTGTGTAAGTGTAACAAGCTACTACACTTTCCTGTGATACTGAAATTTTTTGCTGTAGGTATAAGTGACTTTCTTCTGTTCCTTTCTCTTTCAGAAATGATTTTAGGGACTACTGTGAACTTTGTTTCAGAACATTTGGAGATAGGGTCAAAAACTGGATCACAATAAATGAGCCATTAACGATTGTAGAGCCTGGATATGATTTAGGATTAACTGCCCCTGGAAGGTGTTCGAAATGTTCAGCCGGTAATTCTTCAACTGAACCTTACATTGTGAACCATAACATTCTTCTCTCCCATGCCACAGTTGCCAAGCTTTACAAAGAGAAGTACCAGGTTAACACTGTATATCCTAGTATGCCATTCTTTTGTGTTGCCATTGTTCTTTCCGAGGATGTTCATGGCACATGTCATTTTGCAGGCAGATCAAGGGGGAGAAATTGGACTAACTGTTGTGGGAGAATATTATGAGCCTTATTCTGAAGCACCTGAAGACAAAGCTGCCCAACAAAGAATCCTGGATTTCAAGTTGGGATGGTTAGTCTGTTCGGTGAATATACACTAATCCTTCAAGTTGTTTTACTGCCTAGTGGAAGATCTGCCTTTTACCAGATAACCATAACTTCACCTATAATTAACAAATGAAATCAATGAAAAAAATTGCTTAGGGTCCACAGAAGGAACAAGTTCTACTCATTTCTGCTTTCTTTTGCTTGTTAGGTACATGGAACCCCTAGTATATGGTGATTATCCTAGGATCATGAGAAAATTGGTGAAGGAAAGGCTTCCTACGTTTTCTTCGAAAGAGAAGAAACTAGTGAAGGGATCTTTTGACTTCATTGGCATCAATTACTACACATCAAGTTATGCCAAAAGCATCCCCATGGATCCGAAAGCTCCACCAATGAGCTTTACTTGTGATATGTATGTAAACAGTACAGGTAAAACAGCGTTCATGTTCACAATTTGTTATTTTCAAGCAAACAGACAAAACACACGAACTTGTTGAAAGCTTGTTCCTGAAGTATTGTTCTTTGACAGAGACCAGAAATGGAAACTTCATTGGTCCAAAGGTAAGAAACGAGATTTGCAGCTTAATGGAACAAGCATGTGTTGGTTGTACACCTGAAAATCTTTACGTCTCTAGGCTGAAGGCGGCAGCAACATATATGTTTATCCACAAGGTCTTCAAAAGGTTTTGGAGTATGTGAAGCAAAGATATCAGAACCCCAAAATCTACGTTACCGAGAATGGTTAGAACTAATTTACTTATCTTTTATTTCATGTCAGAAATTCAAGGGCCTTTGAACTTATAGCAGATTGGTAGAGGATTATCAGTAATCTCATGGTTACATTTCCTTGTAGGTGTTACTGAAAATCGTAATGACAGCAGAGGACTGGTTGAAGCACTGGACGATCAACATCGAATCAACTACATTCGTCAACACTTGTATCGGATCCAGCAAGCAATCAAGTAAACCTGTGAACACAGCAAACAATTCAACTGCTGAATTTTCCCAATTATTGAGATCTTTGTAAATGGTTATCTGTGGCTTTTGTACAGAAATGGTGTAAATGTCCAAGGATACTTCTACTGGAGTCTTTTTGATTCCTTTGAGTGGTTAGGGGGCTACACAGTGAGATTTGGGCTCTATTACATTGATTACATGGACAATCTTAAGCGCATCCCAAAACTGTCCGCACTGTGGTTACATGATTTCATGGGAGGTGATAAACAGCAAGCTTGCTAACTGATCTGTTTTTCTTGTTTCAAGTTCTTTAGAATAGGCTTTTCCATAATTACATGTAAATGGACATGTACAACAACTCTTTTTTATTTTTACCATGTTCTTGTCTTGCAAGAATATCAGTTTCATGCTGTGGTACCCATTAGTGTCGAAGGAAGATTACCAATGGATCACTCTATGCTAAGGATGATTGATCATTTTACAAATTATAAATCACTGAAAACTAAAAGTTGGGATGGTCTTTGAAGACAGAATTAATTATAAAACTCGGTCATGATCAAAAAAGAGAACGCATTTTAACTGAAGCTCTAAATTTTATTATTTCAATATGAATTTAGTTCAAACCTTAATAGCAACAAGGAGTAAAGCTTGTGGTCAAAACAACAGGGGAGTAACTAAAGATATCAGAATGTATGATACATATCAGACCACAAATAATTCCATGAAGATTGCAAGAAAAGCCTGTTTACCAATTATGAAGACTATTTTATCAGGAGAGAGCTTTCTCAACCTCAACAGTAACCTCTTTTGGAGGTTTCTCTGCATGAATATCTGCAACAACACCTTTCTTCTTGTAATAATCAATTACCTGCATTTTAGTGACCCAATAAACATCCGATTCAGAATGACTAGGTAAACTGAAGGTCTCCAACACTGAATTATGGGAAGAAAGTCAAGAATATAGTCTAAGTCTAGATAATGCCCACAAAACTAAACAAAAAGTAAAGGGTAGGCAGGATCACCGGTTCAGTTTGCTTGTGGAATGCCTCCAGCCTCGACTTAAGAACTGCTGCAGTATCGTCTTTACGTTGAATCAAAGGTTCTCCAGTTACCTTCAACAACAGAGAAATGAAAATAAGTTGGTGTGGTTCCTCAAAAATGTAATGCATACAGAATCTAATTGCTAGCCTGAAATGAAAATAGATTACATTCCTAATTAGCATTCATGAAAATAGAAAATTATGTTGCCTTACATCATCAACACCAGTGACCTTGGGAGGTGAAAATTTGGAGTGATAGGTTCTACCACTAGAAGGGTGGATCCAGCGACCAGTAATCCGTTCTTCCAAAATAGCATCATCAATTGCAAAATTGAGCACCTTATCGATTTTAACTCCTTGTTTGTCGAGCATCTCGTCAAGCTGCATGAAGGAGGTGGAAGTAACAAGGTTACATACACCTAGGGAAAACCCAGCATTCTAAAACTACACGAGATATAGACTCATAAATGTATACTAGTACATGGTCACACCTTTTGCGCCTGAACCACAGTCCTAGGAAATCCATCAAGAATGAAACCTTTCTGGCATGAGGGCTTCTTGATTGCATCATTTATAATGCCAACAACCAAGTCATCGGAAACAAGTTGTCCCTGAGGAAACCACGTGAGACGATCATCAGGAAATTAAAATAAAGGCTAGGTTACAAAGATAGTACATAAATTTGGTTCAAAAGACAGAATGGTTTAGCATTTTAACATTGTCCATAGCCTCCTTGGCCTTGATTCCCAGAGGTGTTTTAGCAGCAACGGCAGCTCTCAGCATATCACCAGTAGCCAAGTGGCACAAGCAATACTCATCCTTGATTATTGGCGACTGAGTACCTTTCCCAGATCCAGGTGGGCCTGCCGATCACACAAGTAGAATAATTACAACAATGAAAACTTTCCATAATAACTGTTCTAAATGAAAAGTTGATCACAGAATGGTACATTCAATGATGAATATCATCAGCTGTTTTTTTGCATGGAATCACTTTTGACCGATAATAAGAAAAAAAGACAGTCACAATTTTGGCCAGTCATCATCAATTCAATCACAACGCTCTCAGTAATAATGTTCATACATGTTTCAAATATTCAATGTGGAAATTTTTTGGTTATTAGATGAGCTGCAACAACAACAACAACAAGAAGGTCCCAGTAAGAATTTCGTTGAAATGCGAGGTCTGAAGAAGTCTAAAAATCTGCAACCTTATTCTTAGCTAGTAAAGAGGCTTTTTTTGATAAAACCACAAGAAAAAAGATATTTTTTGAAACAGTTGAAAGAAAACAATAATCAAATAGATAAATAAATAACAGCATAAATAAAAAATAAAAATAAAAGAAAGTAAACAAAACAAACAAACAAGAAAGAAAACAAATAAGTAAATAAGCAAAATAAACAATTGAAAAAACATACAAAATAAATAAATAAAATAGCTAAAGAGTAAGTGTTGCAAACAAAAGTATTTAGGCTAAATAAAAAATACAAGAATTGAAGGAAAAGGTTCAAAAAGCATATGAAAAGAGAAGAATCTTTCTATGTAGGATCCTCTACTCGCATCCTAGTTCACCAAAGTTTTCTATTGAGGGCTAAGGCATCGATAAGCTCTAGTAGGATCATATCATTCATTATCAACTCCCTCCAATTCTTCTTGGATCTTTATTTTTCTTTTCTTACAGTCCCTAAATACAATCTTCTCGTATTTTTTCACTAGATGTCAAACTATCTCCTCTTAACATATCCGAACAACTTAAGTCTTGTCTCTCTTAATTTACTACCAATGTTAAAAACCCTCAACTTGTCTCTAACCACTACATTCTTGATCTTATCTCTTCTTGTAAAGTTGGACATTCAATAGAGCATCCTAATCTCTGCCACCGTTAGCTTATAATTATGCGCATGTTTGATGGCCCAATACTCATCCCAATAGAGCAGGGTCAACCTAATTGCTAAACCCTAGAATTTACCTTTTAGCTTGTGTGGTATGTTTTTGTTATTATGAGTTGGTGAGGCGAATTACTTTTGACTTTAATCTTATAAAGCTTTAACATAATTTGAAATTCTTGAAGAAATTATTTGATGTTTAAGAAATAATGTGTTGATGTTTAGTTTTTGATAAGGTTAAGATGAGTTGATTGTTATATAGTAAGAAATTTAGTTCATTATGTCCCCAAAATTGAAGACTATTTGATATTTTAAACATAACTTTTGATAAGGACATTAAGTTGAGGTAATTCAAGAAATTATATAAAAAAAAGAGAAATGTCTATATTTCAAGAAAATAACCAAAACTAATATTGAACCCGAATAGGATAATTCGGTCAAAGGAACTTGTGAGTTCATTTTATTATCACCATTATACACCATTCCATATTTTGATCATAACTTTTAATAGGAATACCACATTGAAGTTATTCAAAAGATCGAAAATTTAAGAGATTTGTTTACAACCTTTAAGAAGACACGTAAAGCTAATATCAATTAGTTAGACCTCTATCATTGTCTAGCGAACGGTAATGTGATTTTTCATAAAATGGCATCCAATTAGTAGAACACCACGAATTTCAATTTTTAAAAACACGCAATATTGACTTCTATCTATAAATTTTATGTTTTTAGGCTAGGAAGATAGAGAAAACCAATAAAGAGTCACAAAAATGCAAAGGAAACAATATATAGGAGGAATACTCTATTGTGATATGAATAACTATTTGCATCCGTTAATTGATTAAAATTAGGCTACAATAACAGATATCCTACATAAGAGTTATGATGGGTTTTGCGTTTTTTTAATTTATGACTTCAGACGACTTAAAATGTTTATTGAGTGTGAATTTACGTGACAATTGATATATTAATATGTACATAAGAGTGTATTTTCAAGTGTAAGAGATATCATTGATGATTTAA
The DNA here is from genome assembly GCA_027575705.1 of Erythroxylum echinodendron. Lineage (NCBI taxonomy): Eukaryota > Viridiplantae > Streptophyta > Magnoliopsida > Malpighiales > Erythroxylaceae > Erythroxylum > Erythroxylum echinodendron. The sequence continues at coordinate 1,604 of JANZXR010000033.1, read as the reverse complement.
TTGTTATGTGCAGTTGTATCTCATGGTGTCGATGTTTGTGTGTGAAAGGTGTAATATGTAATTTGTTTTATACATGTCAAGATGTGATGTGAGGCCTTTTAAGGAACATGTGTGTGCTTGTATTGATGTGTAAAGAGTAATAGTTGGTCGAGAAAATTATCAGTCGGCATCAGATTAGGGCAAGTACCAATCTGTTGCCCTAGGTGAATGACCAGTGTCTAGATTGGGATGTTTAGGGTCAATTGCCCGAAAAGAATTAACAGATGCCTACCCTAGGCAAGTATATGCATTGTATATGTTAGTTCTGAATTATTATGTAATGTATTTAATATGAGTATTTTTATATATTGTTTTTTAGTACTTGTATTGTATCATTTCTATTCTTAACAAGTAATATTTATTAATTGGATGACATATAGGCACACTTGTAAATATTTTTGATATATATAATAAAAGGAGTATAATTTTATATTTACTTTAATATCACTTTTACTTGCTCAGTATATACAATTTGATATTGCCTATTTTTCAAGAATCAGAGTGTACGAAAGGAATGTGGGAACTTAGGCGAGTTTTGAACATAATTTCATAGAGTTGCATCCAAAAAGAGTTACAAGATAGAGAGAGGACCATATCCATCAAGTTATCTCGATTAAATTTTGTGAGTTAATCTATCAAATTTTATGATTCTAGAAGATTGTCATCACGTAAGAAGCAACATGTAGGCAGAACATAAATTGACTGCTAGATTTTCATTAATCGCAATTGCATAGACAAGCAAATGAGGGAGTAAAATCCTGCTTCTTAGTCTTTGGATTTCATAGGCTTCTTATCCCAAATGCTCAAATTGGCTTCAAGGACTTCCCACCAAAAATATAAGCTATTCAATTCTGGACTGTGTCAACCCGTAAACACCCAACAAACAAACAAAAATGCCAGAAGTTAAAAAAGAAAATGGAGCTTGTATTCAAATCACCAACAGTGTAAAACCCCACAAAACAAAAACGCACACCCAAGTAAAGCACAAAGCAAAACGAAGAATCCCTGTCCTATGGTTCCCTTTTCCCTAAAAATCAGCAAAAACAAAAGAACCAACTAAAAAAACAATGCCACGAGAATTCCAAACAAGACCAAAATGAGTTTCCGGATCTGAATCTATCCAATTGGCTCTCGTAAAGCCAAAAAGCTCAAAACTTTACACTTGAAAACCATGCATTCAAGCGACTACAAAGAGTAAGAGAGAGCACAGAGTAATTACCGATGACCACAAGGCGTTTGTCGGGCTTGGTGGAGCACTTCATGCGACGAAGTAGCTCAGTCATGAGATCCACCGACGGCACATCCTCCAAGTTGACCGCTGAATTGGTAGCCATCGCCTAGACTCCTTTTCCAGTGAAAGCAAAGAGAGAGAGGGGTGAAGTTTTGAGTAAAGATAGATTCTTTGCTTTGCTCGGACCTTCCAACGTTGAGTTATGACTTCAAACCAAAGCAAAACCCTTTTAGATCAAAGCAAGATCCTCGCACTCACACTTACCAGACTATTCCATTAGCTAATTTTGATTCACTAAGCCAAAATGAGGAATTACAAATTGTGGGTTGGATTG